>CM062813.1:48258935-48567897 GCA_031772625.1 Pinus tabuliformis
ACCATTTCTAGAAGTTTCACTAAGTTTTGGGTAGAGGCCTGAGTCCTAGGCCTAGAAACATGGCTCAAAATTCATGGTCACTCGCACAAACGTAACTTGAAAAGTCCAACGTTACTGGGAAGTAGGCCTATAGGAGTGTCTGGAGGTTTACAATGGCTTGGAGGCCTTGTTAAGGGAGTGACTGAGACTCTAGTTCAGTGAAAAAAATAGCTAACTTAGGGGTTGGACACCTAGAGGTGTTGGGTAGCTCATGGAGGTTTTATAACACCTTAGGGAAGTCAATAAGGTTTTAAGTTGTCGACTTCATTCCCTTAAGGTCATATAGGAGGTTTAGTCTAATCATAGTGACCCTCAGCTGATGCTTACCCCAGGTAAACCAGTCAAATTAGGTAAATGTGGGAGGAGGCAATGTTGGCTTGAGGGGGCCTGATCCAGGTTCGATGTTAGTTATCGAAACAAATCCCTACACTACTGGCCCTTTCGACATCAGCTCGTAGAGCATAGACTAAAGTCTCACCACAAGCAGTATGGGGGGATGCTGGAACCAATTTTCCACACCCTTGATATGGATATGATGTCGGTTTATTCTGGCTATACCTGCCTTCGCACATGTTGCTTAGCCCTCTATTCCACCCTTCAGTACCTTCGCAAAAGGGTACAATTATCTTTCACGTAGCCCAAACCTACGGCTCAGGGACTTTCGTATTGCTAGGGTAGCGAAATATGATATCTCCCAAACTAGGCTAAGTGTCTTACTTATATTATTAACCAATATTAGTTAGCTTTGTGTAAACAAATGTTCTTACTTGCGTTCACTTAACGAACACATTTACGTACATTCGTGCATCATATAAGCATTATAAATGAAATTCATACCCAACATAACAAGATCGATAAACAGGAAATAAAGATGCAAAAGTTGTAGAATACTTCTCTTTATTGATAATTTCGGATAATTATAGACTTGACCTACCTACGCACTCAGCTACAGGGGTCTGTGCACTTAGCTACAAACTTCTACCCTACGCCTTTGCACACTCAGCTTCAGAGCCTCTACCTATGCTATGACCCAAAACTTAGACTTCTACTTCAAAGCTATCTCTCATACATCATATCTTCTTTATTGCTCTCAAACTACTTAGAGTTTAGATCTATTTATACAATTCCATGGTCCGCAGACCATGGGTAGATATTCTAGAGTAGACATTACAATTCCAAAATAAGGGCAGACAAACCTATGACTCTTTAACACGTATGCGCTCTGCGACCACAAAATGCGGAGTATTTAAACTTGGATTACAAAATTTGACCTAAATATGGGCTTTTAGCCCTAAATCTACCCTTGGGGGATCCTGCTCCCAATAGGCCCCCAACACAAACATCATGACTCTCCCTCGAGTCACTCGGCAGTCACAGAGATCTTAGCGCGAAGACCTCCTAGCTCTGTTTGGATAACGCAAACTTGGAAGCACACTAAGCGGTCACTTGCTGGACTTCTTCCACTCTTTGCTCAATGATTTCCACTGAACTGCCACCCTAAATCTTCTACTATGTTTCCTGCAGTGTCGTGATATTTCCTTCAATGGAAGCTATGATCGTATATGCCTTGTCTATCCATGACTATAGGTGTGCTTTTAGGACCGCTTCTTTGTGCCGAGCGACATGTACATGTTCCTTAAGTGCCTTTGCCTCCTACATCCATGCAAGCCTCTATGTAAGGGAGACCATCTGTGCGGTCCCTTTAACATCATCATATTTTTATTGTAGCTCACATGCCTCCATCTCCAGGTGCTCTACATTCAGGTCCTCTTGCAGGGTGTTCAGGACCTCGAATGACTATTCAAAAAGTCACGTGCAGTCTGCTACTACACTGTCGATGGTCACTATTGCTATTGCAATAGTGGTGGCACGTTGTTCCATGACTTTTGGCGAGGTTGAAGGATGAGCCCTCAACTGAGATTCTGTGATCTACAGGTTCAGCTCCAGCTGAATCCTGGCCATCTCTGTCCAAGCATCGCACACCCCTATGGCCAACTTGCGAATGTGTGCCTCACCTGGTTCTTTTGCCTGAATGTCCAACTTTTGGACCATTCGCTAGGCTTCCTCCACTACTTGCATGATTTTCCTATTCTGTTCCATTGCCTTGTTGCACTGCAAGTGCAACTACTTGATGTTGATGCACTAATCGCTCATCACCTATAGAGCATGACTCTCCTGGGCCCTAAGTTCCGTAGTGACTCCATCCTCCAAGAGATGGAGCATCTCTCAAGGTAGCACAACCATATTCAATCCCACCCCTTTCAGGCTGTTGACCATGGGCCTGTGTGTCTCATTTTTTGTAGTAAGTGCCCTATCTACTATCACTATCTTGTTGGTCACCTTTGGGCACAACATCTCCACGGTAGTTGAAGTGCCAATCTCGAGGCTAGTGGACATTGTGCCAGCCTGTGCAGTGTGAGCCTGAAACTCCTCTAACTCTGTTCGGAGAACCCCTAAGACCAATTTATGCTACTATTCGAACTGTTAGAGGACCTTCATGGTGACATCCTTCACGGTTTCTCCAATATCATGCAAATCCTCCTCAGTGAGGATGATTTAGTCGAAGGATGTCTTTGACGCCTTGGTTTTCCTTCATGGCCCTGCCTTCTCTTGCGGCCACTGATGGTTCAGTTGAGTTGATGTCATTTGTAGGTCTACACCACCTTGTTCTACTGGCTCCTCTATTTTTTCCTCAGCCCCGACCAAAGGTGACTTATTTCCTTCACACTCTTCTACTCCCATCTTCTATTGTTCTACCAATTTCAGGGTGTCGTGCGCTGCCTGGGTCTTAGCCACTGCTTCCTCTTTTCTGCGCTTCTCAACCAGCTACACCATTCTGAGCTTTGTTTCTTCCTTCTTACGCTGCATGGCAGACCTATCCATTTCCACCACGGAGCCTGTTGCAGTGCGCCACTCTGATGGCCAAGACTCGAGGACTACAAAGATAGCATCATCAGTTGCTTGATGTGGTAAGTTATGCCATGTCTTCATAGGGTCCTTCCACACCCTGATAAAGATATGGTGGAAATCCACTTTGAACTCTGCAAAGCTCTCCAAACTAGTGTATATTGTAGGTGATAACCGCGGCTTACAATTGATCCCCATCCGGATACTCATCTCCATCAAGATCCAAAAGATCTTTCTTTATTTTACGCACTGCGCATCCTTGGTCACCCATAGAAAAGCGTACTTCACTGCCTCTGGAAGGTCTGGCATGATCAAAGGGAATTAGGTGTCTTCTGGTAGCTCCCATGCCACCAGTATCATTGACAGCAAGAGCCACACATAGTGGAACATCTTTCCCTGCTCCTGTGCCTCGCGATAATTCGCAAGGAACTCGTCGTTTAGATAGTTCACCTAGTTGAACAGGACTCCTTCAGCGCATTATGCTGCTAGTGTGATCATAGTCACGGGCACCTCATCCATGTGGCACTTCTGCATCAACTTCCCCGCAAATATTTTCTTTGATACCTTGACTGCAAGGTTGTTAATGCTGCATATGGAATATCCCCTCTTATTCTTCCCAAACTCAAATTTCTTCCTCATAGCTTCCACGAGGGCCAACTCGCCGCCTTTTCCTTTTGATATATTGGTTGGATTCTCCCCTAAGTAAGGCAGCCGTGTGATCTGATGAATCAAGTGGTGTATGATGGGAATGGGCTCCTCTAGCCATAAACACCCATCATGCACCAAGAAGAGAAGCTGCCTTATGACGAAGATGGTTACTTGGGCGCGGTTGTAATGCAGTACCCAAAGAAGGTTGAGCATACCGACTTTCTCTACACCCTTAAGCCATCTCTGCAGCTCTAATTCGATCGTTCTAGTAGTCGTATCAATCTGTCCGAGCATTAACCTCTCAGTCACTAAATGCGGGAATTTCTCGAGATCTGCGAGGTCCTAATCTTTAAACTTTAGTACAAGAACCCTCCCTAAGCGTAGCCCCTCAAAAACAATGTCATCCAGGAGCAATGGATTTTGTAGGGATCTCATGCTCTCGTTTATGTCCTTTGGCACCTTAGCCTTGCCCTTTTACGGAGGAACATATTCTGGTAACCTGGCAATAGGGTCCACACCATGGGTTTCAAATTCCATTTCCAAATCCCCCTCATCCACCAGGATTGCTTTAGATTCTTCCTCATCTGCCTCCAAATTAATGGCCTTCCCCTTTTCCTGCAAAGTGATATTGGCCCTCTATGGTTTCTTGGTGACATGTGCACTGGTAGCATAGTCTACTTATCCTTATTTGGTCTCGGTGTCCTGGATGATTTAGGGACTTCAACTACCACTTTGGCACTCTCTGGGGTAGCTTCTACTACCTCAATTTCCTACACAACTTCCTCGGCTATCACCGCTCCTGTGTCCATGGCTTCTACGGGTGTTGTAATAATGCTATTCCACAATTCTTGTAGTGTCTCTGGTAGTTTCTCAAACAATGATTTCACTTTCAGAGTCTCGAATCGGTCTCGGTTCATGTATACCTAAGCGCGCAACAACTAAGTTCTCAAAATTCCAAGTGTTTTCTGCCAGATAGCCACCTGTAATTTATAGGGCCTTTTGAATTCAAATCTGACTATTCCCCCCATATCTGGCCCATTAATGATAGATTGGCGACAGATTTTCAACAATCTAATCCATAAATTTCACCTTAATGTTGCCTACTCCATTTCACCATAATCCGACCATCAAATTGTGAACAATGACTTTAATAGTCACTTTCTGGTGGATCTGTACGTCATTTCCATGAGTAGCGTAGCTGCCTTCACTCTGTTGAGGACGCTGTGACACTTCCCTGCTTCGCGCAGTCCTAAAATCACACAACTCTCCAACCCGGGTAGTGTATTTTATACTCCTTCACCTCCTTTCAATTTCCTGGAGAGTGTTGAAGCCCCAAAAATCGGGTCAACAACAAGGGGGATACCCGCCCAGTCCAGACCTTGGTTGGCAGCTCCTTATCCATTTGGTATAGTGGATCCGACTGGGGATAATGGGACCAATTTCCCAATCTATGAGTGTGTGTGTGTAGAATTTGATGTTGCTGATCTAACAATTCCTATTTACAATATTCTAATTCTATCTTTAATCTAATTCTATGCTATTGTAATCTAATAAGCAGTAACATCTAAGTCTATACTAACCCGGGATGTAATTCTTCTATTATACAATCTAAAGAGATTTCAAATAACAAATGGTAATAAAGATCATTCAGCGATTATAAGAAAGGAAATCAATCAAGATGAACCACTTCGCATAAAAAGTTATAAGAAACAGTTGTGAAAAACATATCACATAATGAGTTATTCATACATTAAACATAAATAAATAGCTATCACTATACAAAAGTGCCAAATGATAACTCAGGCATTCATGCAATAATACATAAACAACTAAAAAATGTATATCACTTTAACATATAAGTAGAAATGGTCAAGAGATAAAAGTACCATTTATGACTAGTCCTACTCATAAGCTTCAAGCGACAATGATTTATCTCTCCTTGCTCTAACATTGTTGTGGGGAAAAATGCCTATGCAGGACGATCCTATCCACCTAAGGTGTGACAGTGCCTTAGCAACAAACAGAAACAACTATTCTAGTATTCTTCCTTTATGAATTAAGAATGAAGAGAGATGGATGGACTAACCAGTGTCTTCCGTTTGTCCCTCGATCCGGTTTCTCTTCTCTTTGAGAGTTCCCAGCTACTTGCCTTCTCGCTCGCCTAGCTTCAACAGGTTCCAGCAAGATCACAAGAAGGGAACACTACACAAAGACATAGATTCATATTCATAACTAGTTCAGGATTAGAAATAAACTAAACATACTAATGCAATCATACATCAAAGATACATCAGTATATAGGAGAAACCAAGATAGCTTTATTGATGAATAACAAGGTTCAGGAGGAGATACAACCAAGAGAGTTCCAATCCAGCATCTACCTCCTAGCGAATGAAATCCTTTCCCCACCTCCCTTAAAAGCATTAAGCACCCAATGATTCCAATCTCAAACCAACAACAATTCTTTGCAATAACAAAATTCCAGCCTCCTGGATCTCATGGAGGAGAGATCCATATATAGATGTTTGGAGAGGGGATGAGTTAGATTGAGATCTGACTAGTGTCCTCTCCCTCTGTCAGTTCTTGCTTCCACTTGGAGACTAAGAGCCTCTTACTCATCACTTAGTCGAACTCATCAAGGCAAGTGTCATGGAGGAAGATTCTAGAAGCTTCCACAGTCTTTACACCTCGCACAAAGGACCCTGCCATTTGTCATTTCCCGCTCAGCGCACCTTGGTAGTGCTTCCACCTGCGTTGCAATGCAACTAGCCAGTGTAGCCTCTGCATTTCAACGCAGGAAGCTAGTGGAGCTTCTGAATTGATCCTGAATTGACTTGTTTTTGAGCAGTTTCTGGTGGAGAACTTCTGTGAATTGCTGTGGTCTGTCGGCTTTGTTCCTCTAGGGGTAGGAACAACATGTTTAGGGACTTTGGATCCCTTGGATTATGGACATTTCATGCTTATAGCTGTAAGGCACAAAAATGTCTATAACAGTTGCCCCCTAAAGTATGAGGCCATTTATCGGGTGAAATGCTTTATTAGGAGGATCCGAAGTTCTTTCAATGCTGGGAGGAGACCTGTAGTACAATACAATACAATACATTATTTTCATACTTTTTTCACGATCTAGCTGAGGCGGGCATTCCCATGCTCAGCTTTATAAATTCATTTTTATGTACATATAACAAACAATCGTCTGATGATAGACTGATGATTCTGATAGAGCCATCATCCTTTTGGTAGGATGATTCTCTGTGCTGTAAAGCTGTACATTTCTATGTCTTTATTTTCTGAATATATATCACAACCCAGATGGATGAAACTAGATCCGGGGTCTTCAATCTCGTCTAATCTTCACTCTAAGTACAAGTCGATCCATGTGAGAATTGCTCTGAAGTCGAACACGGAAAGACATCGCTTGATTACCAGTCAATGATGTAAACTATTAACACGCGCGAGAGGAATCATCGATAATGAAGATGACCCTCAAGGTACTGCAGTACAATTCACGTGGTGTGAATAGAGGACTTAGCGTCGAACACCACGCAAAATCTTTCGGTCGAAGGTCATTGATGTGTACCTGTCACCGGAAGTGAGAAACTTGCCATTGAGGCATGCAAGCTTCAAAGTACTGAAGGGGGTGTTCCTAGATCAACTTCTTGGATAATGAGCTGATGTCGACAAGAAGTGATCCGTCAAAGGAGGGCCTTAATGAATCCCACATCAATGAAACAGAACAGAGCTAATGATTTTGATGGAGGTGAAAACGATCTGATGACATATGATTCAGGGTGGCGTTCATGAAAGAGTATAATGTATGGTAGTGGATGGGACACAGTTGACTTCTCTGAACGACTTCTCTTGAACATATGGTGACACTTATGCGATGGATCGGTAGCATTACCCCAAATATGGATGGTATGGCGAGACCATGGCGATGTGACCGGTGAGTGAAACAACCCAACCCGATTGTGGTACGGAGGAAAAGTGTCATGTTCAAGAGCGACTTGCTACCATCAAAGTTTTCTTGAGTTTCTCCCAATTTTTCCCCAGTCATTGCTGACCAGTACCTCTTTATTTTTGTCAAGCTTGAGGAGGATAACATATGCTTTTTCTATAACTTGCCCTTCGGGCAAGCCCATCGCTATGTTTTAACGAGCCTAGCGATAGTGAAACTCGTTCTCGTCTAAAGACAAGTTTGTCGCTATTTCATGCATTTAACGAGTCTAACGACAAGGATAACTCGGTCCTTTTCATCTTTAGAGAGTTTGAAAAGGTACGTAAAGTTAACTCCAAAAGTCCTTTTTCGTCATCTAATCCCTTCAGTCAGGAAAAGTATAAAACAATACAGAAGGGATGGATTTTCGATATCTTTAACGAGCCGAATAAAACAAGCGCTCGATCTTTTTGTGCAATAATCCCTCAGGTCCAAAAAGATTAAAATCTAGAGGAGGGATAGCTCTTCCGGTCACTTTATCGAGCTGGAAGGCCAAAACTCGGCAATCTTTTCATATTTCACGAGTCAGATGAAAAGAGCTTAAAGAAGACTCGTCTTTTGAGGAACGAGTGATAAAAAAGGTTAGCAGCTGATTCCAGGGAAGGATTGGAATTTCCAAATCACGGCAGTGTCACAAGGATGGCTAGTGAAATCACTCTTCGCAGCTGTTCCTCAAAATGGGTAAACAATCATATGGAGGTGAATGATCGGCCAATGGAAAAGTGGAGGTGATGGGCAAACACGACCAAGGCTTTAATGGCTGATGATATTACATTCACGATGGTTATTTACCGGAATAGTTCATTTTTTAATGAGCTTAAACGCGGGTGGAAACATTTGCTAGATCTTATGTTTATTTTTTAACGAGCATGAACTATGCGCTAAAACTGCTCGGATCTTGCGTTTATTTTTTAACGAGCATGAATTGTGTGCTAAAACTGCTCGAATCTTGCATTTATTTTTCAACGAGCATGAACTGTGTGCTAAAACTGCTCGATTAATCCAGTCATATGATAAGAATGTCTCATTAAGATTCTATTTTTTATGGAGCTTCATCTTACAAAGCTTTGCTCCGCATCCTTTCTTTGTGCAAGTTAGGAAACGACTAATCCAAAAAATAGATAAATAACCGCTCTTTGCTTGCACTCCAAAAGGTTTGCATGCCCCCAGGCATAAAACAGAGTTTCAAGGTTACCCCTACTTCATCTTCCGCCAAAACATTTGTTTTACCGAGAGAGGCCTACCTCTTACAGGTTACCCAAAGATTGTTCTATTTGCACCCCAAACAAAACACTTCTTCGGCGATGTCTACCGAAATAGACAAAGGTGAGTGACAATGAGCGCCAAACACATAACTTTGACAAGAGAATCTTATTCTAGAATAACCCCTCTTCCAACCACGGACGGGGTACAGACTAGTCATATTCTCCCGCGGAAACCTACTCTATACCCAAAGTTTTCCTGCCGAAGCAGACCAGGACGCATGCTCCCTGGGTTCCAGTCATATCCTTCTGGATTACTCGCGCTCATCGGGAGGACGGACCGTGGGTTGAGACATTTCTTGAGCGAAGAGACCATTTAGGGATGGTATATGACTATTTGCGATGCGTGATCTGGGGAATGAAAGTTGATCCATGAGCTTGACCATTCTTCCTTCGTGTGGAAAACACATTACTCTAAAGAGTGAGGAGACGATGGCTCCCATGCAATATATATAGTCTCGTCCAAGGAGTAGGTTATAATCCAAGGGTCCTTGAACGACCATCACGTTCATTTGAACGGTCTTCCCTTTCAATGTGATAGGCACATTGGGGAGGATCCCTAAAGGTCGACTAGTTCCTTTATCGAAGCTTGTTAGATTTCTCATTTCAGGCAAAAGCACTGGCAAACCAAGCGCTTTCCAAGCAATAGAGGAAAGGATACTCACAGATGCCCCCTCATCAATGATGGTGCCAGCGATTACCATTCTGTATATTTGAACGATAATTCTGAATGGTATTCTTGCTGGTAAGCGGGGTCTGCCTAGTTGATTCCAGTCAAAGGATACAACTAGGTTGCTTGGTGGTGGGACCGAATATACAGCCGGGTATGATTTTGACAAAGTTCCTTCCTGCGATAAAGGAATGGGAAAATTGCCTCCTTGTTCGTCGGAGTCTGTGTTGATGAAGAGAATTTCGACGGTGTCGTCTTTATTCTCTTCTGTGATGGTATCATTCGAAGATAGAGCCTCTGAAGGCAAGACCGGGTCAACTTCCGCCTCGACCTTTTGACTTTCGTCAGGTATGGATTCGGACGGTTCATCCTCAATGATAGGTGCTTCGGCTCACCACCTGAGCGGGCCAGCCGGGTTCTCAACTGGTGAAGGACTTGGCAGGAGTTTTTGATATCCAGGAGGAAGTCGCGCTGGTAAAACCGGGCGATCTTCCAAAACTCTTTTAGCCTCATCTAAGAAGGGACAACGGTGGATGGCATGGTCACCTTCACATAGTTTGTAGGGAAATCTAGCTTTCCCTCTCTGTCCTCTGGCTTCACTATCACTAGTTGACGGTGTGCTGTCGACATGGCTATCAAAGGTTGACGCCACCGAATTGTGCAAGCGGGGAGACCAGTCCCTTAGTATCCGAGGGATGCAAGGACAATCTCTGTGAAAGTGGTCTCCCTTGCATATGACACATGGCGATTTAGGCCTAGTCAGTGCAGTGTGTGGATTTTCGTTAGATGCCATTCGTTTGCCCCCAGTCGCTTTTGGCTCCTTCTTCTTTTTCTCTTTCTTCTTCTTTTCCTTCTTCTCCTTAGGAGCTTGGCTTTTAGCTTTTCCAGCTCCATCACGCGAAGAGGAAGGAGGAGAGGAAGAGTTAGAGGAAGTGGAAGGCTGGTGGGCAGCTCTGGACTGGTCTAACTACTGATTCGATTGTTCAGGAGTAGTGGTGTTTCGAACAACATTAGTTGAGAAGAGCTAGACAGGCAAGCCGATTGTCAGTCCTGGAAGCGATAATGTGGCCATATGGGGCGCTCCAACATCTCCCCAAGAGGAGAAGGGACTAGGACTTCCACCAAGGGGAATTCCTTGGTTGGAGGGCTCCATTTTCCCAACTGAAAGATCAACGCGGGAATAAGGGTGATTTATTATTCTGTTAAAATAAATTTTAATGACGCTTTAGACACAACTTGTTTTTTCAATTTTAAAGAGTCGAGAAAAAAAAAAAGATGACTCTAGTCGCCTTCGATGTTTTAACAAGCCCGAAGTGACAAATGCTCGGATGGACTTTTTCTGTTATAGACTCTGAAAAAGGCCAAAAGGAACTGCTCTGGAGATCTAGGTAGAGGGTGTGCCAAACCAATCACAAAACTGCAGAATACGTTTTACGGTATGACAGTCAATCTTCCCGAATGCTGTGTTCGGTGCATTGCGATCAGTAGGCAGTCGACACGGCTTCCTAAGGATAAAGGTTTTAAACCTATAGGGGTCTCCCAATATATACGCGATGGTACGTGGGAGCACAATCCGTACTGGCACTTTTGGTCCCTCAGGAGGAATCACCCAACCATCAGCGAGGCCAATAGATACCAGGTTTTACGACGCCGGAACACGTCTCTAGCCTAGACCTCTATGTTGTGCGTTATGTTACAAAGTGTTATTAAGTTCATTCATTTTATTTTATGTTGATCTTTCTTAGAAGTTTGCCTTTTGAGGTTCACCACGAGATGTAGATACAACTCCTAAATGCAATCTAAAAGATGATAAGAAAATTTTATCTCTTTTTCAACAATGAAAATCCTAGCTACAAAGGGAAAAGAAAGACACCATCTTTTCTCAAAGAGCAATCAACACACTCTAAATGCACTTTTCCTAAATCAAGCATGCAAACTATCAAGATGCAAATGCACAATGCAGGTGTTTGTTTTCCGCTCTCTTAATATTGATGCCTAAAAAGAAAGCTTTTTGTACAACTTTGAATTTTCTTTTAAATGACAAATACAAACAAGTTTACTTTTTCGAAATCAGAAAGGGTAGAAGAGAATACAACACTTTACGACTTTCGAAATGAACACTTGTTTCGACACTTAAAAGAGACAAACTCAAACCAAAAGCAAAAGTAAACGTATAATCAACTGTAAACAGCCAATGAACTCTCTCCTAAGATCACAATCAACAGATCTGAATCAAGGGCTACACGATGACTATTTCACTCTTGCAAAGGAAAACTGTAAATGACGCCACAAACACATAAAAACACTCACAGTCTTTTTGTACAAAAGGAGACGGAATTAAAGTAGAGAAAAGGAGTTATCAGACAGGTACCTATGCTGGTTACAGGCTGTAGAAATCAGAGATCAAAACAAGGCAAAACAGAGTAGAGAACCCCAGCTGCACAAGGCCTAAGCTGGATCAGCGCACCTGTATAACAGAGAAACTGAATTGCAACGCAGGTAGCCTTCACGGGAACTGCGTTGAAATGCAGAGTCTCTTCACAGAGCCTGCGCTGGAGCAGAAACGAGAGTTCTTCTCTGGGTTCTGGGTCACGGTTTGCTGATTAATCTACGGTTTCAGGCCAAATAAAAGCAACAAGCAAGGTACAATCAAAGGGATGATTTGAAGGAGGGCTAAGATCTATCACAAAGGATCATCAAATCATTTGTGAGTCCATTGTTCAGATCATAGATAAATCCAGTGATTGGATCAAAGCAGCAGCTGTCTACATTGCATCTGAAAATAACAGATGCAGTTCAATTGCTGCTCTTGAGTCTATGAAACAAACAATGATAGAGACACAAATAAAATTACTAAACAGATCTCCCCAGCAGAGTCGCCAATTTTTTGTGGGGAAAAATGCCTATGCAGGACGATCCTATCCACCTAAGGTGTGACAGTGCCTTAGCAACAAACAGAAACAGCTATTCTAGTATTATTCCTTTATGAATTAAGAATGAAGAGAGATGGATGGACTAACCAGTGTCTTCCGTTTGTCCCTCGATCCGGTTTCTCTTCTCTTTGAGAGTTCACAGCTACTTGCCTTCTCGCTCGCCCAGCTTCAACAGGTTCCTGCAAGATCACAAGAAGGGAACACTACACAAAGACATAGATTCATATTCATAACTAGTTCAGGATTAGAAATAAACTAAACATACTAATGCAATCATACATCAAAGATACATCAGTATATAGGAGAAACCAAGATAGCTTTATTGATGAATAACAAGGTTCAGGAGGAGATACAACCAAGAGAGTTCCAATCCAGCATCTACCTCCCAGCGAATGAAATCCTTTCTTCACCTCCCTTCAAAGCATTAAGCACCCAATGATTCCAATCTCAAACCAACATCAATTCTTTGCAATAACAAAATTCCAGCCTCCTGGATCTCATGGAGGAGAGATCCATATATAGATCTTTGGAGAGGGGATGAGTCAGCTTGAGATTTGACTAGTGTCCTCTCCCTCTGTCAGTTCTTGCTTCCACTTGGAGACTAAGAGCCTCTTACTCATCATTTAGTCGAACTCATCAAGGCAAGTGTCATGGAGGAAGATTCTGGAAGCTTCCACAGTCTTTACAACTCGCACAAAGGACCCTGCCATTTGTCATTTCCCACTCAGTGCACCTTGGTAGTGCTTCCACCTACGTTGCAATGCAAATAGCTAGTGTAGCCTCAGCATTTCAACGCAGGAAGCTAGTGGAGCTTCTGAATTGATCCTGAATTGACTTGTTTTTGAGCAGTTTCTAGTGGAGAACTTCCATGAATTGATGTGGTCTGTCGGCTTTGTTCCTCTAGGGGTAGGAACAACATGTTTAGGGACTTTGGATCCCTTAGATTATGGACATTTCATGCTTATAGCTGTAAGGCACAAAAATGTCTATAACAAACATCCACTAAGAGTACAAAAGTGCAACATCAGTAGCAGATATGAAATGCAAACATGAACAAATCTTGATCCATTTATTCACCAAAACCTCTTCTGAGGGTGCAAAAGTGCATGTTCTGAGGACAAGTTTTTGATAAATTTTTGGACCCTTCTCTAAATGCATGAGAAGGGTTTAAATAGTACTAACTAAATAACTTAATTACAGAGATTCAGGATACGGTTTAAATGACCACCCTTTTTCTAAGAAAAAATAAAACAAATCTATTTCTAAAAATTAAATCTAATATCTAACTATTTCTACATTTGCTCCTTAATGTTGCAAGCATTCAGTATTTGCCTGGGTAGAGTCAGATGATTGTCTTCCGCTTTTGGTTGAACTAAGAAAACAGAAATGGTAAGAGCTGGCACCATCTTTTCAGTAAAATCGATGATATACTCGAGAGTCATCCTCTGACTATGTGGATTTACTGTGTATGTCCAGTAATAATCCAAGTTCAACTTGGTTAACCCTTGAATTGCTTCTGCCTTTTTCTTTAGCTTTCTATTTCTAGTTTGTTCTTTACCATTGCTTTATTTCATTTCTCAGGCTTACATGTGACTAAGTAGTTAGAGGCTTTCCTTCTCGCACAATTTTCTCAGTGATGCGTGATTAGCACACTAATCGCGCATCGAAAACTTCCTCCGTTCTTTGATCTGGGCCTCTCTGATGCGTTTTTTGCCTTTTGCGCCTTTTTCTTTACTGGGTATAAAGCTTCAAAATTTGAAAAAGTAATTCTTTCGTGAGCTCTTGACCTTGAGTCATTAAACTGCCTGTTGATATCAGCATCATTCAATACTCATTCAACCATGGCTGTAAATGAAAGATATGTAATGGATGGCCGAGCAGCGTTCTGTGAATCTGTGGCTCTGTTGCATGTAGTATCTGTTTATGAGGGCATCTTTTCTCTGTCTTTGAACATTGGAGCATTACCCTTTTTCCTCATAGCTTCCTGCACATCGCTTTGTGTAACTTCTGTTTTTCGTTCCTGTAGTTCACAAGTGAGGAAAGAGTAATGACAATAAAAATCAACAGGAAAGCTTTAAACTCTACGGATGTACAAAAAACATGCCACCTGACGTGAACTGACTCTTCGAACAACACAAAACCATATTTCCTAACAACTGGAATATAATTCATTAATTATCATTAAAGCACATATCCAGTTCTTGGTTTATGGAAAACTTTTCTTGAATATTGAGCCAGCAAAATTTGCGATGGAATGTTTCTGCGATTTGTATCGCAGTATCATATTATCGTAATTTCATTATGCTATGCTATCGCAAGATCGCGGATTGCAGTATCGCAGTATCGCAAAATCGCAAATCGTTGTAATCGTTAAATCGTTATGTATTTTTCATGCAATTTTGGGATATGTGATATCGCATAACGCATATCGGAATTTTTTTTTTTAAGGTTTTCCAACATGAGCATTTCTTAATGCACGCGATGCGATGGAGTTCATGTTGCAATGTTGCAGTTTATCATTTTTACTCATAAGGAAATGTCCTATCATTCTTCACGTGATGCGATGTTTCGTAAGGAGTAGAATACGTGAGCCTTAATTGATTTTTTTGAATTTTTTACTAAGGGTCCCCACTTACCTAGTGTTATTGCTAATACCAAAAGAAAGAGGGGGGTTGTTGGTGGCCACAAAAATTGGCGATTCACTTGGAAGAACCAGTTATCTCTATTTTTCTATTGAATTTTCTAAACTTCCAAAATAGAAAATTTTTCAGAAAATTAAGCTTTATTATGGAAAGATAAAGTACATTATGCTCTAACTTCTTAATGATATTTTGTTTCAACCATTTTCCACTTTGATTATTTGCTTCCTTAGGCTAGTCCTTGTATTTACATCAGTCATTACTTGGTCTTGTAACGATAAAACAAAGTCTCCTCTGTAAACCAGTTTTAAATATGCTCATTTGTCGTAGGTAGAGCCTTTGCTGCCAGCAAGTGTTTATAGCCTTGACAGGGTTACCTGTTACCCAGTAATGATCCTATATCCTACTGAAGCCAGCCTACAAATTTCAAAGAAAAATCCATATCCACACTTATTGCTTTGATTTTCTTTTTATTCTTAAAAAACAATGTCTTGGTTTGGTAGCCAAATTATGACACAGTCATTCACTTGATTTATAACTTTGCTGAACAATCTACCTCGTGATGAGACCCCTTGTCTTTTGATTGCAACAATCTTGAGTCATTGCCCTATTGTGGTGTACAGTATCGGCAAAGTCAGCAAGTTATAATATCTATGATAATAATAAGCCGGCTCGTGATGAGACCTCTTATTCTTCAAGATAAAGTGTATTCTTGGGTTGTTCCTCTGAAAGTTGTGATTTCCTTAGCAGGGAGGAAGTCATTGTTTCCTTAAGATAGCGCTGGTCAACAATAATAGAGTTTTTGGAAACGGTTGTTCTACAGAGAATCTTTATTTTGTTATTGATACCTTTCATTGTACTGAGATAAAAAAATTTCTTCACTAAAGGTTTTTTTTATCAAACTTTTTGAAGTTGAAACTAGTATCATATCTAGGCTAGAGTTTTTAACTGTATCTATCAATAATAAAGATCAATTTTCCAAAAGATTTGCTATTTATACAAGCGAAAAGTTCAAAATTTGAAAGCGAACTGGTGTCTTTTTCATAAAGGCCTAATAAAACTACTCACAACTAGTTTTATTATGAAAAAGAAAAACAATTACTCTACAAAAAATAGAAGAATAATCTTCTATGGAAAATATTTCTTGAGAATTTGTCCATTAACAGGCAAAGGATCCCTCTTGCCTACTAAATCCTATAACACAAACATTGATGGACCTATGACTTTTACAATTTGAAAAGGACCAAGCCACATTCTTTGAAATTTTGTATGTTTGCCCTTTTCTTCATGAGCCTTGTCCCACTTTAAAACTAACTCTCCCATCTGAAAATCTTTTCTGGTCATTATGTTCAAATAAAAAAAGGATTTTACTAGTGCATGATGATGAGCATGCATTTTCCTAGCCTGTTCCCGTTGTTCTTCTAATTTAATTATTTCCATTTGTCTCAGCTGTAAGGAGGAAGTGGTACTTCATCAATGTATTGAACTAAAGACAAAGAGGGAATTGCTAAGTGAGTCGGAAGAACCACTTCTTTCCCATAAACTAAACTAAAGGGAGAAGTGTTGATAGAAGCTTTTTGCATTATTCGGTCTACCCATAAAGCATGTATCAAAGCCTTGTGCCAATTCTTATGATTTTGGTCAACTGTTCTTTTAATAATCATGATTAGGTTTTTATTTGTTGAGTCAGCTAACCCATTTCCTTGTGGGTAGTAATTGGTCGAATATTTAAGTTTGAATCTTCTTTTAAGTGCGAATTCAGTCATTGCATTTCCAGAAAAGTATGATGCATTATCAAACATTAAAGCGGATGGCAATCCAAACCTGGTGATTATAAATTGATCTATCAACTCAATGATATTTTCAGAATTAGCCATCTTGAGCGGAACTACTTCTACCCACTTAGTAAAATAATATGTTGTTGTGAGGATGTATCTATGCTACTTAGAAGAGTGAGGAACGATCTCACCTATTATGTCCAAACCACACTGACTGAAAGGTTTCTCGATGTTTACCGGCTGTAGTGGCAAGGATGGATTCTTTTGTCTTCCAGTGGTAGCTTGGCAGACTTGACATCTCCTCACGTAATTGTGCGAGTCTTTAAATAACATGGTCCAGTAATATCCTGTGCGCAATATTTTATTAGGAGTAGCATCTCCAGCATAGTGTCCGCCTACCAGCCCATCGTGGAGTTCCTGCAAAACGTTTTCAGCTTCAGGTTTCTCAAGACACCTAAGAAGAATAGAATCTTAATTTTTCCTAAAAAGAATATCATTTATTAGCTGATATTGTTTCTCTTTCAACCTTAGAGCTCTTTTCTTAGTATGATCAAGGTGTGAAGGAGCATACCCGTTCTTAAGATAATAAATGATATCAGCATATAATGACTCTGCATCGTTTAGGCTTACCTCACACATTTGTACTTCTTTAGATGGAATTTCAGAAATTTTCGATGCTCCAGCCAACATTTTGCAGAATCCTTTGACCTCTTACAATGTTTGTTGGTTTAATCTCAAAGTCATATTCTTGTAAGGTAGTAACCCAATTGGCCCTTTTCTCACCCACATCCTTCTGTACTAGAAGATTCCTTACCACTGGAAACGATACTATGATTTTAGTATGGGTTTTAAGTAAGAAAGGTCTGAAGTATTTGAGTGCTTTGAAAACAGCATAAGCCTGTTTCTCCACGTCTGAATAATTTAATTCAGCACCCTGTAAATTTGAACTGAAAAATGCAATTGGGGCTTTCGCTTTTTCTTGATTTTCTTGAGTTAATATCTCAACATATGAATTATTTGAGGAAAATGTGTATAAAATAAAAGGCTCTGAAAAATTCAGAGTCGCTAAAGATGGAGCATTAATAATAGCTTGTTTGATCAGGTTGAATGCTTCATGTTCATCTTGGACCCATTTAAAATTTGAGTTCTTTTTAATCATGGTTTGCAAAGGGGACACAATTCGTGAAAAATCTGGAATGAATCTCTTTATAAAGTTTATCTAACCAAGGAAAGATTGCGTGGCTTTTTTGTTGTGAGGTAGGGATATTTCATAAATTTCTTTGATTCTGTCGGAATCGATGTGAATACCAGATTTTGACACTATGAATCCTAGAAGTTTCCCTTCACTTAGTGCGAAAAAATATTTCTTTGGGTTAAGTGAAATTCCATACCTTAAACACCGTTGAAATATTTGTTTCAGGTCCTTGAGATGGTCGCTTCGCTTCTTCGAATACACTGCTCTATCATCCAAATAAATTACTACAGATTTATTGACTAAACCTTTGAATGCGATGTCCATGACTCTCTGAAATGTGGCACCAGCATTAATCAAACCAAATGGCATCTTTCGATATGCGTATGTGCCCCATTTAGTTCTAAATGTGGTTTTCGATTGGTCATCAGGATGTACCAACACTCGATTGTATCCTGAAAATCCATCCAAGAAAGACATTAATTCTCAGCCCACCACTGCCTGCAGTATCTGTTCCATAGGTGGTAAAGGAAAATTATCTTTTTGGTAGGCTTTGTTAAGTTTTCGAAAGTCAATACAAATCCTAATATCTCCGTTTTTCTTTCTAACAGGTACCATATTAGAGACCCATTTAGAATTTCTAACGGGAAAAATTATTTTGGCTTTCAATAACTTATTAAGCTCAGTTTTTATCTGGTTCTCTAAATTGGGGTGGATCTTTCTCAGCTTCTGTTGGACAGGTTTTTCATTATCGATCATGGGAATAGTATGTTGGATGATGGAAGTGTCGTATGTTTTGAGCTCAGGGGTTAGGTTGAGGCCTAGATTAATGTTTTGTGGTTTAGCATCGGTTCCTAGGTTTACTAATTCATAGTTCAAGGTTGAACTTGGGAGTTTTGAATTGGTAGACCTCTTAAACCAATCTTTCAAATCATACAAGTCTTCTAACTTGACGACCGACTTAGGTATTTCATTGTTAGTGCTATCTTGTTGCAATTGTCGATCATGTTGGTCTTCGTCAATTATTTGATTGGAGTAGGATCCTTCAGATGTGAGGAAATTTACAATATCAGGTTCATCATTGAATACTCTCAAATTTGTGATGTTATCAGGAATGGATGGTCTCAAGATTAATTCTATTGAGAATCTATCTGGACTAAAATCTTCGAAAGGAATAAGCTTAGAAGCTACGTTAGCCAAAAGGTCTGTACTTGCGTTTTGGAGTCTGGGGATTGAAGAAATATCAAATGCTATGAAATGCTTAGTTAGATCTTGAACCAAGGATTGATAATGTTTTAAATGACCTGATAAGCAATGTATAGTGTTACGTACCTATTTAACCACAATCTTAAAGTCTCTGAAAACTTGAAGATACTTGACGTCTAACCCGATTGCTTTGTACAAGCCTTGGACCAAAGCCTCATATTCTACTGTATTGTTGGTACAATCAAATTCGAGTATGCATGTAAGCATGATTTTATCTCCTTCTGGACTAATCAAAACACATCCTACTCCTGCTCCTTCATTAGATCTAGAACCATCAAAAAATAATTTCCAAAACAAAGATTTATTTACAGGTTTATCTAAAATATTAATACATTTCGAACTATTAGTTCGAGAAAAATTTTCGACTTGGGACAAAACAGAGTGTTCTAAATAGGGTGACACATGAGCATTGAAATTTCCGAGGAAAGAATCTTCCGAGTAATTACCAATAATGCTGTTGTTATACGCTACTGGTTCATTTTCCCCCTCTAGCTCCGTTACTATGTACTTCTGATGTAGCTCTCGTTCAAATTTTATTTGATTCGGTTTACCGTTGTAGGGCATCCACATGTGCGACGAGTCGGTTGCAAAATATCCATGAATTTTTTCTTACCAATCCTTGCTAAGGATTAAGCCATAGAATTCAAGAATGTCAACAACTAAAATGTCAATAACTTGACATACCTTTGGGTTGGATGACAACCTTATGGTTACTTGATTTAGTTCACCAATCACTTCAACTTGAGATCGATCTAGTTGAACTATGTGCACAACGGATTTCTATGGTTGAACATTTAGCTTGGCACATATGGATTTGGGTAAAATATTCGATGAAGCACCAGAATCTACCAAACAATTGTGCACATTTTTATTGAAGATTTCATAAGTAAGGAGGAACGGGGGAGTGTGAGATCTTGATCTTCCTCCAATTAGAGCGATGTCATTTGGATCAATCTTATTGATCGTGTTAGTTGGAGGTCTTCCCATGTTATGGGAAGCTTGAGAAAGTAAAACGGCGGGCAAAGGTGCAACCAGCATGGCATGTAATTCTTTCATCATTATCTTCTGTTGATGCTTTAACTTGCTCAGTTCGTAAAGGGTGATGTTGGCCCTAGTCTTTT
This sequence comes from Pinus tabuliformis, assembly GCA_031772625.1. Classification (NCBI taxonomy): domain Eukaryota; kingdom Viridiplantae; phylum Streptophyta; class Pinopsida; order Pinales; family Pinaceae; genus Pinus; species Pinus tabuliformis. The sequence continues at coordinate 48,279,388 of CM062813.1, forward strand.
TCATGTCTTCTATGATATTGTACTCCATTTCATCCGAAACTGTCAGTGTTTTAAATTGAGTTGTTTCATCTCTTTGGACTGGGCTGGTTTGAGTTGCTTTAGATGTCATTTTATTTGATGCGACTTTATCCTTTATTGCAGAGCTTGCGCTCTTCGGCTTAGGGGTAGTCTAGGGAGGATCAACTTGATTTTTGCTTCGTGTGCTAACTGGGAATACTTATTGATCTTCTTCTTGTGGGAGGATGAAATCCCACATTCCTTCTAATTCCACACCTTCTTCGTCATCAGTCTTCCCTTCAGTGGCGATTTCCTCTTCCTCTTCCTTAGATTCAACATTTGAAATGGCATTGGGTGGCTTTGAATCTGTTGAAGGACCTCTTTTAAAAGCTTTGTAGGGATTTTTTGAAGAAGTTTCTACTACTTGATTTTTGATGTCGACCATTTCATTGGACATGGTCTTTAGAACTTTCTACAATCCTTCCAAATTGAATGGATCTTTTGCTTGTTTCTTCTTGGAGTCTTCCTTGAAGGCGACTTTTTTGGATTTACGTTCCTCTATCATGGACTTCTTTTCAAGAGCTATTATTCATTTCTCTACCACTATTGCTTATTTCATGTTATCGGCTAAGGTTGTTTTATTGGCCCTGTCCAAAAAGATTGCTATGTTCGATGGTAGAGTGGTGATATACCATTCACATCGTACTTCTTCGCTGGGCTGGGAAGCGGTAGGAATTTTGTTGAAGATTTTGTTGAAATGTAAATTGAAATCCTTGATAGGCCCTCTAGATTCGGCTCTAAGGTTGGATAGGTCGTTGATTAATGTTTCCATAGACCTGTCATCACCAAACTTGGTCAGGAATTGCTCCTGGAAGATGTCCCAACTAGTAATGGATCCGGAGGGTAATGAAAAATACCATGACCCGGCTGTTCCTTGTAGAGTATAAGGAAAAAGCCGAACAACAACATCTTCATTAGTAACGCCATTGAGATTAATGGATATCATAAAGTTGTTTATGTGCTCTTCTGCTAGCATCCCTGCCTCGGGGTTAAAATTAGGCAACCATTTCTCAGGATGGGCCGGTATTTGACTCAAGGGTGCAGGCATTAAGACTGTCCCAGGGTTATTCCATGGAGACTAGGCCATTGTTGAACTGCTAACAGAGGAAAGTGCAGAAGATGATCCCTGTGGCTGGGAGGATGAGGATACTACGCTTGTAGATGATTGGAGAGGGGTTGTGGGGGTTCCAGTAGATGGATGGATGATGATCTGGAGTGGTGGAGTGGATGGTTGAATTCGCGGTGAAGAAGTTGAGATGGATGATGTTGACGAAAGAGTCTCACTGTCAGACTCTTTAGTGATTTCCTTGCACTTTCCTAGTGGGAAGAGGTAATTCGGTTGGCTGAATGCCAAACTTTCCACTCTTTAGCCTGGTCAGGGGATGAGCAGGGTTATACTGCGAAGTCACGCTTCCTTGAGATTTATCAGACCTTTGAGGAGAAATGGAAAATCACTGAAGTTTGTGTATCAGAGATTCGACTTCAGGAAGTTCAATGGTAGATTGTTCTTAAATGTCAGGGTGCGTAGCAGTGGTTGATACTCAAGCGACTTCTAACTCTGGATTTAAGTGTAATGGAGAAGTCAGGGGAGATGATGAGGGCGATTTACTCTCAGAATGCTATGCAAATTTAGATTTACTTGCCATTCATAGTTTAGGCCCTCCTTCTAGCGCCAAATATGTTGAAGCCCCGAAATTTGGGTAGACAACAAGGGGGATACCCACCCGGTCCGGACCTTGGTTGGCAGCTCCTTATCCATTTGGTATAGCGGGTCCGATTGGGGATAATGGGACCAGTTTCCCAATCTATGAGTGTGTGTGTGTAGAATTTGATGTTGCTGATCTAACAGTTCCTATTTACGATATTCTAATTCTATCTTTAATCTAATTCTATGCTATTGTAATCTAATAAGCAGTAACATCTAAGTCTATACTAACCCGGGATGTAATTCTTCTATTATGCAATCTAAAGAGATTTCTAATAAAAACTGGTAATAAAGATCATTCAGTGATTATAAGAAAGGAAATCAATCAAGATGAACCACTTCGCATAAAAAGTTATACGAAACAGTTTTGAAAAAGATATCGCGTAATGAGTTATTCATACATTAAGCATAAATAAATAGCTATCACCATACAAAAGTGCCAAATGATAACTCACGCATTCATGCAATAATGCATAAACAACTAAAAATTGTATATCACTTTAACATATAAGCAGAAATGGTCAAGAGATAAAAGTACCATTTATGACTAGTCCTACTCATAAGCTTCAAGCGACAATGATTTACCTCTCCTTGCTCTAACATCCACTAAGAGTACAGAAGTGCAACATCAGTAGCAGATATCAAATGCAAACATCAACAAATCTTGATCCATTCATTCACCAAAACCTCCTCTAAGGGTGCAAAAGTGCATGTTCTGAGGACAAGTTTTTGATAAATTTCTGGACCCTTCTCTAAATGCATGAGAAGGGTTTAAATAATACTAACTAAATAACTTAATTACACAGATTCAGGATACGGTTTAAATGACTGCCCTTTTTCTAAGCAAAAATAAAACAAATCTATTTCTAAAAATTAAATCTAATATCTAACTATTTCTGCATTTGCTTCTTAATGTTGCAAGCATTCAATATTTGCCTGGGTAGAGTTGGTTGACTGTCCTCCGCTTTTGGTTGAACTAAGCAAACAAAAATGGTAAGAGCTGGCACCATCTTTTCAGAAAAGACGATGATATACTCGAGAGTCATCCTCTGACTATGTGGATTTACTGCATATGCTCAGTAATAATCCAAGTTCAACTTGGTTAACCCTTGAATTGCTTCTACCTTTTTCTTTAGCTTTCTGTTTCCATTTTGTTCTTTACCATTGCTTTCTTCCATTTCTTGGGCTTACAGGTGACTGAGTAGTTAGACGCTTTCCTTCTCACACAATTTTCTCAGCGATGCGCGATTAGTGTTAGGCGCTAATCGCGCATCGAAAACTGCCTCCGTTCTTTGATCCGAGCCTCTCTGATGCATTTTTTGCCTTTTGCGCCTTTTTCTTTGCTGGGTATAAAGCTTCGAAATTTGCAAAAATAATGATTTCGTTAGCTCTTGACCTTGAGTAATTAAACTTCCTGTTGATATCAGCATCATTCAATACTCATTCAACCATAGCTGTAAATGAAATATCTGTAATGGATGGCTCAGCAACGTTCTATGAATCTGTGGCTCTGTTGCATGTGGTATCTGTTTATGAGGGCATCTTTTCTCTGTCTTTGAACATTGGAGCGTAACCTTTTTTCTTCATAGCTTCCTACACATCGTTTGTGTAACTTCTGTTTTTCATTCATGCAGTTCACAAGTGAGGAAAGAGTAATGACAATAAAAATCGACAGGAAAGCTTTAAACTCTACGAATGTACAAAAAACATGCCACCTGACATGAACTGACTCTTCGAACAACACAAAACCATATTTCCTAACAACTGGAATATAATTCATTAATTATCATTAAAGCACATATCCAGTTCTTGGTTTATGGAAAACTTTTCTTGAACATTGAGCCAAGAAAATTTGCGATGGAATGTTTCTGCGATTTGTATCGAAGTATCGCATTTCCTTGTTATCTCATTACCACAATTTCATCGTGTTGTGCTATCACAAGGTTGGTTGACCGTGCTATCGCAAGATCGCGGATCGCAGTTTCGCAGTATCGCAAAATCGCAAATCGTTGTAATCGTTAAATCGTTATGTGTTTTTCATGCAATTTTGCGATATGCGATATCGCATAGCACATATTGGAGATTTTTTTTTTAAGGTTTTCCAACGTGAGTGTTTCTTAATGCATGCGATGCGATGGAGTTCGCGTCGTAATCTCGCTATTTATCATTTTTACTCATAAGGAAATGTCCTATCATTCTTCGCGCGAGGCGATGTTTTTTTTTTTTTTTTAACTGAAACGGTTATGAATTTTATTTACGTGGAGAAGATAAGAAGGGACTTTGCCATGGCAGCCCCGATTACAAAGTGAGCAGCCTTCTACTTCAGATTTTGAAATACATCAATTTTGTGGTATCTAGAGGGAGATGTTACCATTTACTATCAGCTGTCCTTTCGGGAGAGAGCATCCTTTGTTCGCCAATTGATCAGCTTCCCCGTTCAAGTTTTTGAGGATGTGGTAGAACTTATAGGTGTTGAAATCTTGCAGCACTCTTTTCAATCTGCCCAAGATTTTGTTTAAAGCAGCATTACTAAAAGGCTCTTTCGTATTCAATTTCTTAATTAGTATCTCTGAATCTCCAAAAACATGCCGCTCTTTTATACCCTGATCTCTTGCTATTTGGTAGGCTTTGAGGAGGCCATAAATCTCAGCTTGATTGTTCGATTTCTGTCCTAAACTCCAGCTAAAACAATCTTTTAGTGTCCCATCTGTGGAATAAATGGTACCTCCTGCACCAGCAGTTTTGGGGTTTCCTTTGGAGGCCCCGTCGAAGAAGATTGTGATTAGCTTTTTGGATCTCCACCAGGTTGAGAAGGCATCCTTTGGGTCTCTTTTGCACCATTCTGGATTTTCTGTTTGGGGAGTGGGAGGAGATATTTGAGGAGCAGGCTCCAGGGAGCATAGCCATCTCCTTTCTTTAGGGAGTAAAAGATGATCCTCTTTATGAAACTGCTATTGTGCTGCTTCCAAAAGAAAGGCTTTGGCTTTAGCTGCAACCTGGAAAGGGGAGAGTTGATGTCCATTGAAAATCTGATCGTTGCGGGCCAACCAAATCTGATAGCAAACAAATTTTGGAATGGTTGTCCAAACTTTGTTCCAAAATGATTTTATGGGAATGCTTTGCGGATATTGATTATTCCAATCGGCAAAAAAGTCGTCTACAGAACACTGGGGAAATGAAGGAATTTGTAGTCCCTGTAGGATGAGGCTCCACATTTCCTTAGCATAATGGCATTCCAGAAATAAATGTTGCGCTGTTTATTTGTTGCTTCTACATAGCGCACACCTGTGAGGCCCAGCTATGTTCCTCTTCTCCAGATTGTCCCCTGTTAAGATTTTGTTGTGCATCAATGTCTAGAAGAAAAAATTAACTTTTGGGAGGGCAAGATTGTCCCAAACTCGCTTCCAAAAGGCTGAGTTGTGATTGTTATTCCTTAATTCTTGAAGAGCCTTGTAGCCAGCTGCTGTGGTGTAACACCTACCTGTCCCCATGCCCAGCTATCTTTTATGTATCGATTCTCTAGCGTCGATTCTTCCAGAAGCTCAATTAGTTGATTTCTCTATGCAGATAACCAGCCAGGGGCGTCGTGGAGATCCCACCCAGCCCACTCTCCTTGATGGTCCCATATTGAGAGATCGCATAGCCTATTGATGCCAGCGCCCATCATCCAAACTCTGATTTCTGTTATTTCATCAATCTGTTCCAGAGGGTCGCGTCCCATGATCTGATCCTTCCACAGATTAATTCTCTTACCATTGCTTGTTATTTTATAAAGCGATTTTTTGAAGAAAGAGTTGCTTTTGCAACAGAGAGCCCAAACATGCGTATTGTTGACAGGAGGCTCGGATTGCAGGTTGCTGAGAGACAAGTTTTGAGCGTATTTAGACAACAGGATAACGTTGGTCAGATGCTTGGGATCGTTAACCAATTTCCACAAGAGTTTGCCTCCGAGCGCAAGGTTAACTAGAGATGGGTCGCAGATCTGAAGGCTTCCTTCTGTTGTTGGCCTTTTAATCAAGTCCCAGTTGACTAGATGCATCTTCCTTTCATTTCCTTTCCCACCTTGCCACAAGAAGTCTCTTAAGAGCTTGGAGATCTATTCCATGATGTTTCTGGGGGCTAGTAAAAATGCATCCTGATAGACTGGTAGCGCTGATAATAGAGGTTTAATTAAAATGAATTTGCCTCCTTTAGATAGCCAAAAGCCACCCCATGATGCTATTTCAGATTTTGTTTTGCAAATGATGCCTGACCAGAGTGACCTTCTATTAGGCCCGTTTGTGATAGGCAGACCTAGATATTTGAATCGATCCCATTGGATATGGCCTCTGAACCCCAGGGCGTTTGAAATTCCTGTTAGCTCTTGATTATCAATATTCCAGGTGTAGATTTCACTCTTGTTTTTGTTGACCAGCGCTCCAGAGACCCTACAATAACTTTTGAGAACTGAATCAAAGCCTTTGGCGATTATGGAAGATGCACCTCCAAGAAGAAGAGAATCATCTGTGAAAACTGCATGGTTCAGGGGAACAACACCAGGGGAGGGTTTGAGAACGGGGAGAGTGCCAACAGATCTTTCAGATGAGAGTTTCCTACTAAGATATTCAGCCTTTAAAATGTACAGGAAGGGAGAAAGAGGGCATCCCTGCCTGATGCCTCTCTGGGCTTGAAATAAATTGGAAGGGCGTCCGCTGACTAGAGGGGCAATCTAGGGATTTTCAATACAGACTTTTATAAGATGGACAAAATGAGGTGAGAAGCCAAAGGCACGAAGAACTTTAAGGAGGAAGGGGCGATTTACTCTGTCAAACACGTTTTCCATATCTAACTTTATCACCATACCTTTCTCATTTCTCTGTTTGCTGGAGTGGATTGTCTCCTATATCCGAATAACATTATTAAGAATGTGCATACCTTCCACAAATCTTCCCTGGGGACTGGAGATCAATCTTTTTAATAGGGGCTTGATCCTATTTGCAAGAATTTTAGCCAGAATCTTTTACGATGCATTGCATAGCGATATAGGTCTGAATCTTGTGAAAGATTCCATATTAGATTCTTTGGGGATTAAGGCTAAATAAGTGGAGTTGGTGCCTCCACCAATCTTTGCTTTTCTCGTGAAGCCTTTAATAATTTTTTGCAGATCAGCTTCGATGATGTTCCAACATACTTTATAGAAGTGTATTGTAAAGCTGTCTGGGCTGGGGGCCTTATCAGGTTCCATGGACCAGATGACTTTGATTATTTCTTCCTCAGTGACGTCACTGGTGAGAACAACATTATCTTCAAGACTGATCAGTTGGGGAGTATTATATAGGAAACCTGTAATCTCCTCCTCACAGTCCTGAGGTTCCTCACTATATAATTTCCTGAAATGGCTATCTGCAGCATCTTTAACTTGGTTGAATCCTTGTCTGACTTGGCCTTCTTCTGTTTTTATTTATGAGATATGGTTCCTGGACAGTCGAGCTCTATATTGTCTGTGGAAGAAGGAGGTGTTCCTAGCCCTTGCTTTTAGCCACAGACTTCTGGATTTGATTCTCTAGTATTCTTCTTCTTTTCTTAAGGCTCGATAGGTTGAGCATTGAGCCTTTGTTTCTTGCTCCAACAGCTCTGTTGAGATCTCTTTATATTCCATATCATCTTGCAGGTTCTCCAACGTGTGGACTGCCTCCTTTCTTGTATTGGTTGGGTTGGGGACTGGTTTCCTTATCTAGTCCTTCAACGCATACTTTGTAGCTTTGAGTTTTTGCTCCCAAACAAAGCTTGAAGATCCAGAGATAGGTTTGGCCCAAGCTTCTTTCACAATGTCGATGAATCCTTCTCTCTCGATCCATAGAGGATCAAATCGAAAAGGAAGGGGCCCCAGATTTTCTTCATCTTCTAGGAGGAGCTGAATCGGCTTGTGATCTAAGGAAAGCTTGGGAAAAATTTTGGTTTTTATTATCTTTTTGTTCAACATAATCGAACTTTGAACCAAGAATCGATCCAGGTGAGCAGCTATGTGATCTGGCCCAGATCTATTGTTGGACCAAGTATATAGGTCGCGCACTGGGGCAAAATCTAGTAAATCCCATTGCTGTGTGAGCTCTTCGACAAAAGCCAACATTGGATCTCTGTTGCTTGATCCACCCTGTTATAGACATTTTTGTGCCTTACAGCATGAAGCATGAAATGTCAATAATCTAAGGGATCCAAAGTCCCTAAGCATGTTGTTCCTACCCCTAGAGGAACAAGGTCAGCAAACCACAACACTAAAATTCAGTTCTCCACCTGAAAACACTCAAAAACAAGCTAATTCTGGATCATGTCAACTGCTCCACTGAGCATCTGCGCTGAATGTCAACTGCTCCACTCTGTACCTGCACTGAATGTCAAATCTAATGAAGGCTACCTGCACTGGGCGAGATTGGCCAAGTGGCACAGTCATTCTGCAAGGTGTCAAATGCCCAAGAAGCTTCCAAAATGACACTTGGATCAAGGAATTCGCCTTGTGATGAGTAAGAGGATCTAGATCTCCAAGTGGAAGCAAGAAACTCCAAGTGGACTCAAGAACTGAAGAATAACTGAAGTGGGAGAGGACACTAGTCAGCTTCATGCCAAGCTCAAGCTGACTCATCCTTTCTCCAAATCTCCTATATATAGAGCTCTCTCATGAGGTCTAGGGAGGCGGGAATCTTGTGAATGTAAGGAAGTGCTGTTGGTTTGAGTATAGAACTATTGGGTGATTGCTTTGAAGGAGGTGAAGAGGAGATTTCTTTCTGCTGGGAGGTGTTGCTGGATTGGGCCTCTTATGGTTGTAACACTCTCAGAACTTTACTTCTTCCATTAATAAAGCATTTGAGGTTCTTCTATATGCATGTGTCTCTGTGGCGTATTGATGCTTGTATATTTGATTTATTCTAATCCTTGAATCAATTATGGATGTATGCTTCTTGTAGTTTCCCTTTCTTGTGCTTTTGTAGGATCTTTGTGTAGCTGGGCCAGTGAAAGAGCAAGGAGCTGGGAGCAAGCAGCAAAGAGAGAAGATTGGATCAAACATTAGCGGAAGACAACGGTTAGTGGATCTCTTTCTCCCCTCTCTTACATCTCATAAAGAAGTAATCTTGAATAGCTTTGCATTCGGTTGTTGCTGAGGTACTATCACCCTTAGAGTGGGATAGGGTCATTCCGTATTGGATACTTTTCCCAACAAAAAATTGGCGACTCCGCTGGGGATCGTATCTTGTTGGTTGTTTGTGTTTTTTCTATTCATTTCATAAACACAGGGAGTACCGAATCGAACTGAATTTGGAGAATTCAAATGCAAAGTAGAGGGAAGCTACTCTAGCTCAGTTTCTGGGCAAGTTTATGATTTGAAGATCTGATCCACAAGGACTCTTAATAAGCTCTTAGTGATAGCTTTTCATCCTTCTTTTCATCCCTTAGTGTGTCCTTGACTGATAGCTTCTGATTTGACCAAAAACTGTGAATTTTTGAGCAATCTGTGACCCGGAAACCAAGAGAAACGAAAGTTTCGTTCTTCAGTGCAGGCTGTGTGAAGGTTGTCTGCATTTTAGCGCAGTTCCCGAAGGGGCTACCTGCGCTGAAGGTCAAACTGCCTGTGTACCACCTACGCTGGACCAGTCTTGCCTTGTGCTACTGGGGTTTCCTGCTGTTTCTTGCCCTGTTTTCACTCTTGTTTTTGCTGCCTGTTACCAGTCAATGTACCTGTCTGAAACCAACTTTCCTTGCCACTATTCCGCCTCGGTTGTATAAAGAAACTGTGTTTGTTCTTTGTGTATTTCTTGTATCATTTACAGTTTCCCATAACGAAAGTGAACTAGTCTTGCTGTGACCTCTTAGATCTAGACCTGTGATAAAGTGTCGTTTTGATCTTAAGAGTTAGTTTGTTTGTTGTTCATAGCTGATTGAGCTTTTGCTTTCATCATATGGTTTGAATTTATATATTTCTAGTGTCGAAACAAGTAAATCTTAAAGTGTCTTTCGATTTTGGACAAGCTTGTTTGCTTTCACTTGAAATTGAATTCAGAGTTATACAACAGCTTTCTTTTTGTGTCGCACAAACATTAAGAAAGAGAAAAGAAATACCTGCATTTTTGCATTTTTCATATAAGTTTGTATGTTGATTTAGGGAAAAAGTGCATTAGCGAGTGCTCTTTGATCTGTGTGAAAATATTTTGTCTCTCTTTTCCCTCAGTAGTTAAGATTTTCATAAGTCGAAAAGATTGAAAAAGCTTGCTTCTCATCTTAGACTGCATTTAGGAATTTGTATCAACACATCTCGTGGTGAACCTTGAAAGGAAAACTTTAAAAAGATCAACTTAAAATATATTTAATGAACCTAACAACGCTTTGAAACATAACGCAAACATCTAGAGGTCTAAGCTAGAGACGTGTTCCGGCGTCGTTAAACGTAGTGACTGTCGATCTCGACGAAGGTGGGTGATTCCTCCTGAGAGTCGGTGGCACTAATACGGACTTGTGCTCCCATGTACCATCGCGTATATATTGGGAGACCCCTATAGGCTTATATCTTTTATCCTTAGGAAGCCGTGTCGGCTGCCCTACTGATCGCAATGCAGTGAACACAGCATTCACGAAGATCGACCACCCATACCGTAAAACGTATTCTGTGGTTTTGCGAAAGGTTTGGCACACCCTCTGCCTAGATCTCCAGAGTAGTTTCTTTTGGCCTTTTTCAAACTCTATAACTGAAAAAGTCCAACCGAGCATTTGTCACTTCGGGCTCGTTAATACATCGAAGGAGACTAGAGTCATCTTTAGCTTTTTCTCGACTCTTAAAAAGTGAAAAAGCAAGTTGTGTCTAAAAGCGTCTAATAAAATTCATTCAATTCGGAAACAAAAATTTCCCCTTTTAATATTTTAGTTTATCGAGTAATCCGCAATCGTGGAAGAAAGTCAATTGAAACCCCGTCGTTCGTGGAGGTTTACGAGTCAACCGTCTTTTTCTCTGGAATTGAAAACAGTACGGGCAAAGCGAACTCGTTTAACCGGTTCAAAAGCTCCTTTGGAAGTTAGAACAGGTGTTCCAACTACATCTGAGGTTCCGGTTACTCCTAACATTTCTGGAAACCCTGCCTCTATAGAAGAAGTTCAACAGCCACAGAAGGACAGTAATACTGATCCTAGTCTGGGGGCAAATACTTGTGTAACTGAACCAGTTCCATCTGTAACCGGTCCAGAAAGTTTTGTTCCTCAAACAACTGTTGCTGTCGAAGCAACCACTTCTTCGGAACCAAAAATATTTACGGACCTGACGGTCTTCCTCTTCCACCGGGTTTGATTGTGATAGAGGAAATTGCAGAGGATCCGCAAGCAAGTACTCCAACTCATTTTGGAGTCGGGGTCACTCTATTTCCTTCATCAGAAGTTAATCCACCACGAGTGGAAGTTCCTGTAGAATCGCTAGGCAATCTATCGGATAGACTTAAAATGTCTGAACAACCGTCATCGTCTAGGACTGTGTCAAATGACACAGCGACAGCAGAAGCCCCTGCCGTCACTCCAACGATGTTTGCCAGCATACCAGCTGTCCCAACTAGCTCTCAACAGCTAGAAGGAGTCCACCAAGGGACTATTTCGACAGTATGGTCTGTTCCAGTTTGTTCATCCGGAGTAATACCCGGCAACTCTTATGTTGAAACTCGACAAATTGATCCTCATGGAGGTCAGTTTGGGCCATCCAGTCCTCAAGGACTAACAATCCCTCTGAGTTCTGGATTGCTACCATATGGGGGGCAGTATGCCCTTTCATTACCTCCTCCGGGAGGATATCCATATGGCAGTTCTCAACAGTATTCAGGTTATACTGGAATTGCATCAAGTAGTTGGGTACCTATGCTACCTCAACAACCAAGGGTTGTATATTCTATGCAACAATGTGTACCTGTGACGAACATCCCAACCACACCGGCTATTGTAACAGTGTCACAAGTTCAAGCGATACCTGTTGCATGTCAACCTCAGGTTTCTCAGGTTGTAATGCAACAGTCACTTGATCATGGGTCACAACCACAATCGCCAACTGGTGGGGCAACACAAGTACAAACGGGTACCATTACCCCACACCTCGGTCCAACGGTTAGCATAGCACAACAAAACATGGCGTCACAACCATGGCTTGTGCAATAACAACAACCGCAGTTCCAGCAAGTGTACCAAGGTTCTGAGCAGCAGATATTTGCGAATAGTGGACAACCGTACATCCAAAACGGTCAAAACCAACCACTTTACAGTGGTCAAGTCCACCAACCGTATCAGTCATACCAACATCAATTACATTATGCTGGTATGCAAAGGCCCACTGCCCAAGCAATTCCATCGTACCCTGGTTACGCTTCGCCTAACCTAAATCAACAGTTACCATTCGTGGAAACTTTAGACTTACCCGATTTACACTGTTTAACCAACGATCTGATTGCTTATGCCCCTTGGTGGCCAGCGATTCCTCATAAACTTCCATCTGACATTCCTAAATTGAATGGAAATCCAGGTGAAGACCCATCGAATCACGTGATGACTTTTCATCTGTGGTGTTCGTCAAACACCCTTAACGACGATTCGATAAGGCTTCGCCTTTTCCAGAGGACATTGACAGGTCCAGCGGCTAAATGGTATATTGAATTGCCAAGAGCCTCTTTCGACAATTTTAGTTCCCTAGCCACGACTTTCTTAACCCATTTTCAATTACCGATAAGGTATGAAACAGGAACAGAAATATTAACCAACTTCAAACAGACAACTGCTACCCATATATCTGATCATATACATGAGTGGCGTCGTCGTCGTAGGATGGTGAAAACATATGTTCCCGATCAGCTATTAGCTGAATGGTTTATAAAGTCGTTACTTCCGGCTATTATGGAAGATGTGGCCAAGGGGGGAGTCATAACAGAGGAGCAAGTTATTTCTCGTGCGCAGTATTTGGACTTAGTCTATACTCAGTCCGGCACGCTCTATGACAAAATACCCGACGCCCCTAGACCGGAATTTTCAATTCCTCCCCCTCCTAAATCAAATAGTGACTCTCATGCCGGTGATGGCATGATTGGCACAACAAACGCGAAATCGATAAAGGCTTCGTCAAAGAAAGCCCGTAATAATTCGGATCAAAATGCAAAAGAAGAAATTCTTGCTTCGGAAGTAAATGCCGTATCAGAAGATAAAGGCAAAGAAACCAATCAACCAGGAAGCAAGAAGAAACAAAACAAAGGGAAGAAGAAGAAACAGGGTGAGTCATCCCCTGGAAAAAATTCTTCAAACCCTCCTGGGAAAGGGAAACAAAATTATCCATGTCTAATATGTGATGATAAGGATCATGGCACAAAGAATTGCCCATTCAAAGCTGAGTTAAAGAAATTCTTTAAAAGTTCCCAAACATCAGCTGTGTTAACTGATCCATTTCCCAACCCAGGTCAAAATCTGGTTGATAGTGGAAATGCTTCCCCGTCGCAAGTCCTTATGTTGTCGGTTTCGAAACAGCAGAATGATGCTTTGATTTCGACAAGGAACAAAGATTATGGGAATCCTCAGCTGTCGAACGAAAAAGGTAAAGATCAACCGAGTAGTTCAACAACAACTTCGACAGAAGTTGTAACACCCACCATCCCTGAATTAACAATAAAACAGCCAAAGGGTGTAGTACACAAGTCGACATTTAATCCTCGTGCCAGAGCGGCGCAGCATTATAACATAGTGGAAGATTTGGCCCAATCGCCATCCGCTATGTCGACTCTTGAAGTGCTACAAAATTGTCCAACCCAAAGGCAGGCGTTGTTATCGGCAATTGGTGGGGTTGATCCTAAGGATTCCAATCTTGTATACTTTGATCACAAAGGATATGATCCTCAGTTACCAGCTCAGCTAGCTTTCCTTATTCAAGTGAAAGCACTCAACAAAACTGTTCACAGAACAATAATTGATGAGGGAGCCTCGACATGTATTATGTCGATGAGTTGCTGGAAAACTTTAGGATCTCCAACCTTGTCGCGATCTTCGACGACATTAAAAGCTTTCGACGGAAGGACTTATACCCCTTACGGTATCCTTAATAACTTGAAAGTTGAACTAGGAGGAAAGACGGTAGAGATTGATGTAGAAGTCATTGATGGAAATCTTGACTATAACATCCTACTAGGTAGACCATGGATTTATGCCATGGCAGCTGTCGTGTCGACTTATTTTAGGAAGATCGCATTCCCGTTTGAAGGAGGGATTACGATCGTCGACCAACAGAATTTCCTCCCTAATGGTTTGCAAGTTACAGGAAGCATTCCCATGATCCATGAGAGCAACCATTCAATTCAAGATATCGGAGTAGGATTATTGAAAGACCCCACATTGATGGGAACTTTCGCGCTACCACCTCCTATTTATACAGGAAATGTACCGTTTGTAGCAACCTGCAACATGATATCTTCCACGAAGGTCAACATGGATCATTCAATGGTTTTTCCCCCAAGCCCTTTAGAAATATTGTAGCAATCAATGTTTCAAGCATGGGAGGCGAGCCCAAATCAACGCTCGTCAAGCGTTTGGGTAGATAGGTCTAGAGAATATGGAACCCCATTAGATCCTTGGTCGAAAGTACATGGGACTGACGAAGGAATCTTACAATCAATGATGATTGAGGGGGCACCATGGAATGATCACCACCATCGTTCCCTTCTTCCGGAATACGAAGAAGATACTCAAAGTGACCTTTATCACCCTTCAGTTTTTGAATTCCTAACAAATACTGTAAACACGGTGGATTCTGAGCGAAACCTATCCAATATTGAAGAGACTATAGCCATAAATATCTCGACTAAAACAAATGTTGTAGAGAATATTTATGTCGGCAAAGGTTGTTCCCCTTCAGAACTGGAAATATATAACGCCCTTTTTCATGAATTCAGAGGTGTCTTTGCTTGGTCATATGATGAAATGCCAGGCATTGACTCGAGTATCGTTGAACATGAAATTAAAATGTATCCTGATGTCAAACCAGTAAGGAAACGGCTTCAGCAAGTGCACCCGAAGAAAGCCGCTGCCATTAAGGCAGAAGTTGAAAAACTCCTCCAGGCTGGATTCATCTACCCGGTTCCTCTAACCGATTGGGTATCGAATATTCTCCCTGTTATGAAAAAACAAGGGACAATTAGAGTGTGTGTTGATTATAGGGATGTAAACCAAGCTTGTCTGAAGGACAACTACCCTACACCCTTCATCGACCAGATAATTGATGAATGCGCCGGATGTGAAATCTTTTCATTTATGGATGGATTTTCCGGGTATAATCAAATAAATATCCGCCCACAGGACCAGTCAAAGACTGCATTTATTTGTCCGTGGGGCACATTCGCTTATCGAAAATTACCGTTTGGTTTAAAGAACGCAGGGGCTACGTTTCAGAGGGCGATGAATTATGCCTTCCATGACATCAAGAACATTGTTCAACCTTATCTCGACGATCTTCCGGCTCATTCGCGAAAGCAGACTAATCATCCGCAGCATTTAAGAGCGATATTTCTACGCTGCCGACACTACAAGATAAGACTCAATCCACACAAATGTGTGTTTTGCGTCGGTTCTGGTCATTTACTTGGCTTCGTAGTCTCTAAGGATGGGATTCGTCTCGACCCCTGTAAGGTTCAGGCAATCATTAATTTGCCTCCACCTTCAAATTTGCTTCAGATTCAGAAACTCCAAGGGAAAGCAAACTTTCTGAGGAGGTTCATTCCAAATTATGCAGAACTTGCTAAGGGTTATACTCGTCTTTTGAAAAAGGATGTACCTTTTGTCTGGGACCAGGTGGCGCAAGCTTCCTTTGATGCTCTGAAAGATTGTCTAGTAAAAGCATCATTAATGTATGCCCCGGACTATCAAAGAGATTTTAACCTGTATCTGGCTGCAGCGGATACGACCATTGCGATGGTTTTAGTTTAAGAAGTCGATGGAATAGAACATCCTATCTATTATTTAAGTAAAAACTTAAACGATACAGAAAGTAAATATTCTTATGTTGAAAAACTAGCGCTTGCAGCTGTTCAAGCGATTCAAAGGTTTCGACATTATGTCCTCATTCGGAAAACTACCATCTTGTCAGATTGCAACCCCATGACTTATATACTGTCGCGACATTTTCTGGGGGGCAAATGTTCAAAATGGATAGCGATCCTTCAAGAGTTTGATCTGGAATTTGTGAAATCCAAATCAAAGAAAGCTCTAGTTTTCGCAGAATTATTGTGCGATCTCCCATCATCGTCCAACGATGAAACATCGGAAGAGTCAATCGTGGACGAAAGTTTGTTTCTGATATCTGTAAGCGATGAGTGGTATGGAGATATCATAGTTTATCTCCAAACCCAAAATTTCAGGCCTAACACCTCTCACTCCGAGCAAAAACGTATACGATACCAAGCAAAAGACTACATGATCGTCGGTGATACACTTTACCGTCGTGGTGTCGATACAGTTCTGAGGAGGTGCCTTACCCATGAGGAGGCTGAAAAAGCCCTGAATGATTGTCATTTTGGCTCATGTGGGGGGCATGAGTATGGATATGCAACAGCACAAAGAATCTTACGAGCAGGATACTTCTGGCCAACCATGTTCAAAGATTGCATAACTGCAGTCAGAAGTTGCCATGCTTGTCAAATCTTTGATAGCAAAACAAGACGACCACCCGCACCTTTACAGTCGATAGTTGCTTTTGGGCCCTTCGCCAAGTGGGGCATCGATTTCATGCAATGTAACCCCACCTCGATCGGGGGGCATGGGTATATTATAGTCGCTGTTGACTATTTTACCAAATGGGCCGAGGCGATGCCTACATTGGATAACACTGGTGAAACAGCTGCCCTTTTCTTTTTCAATCATGTAGTCGCCAGGTTCGGCGTACCACAGGCTATAGTTACAGATCATGGGTCGCATTTTCGCAATCACATGATGGTCGAATTAGCTGCCAAGCTAGGGCTATCTCACGACAGCTCTACCCCCTATTATCCGCAAGCCAACGGACAAGTTGAGGCAATCAACAAGGTCCTGAAGCGTATGTTGCAAAAGATGATCGGCGTTCATAAAAGAAGGTGGCACCTAATCCTGTACTCAGCCTTGTGGGCTTACCGAACGTCAGTAAAGAACGCAACCAGGTTCACACCTTTTCAACTGGTGTATGGCCTGGAAGCAGTCTTACCAATCCAGTGCGAAATTTCGTCGCTTAAACTCGCAATCGATCTTCTCCCCGGAACTTCAGAAGAAGAGGCTCGTTTCTTGGAACTAATCCAATTGGATGAAACCCGTCATGATGCCGCTTTGGCTAATGAAGCTCATAAGAAACGAGTCAAGGCTCAGTTCGACAAAAATGTCAAACCCCGTGTCTTCTCAGAAGGTGATTTGGTCTTGCTTTATGACCAAGAATCCGATAAATAGGGAGCAGGAAAATTCAAGTCCTTATGGATGGGCCCCTATATGTTAAAAGGGTGTTAGCAAAAGGAGCCTACGAGTTAATGGATTACGATGGAATTCCACTGGCGCAGCCCCGCAACGGGTTGTACCGCAAGCGTTACTATGCTTAAATAGTAACCTGCATGCTTTTGTTGTATTTTGTTTTCGCTAAAGTATTTGTCCTGGTCGAGTGATCCACCTTTTCATTTATTGCAGATGTCGAACCTTCTGGAGACATGTGTTGGATATGCCGACGGAGCGAGTCGTAGTTCGCAGAACCTATCCTCCGCAGCCTGGGCCATTTTTGATCCAAGCGGTGAGTTAGTAAGTTTCAGAGGTGTATGTATTGGGCAATCAACGAATAACATCGCTGAGTATAGCGTGTTGATAGAACTACTCTCTGATGCCATCACACGTGGCATACGCCGACTAATTGTCAGGCTAGACTCACAGCTCGTAATACTACAACTCAATGGTATATATTCTGTTCGCAATCCAGCTATTTATCGCATGTTCCTAAGGGTTAAGATCTTGGAAAGACGATTTGATTCAATTAAATATCAACATATTTCAAGAAACTTAAACACATTAACTGAATCATTAGCAAACTATGTGTTAGATAGACATTTGCAACATTTATGAAAAGGACACATCATCAAAGATTGTACATATGGATCACGTAAATCAACCAGAATAAAACTCGAAAATCAAAATATATATAAGTTGTTTATATAGTTCATACATAATGTTCTGTAACCAAGACAAAATTGGTCATATGACCTAAAAACTCAAAAATATGCTAGGGGGCACCCTAGCCTAGTGGTGCTCATGATCATACGTCACGGCCTGTGCAATCATGCGCAAGAGACGAGTCCATCGTCTAGGCACGCCGATAGTATGCCGTTGCAGCTGTAAAGGTAACTCGTCAATCTGTACATCCGGAAGACCACGAGTAAGGCTCTCAACCTGCTCCTGCACAGCTGTAAGGGTCTCAGTATCGTCAAGATCGCGAATAACAACTCTCCTAGCAGGCTCCACTGTCGGGGCAGCAACTGGCGATCTCGGACGAACTGCTGGACGAACAGGACCAATATCTGCATGCACCCAAGAGTACAATTAAAAGTCTTGATAGAATAAAGCACAGCAACATTATGAATAAGAACAGTAAACAGTAATATGGTCAAGGAGTTTACCAATGGCGCCCCACTGTTTGCCATCCGGTAGCACCAAATCCGGATCACCTCGGAAATCCATACCCACATATGGATACTCGGAAAACGCCATCTCCTGGTGCTCGAACCACCTAAAGAAGGCCTCGGTAAAAGTAATCTGAGGTTTACCAGCATGCCTAGACATGTGGTCGACCCACCTCTGCATGCGTGGCTCGGTCGGAGAAGGCAAGTCGAGTATGATGTACTGGGGCTGCATCAGTGGGATTTTCTCCAAGGCGAAGGCAGTTAGAATAGAACCAAATCCAAAGTTCTTCAGCTTCCCGTCCTTTACCTTGGTCAATTGACTTTGCATTTGAACAAGTACTGCATCACACCAGTTGAATACTTTCGGTTGGAGACACTCCAAAGCGTGCTGCATATAAGACCTGTTGGCAACATGTAGAGCTGCACTGCCGGCCATCCTACCAATAGTGAACAGAATGGACCTGAGAGCCCGATCAGTAATCTCACAGATGACAATCTTGCCGTCTCTGCTCGGTTGAGAACCTTCACTGCAATACTGGCGGACATAATCTCTGGTGGAATCAGTCCCCCGGGCCGTACCTGACAAGGAAATGGGGGGCACCTCGCCTTGACAGTCCAGTCAAGAAGTACATGTCCCCTATGGTCAAGGGGATGGCCTTTCCCCTAATCTAGAACACTTGGTTAACAGGATCCCAAGCATCAAGCATGTACTGCAGCAAAGAAATCTGTGCTCTCATACTAGAGATACGGAAGAACTTCAGCAGGCCACAGTTCCGCAACACGTTCACCGTGACAGGGTCATGGAGGGCAATCATGTCCTCCTCTTCATGTTCTCGTTCTCGCCATGTAAGGGACATTTTGTTCAGAGTTCCCTGTAAAGCAAACAAGAGAAGGAGTAAGTTCCTGATTTTGATGAAAAACTGGCGAAAAAATCATCAAAAAAATGACCTTAAAAACTCAGTTTTTGAGCCCAGCGCAGGCAGAGAGTCTCCCACTTGCGTTGAGGGTCAGGCTGCCTTAAGGCAGCTTGACCTTCAGCGCAGGTTTCGAAAGGGGAACCTGCGCTGATCCTAGGGCGCCCTGGCAAAACCCCAGGGGCTCAGAAATACTGGAAAACAGGCATGAAAGAGGAAAAAGAAACCATGAAAAGAAAGAGCTAGGGTTTAGCTCCTACCTGGTCTAGACGGCGCCGAAAATTGTCCGCAGAATCTCCCAGAATCAGCTGGTGAAAATCAAGGGGGAAGAGGCACCTCCAGAGCTCCAACAAACCAAATGCAAATGAAATGGTAAATGAGAGGTAAAAACACCTTTTAATGGCTTTTTACACAGTTTAAAGTGAAATATTAGGGTTATAATCTCATTTTCATGCAAATATTATTCATTTCTAACAAAGTTTGTTGCAGCAATTGAAAAAGCAGTACTATATTTCAAAAGAGAAAATCTAGTAATGGTAAAAAATCAAAATTTGACCATATAATTGAGCAGTTTTACCGCGGAATTTATGCTCGTTAAAAAATAGAAAAGCGAGATCCGAGCAGTTTTAGCACATAGTTCATGCTCGTTAAAAAATAAACATAAGATTGAGCAGTGTTTTGGCGCATTCAAGCTCTTTAAAAAATGAACCCAGTACCGGTAAATAACCATTGTGATCGTAAACTTATTAGCCATAAAAAGCCTTGGTTGTGTTTGCACCCGCCACCTCCATTCCATTTGGCCAATCGTTCACCTCCATATGATTGTTTTCCTATTTTGAGGAACAGCTGCGAAGAGTGATTTCACCTAGCCGTCCTTGTGACACTGCCGTGATTGGAAAATTCCAACCTGTACCTGGAATCTGCTGCTATCCCTGTTTATCACTCATTCCTCAAAAGATGAGTCTTCTTTGAGCTCTTTTCATCTGACTCGTAAAATATGAAAAGTTTGCCAAGTTTTGGCCTTCCAGCTCATTAAAATGACCGGAAGAGCTATCCCTCCTCTAAATTTTAATCTTTTTGGACCTGAGGGATTATTGCACAAAAAGGTCGAGTGCTTGTTTTATTCAGCTCATTAAAGTTATCGAAAACTCATCCCTTCTGTATTGTTTTACACTTTTTCGGACTTAAGGGATTAGATGACGAAAAAGGAATTTTGGAGTTAACTTTATGTACCTTTTCAGACTCTCTAAAAATGAAAAGGACCGATTTTTCCTTGTCGTTAGACTCGTTAAAATGATTAAATAGCGACAAACTTGTCTTTAGACGAGAACGCGTTTCCCTATCGCTAGGCTCATTAAAACATAGCGATGGGCTTGCTTGAAGGGCAGGTTATAGAACAAGCATATGTTATCCTCCTCAAGCTTGACAAAAATAAAGAGGTACTGGTCAGAAATGACTGGGGAAAAATTGGGAGAACCTCAAAGCTTTAATGGTAGCAAGTCGCTCTTGAACATGACACTTTGTCCTCCGTATCACATCGGGTTGGGTTGTTTCATTCACCGGTCTCATCACCATGGTCCTCGCCAAACTATCCACATTTGGGGTAATGCTACCGATCCATCACATCAGTGTCGTTATATGTTCAAGAGATGTTGTTCAGAAAGAGTCAACCGTGTCCCATCCACTGCCATACATTATCCTTCATCCACCCATGATCGCCACCCTGAATCATATTTCACAGATTGTTTTCACCTCCACTAAAATCATTAGCTCCGTTCCGTGTCACTGATGTGGGATTCATTAAGGCCCTCCTTTGACGGATCGCTTCTTGTCGACTTCAGCTCATTATCTAAGAAGTTGATCTAGGGACAAACCCCCCAGTACTTTGAAGCTTGCATGCCTCAATGGCAAGTTTCTCACTTCCGGCGACAGGTATACATCAATGACCTTCGACCAGAAGATTTTGCGTGGTGTTCGACGCCAAGTCCTTTATTCACACCACGTGAATTTTACTGCAGTACCTTGAGGGTCATTGTCATTATTGGTGATTCCTCTCGCGCTTGTTAATGGTTTACATTATTGACCGGTAATCAAGCGATGTCTTTCCATGTTCGACTTCAGTGCAATTCTCACATGGATCGACTTGTACTTAGAGTGAAGATAGAACGAGTTTGAAGACCCCGGATCTAGTTTCATCCATCCGGGCTGCGATATATATTCAGGAAATATAAAGACATTTGATATGTACATCATTGCAGCAGATGATCATCCTACTCAAAGGATGATAATTTCAGCAGAGAATTATCAGTCTACCATCAGACGATCGTCTGTTCTATGTACCAAAATGGATTTATAAAGCTGAGCATGGGAATGCCCGCCTCAGCTAGATCATGAAAGCAGAATGAAAAATAATGTATTGTATTGTATTTATTACAAGTCACCTCTCAGCGATTGAATGAACTTCGGATCCTCCTGATAAAGCATTTCACCCGATAAACGACCTCATACTTTAGGGGGCAACTGTTATAGACATTTTTGTGCCTTACAGCATGAAGCATGAAATGTCAATAATCTAAGGGATCCAAAGTCCCTAAGCATGTTGTTCCTACCCCTATAGGAACAAGGTCAGCAAACCACAGCACTAAAAATCAGTTCTCCACCTGAAAACACTCAAAAACAAGCTAATTCTGGATCATGTCAACTGCTCCACTGAGCATCTGCGCTGAATGTCAACTGCTCCACTCTGTACCTGCGCTGAATGTCAAATCTAATGAAGGCTACCTGCGCTGGGCGAGATTGGCCAAGTGGCACATTCATTCTGCAAGGTGTCAAATGCCCATGAAGCTTCCAAAATGACACTTGGATCAAGGAATTCGCCTTGTGATGAGTAAGAGGATCTAGATCTCCAAGTGGAAGCAAGAAACTCCAAGTGGACTCAAGAACTGAAGAATAACTGAAGTGGGAGAGGACACTAGTCAGCTTCATGCCAAGCTCAAGCTGACTCATCCTTTCTCCAAATCTCCTATATATAGAGCTCTCTCATGAGGTCTAGGGAGGCGGGAATCTTGTGAATGTAAGGAAGTGCTGTTGGTTTGAGTATAGAACTATTGGGTGATTGCTTTGAAGGAGGTGAAGAGGAGATTTCTTTCTGCTGGGAGGTGTTGCTGGATTGGGCCTCTTATGGTTGTAACACTCTCAGAACTTTACTTCTTCCATTAATAAAGCATTTGAGGTTCTTCTATATGCATGTGTCTCTGTGGTGTATTGATGCTTGTATATTTGATTTATTCTAATCCTTGAATCAATTATGGATGTATGCTTCTTGTAGTTTCCCTTTCTTGTGCTTTTGCAGGATCTTTGTGTAGCTGGGCCAGTGAAAGAGCAAGGAGCTGGGAGCAAGCAGCAAAGAGAGAAGATTGGATCAAACATTAGCGGAAGACAACGGTTAGTGGATCTCTTTCTCCCCTCTCTTACATCTCATAAAGAAGTAATCTTGAATAGCTTTGCATTCGGTTGTTCCTGAGGTACTATCACCCTTAGAGTGGGATAGGGTCATTCCGTATTGGATAGTTTTCCCAACAACAAACCCCTTTTCTCCTTTGTTTTCAGAACTATATTGATGTCGCCTACTATGATAATGTTATCTGGATTATGCTGTTCGAGAAAAGCTGAGAGGGATTTCCAGCAATCTCGTTTTTCAGAATATGTAACAGGAACATATAGATTAAACAAAGAGATGGTCAACTTACTTGTACAGTGTAACAACTTCGTAAAGATCGAGTGCTGGGTTTCATGGGACTTTTTTAGCTAAAACAGGTCTTCGGTCCAGAGAGTTTCCAACCCTCCAGAGGTTCCCCTTGAACTGACTGCTTTGCCTGCTTTTTTCTTCCATTTTGTTTTGTTGATATCTAGAAGAGCACCCCCTTCTATCTTCATCTCTTGGAGCATGAGGATATCTGTGGGTTCTATTTTAAGGAGGTCCATGACTACTTCGGCTTTAGATGCGTTCCCCAGCCCTCTGCAATTCCAAGAGGTGAGTTTCATCATTTACTTAAGGAAAGGAGTGTGGCATCCCTTAGAAGGCCTTGGTCTAGTGTTTATTCCCATGGTCATTTCTATGGTGGCCTGGCTTCCTTGGACTTTGAGTCGCTCTGCCTCCTCTTCCCTTACCTCTTTGTGAGATTTCATTCCTTCTCTTTTAGTAGGTCGCTCAAAGGTTTCGTCCTTTGAGGAACCTGAGCTTTCTTCTGGCTTTTTCCTTATTACATTAGCATATGTGGGGCTGGAGGGGCTTCGTTGCGCAGTCTCGACCTGTGGTGCTTCTTACCCCTCTTTGATGGGGGATGGGTCTGCTACGTGCTCCAGATTTTCCTGAGTCGAGATAGATGGGATAGCCTAAGTTTTTTCTGCATCTTTCTGAGTTGCTTCCTTTTCTTGGTTGGGCTTGGAGCCACTTGGAGCTTCTGGCAAGCTACCTTTGCCATTTCCTTTTTTCTTGCCGAGCGGTTTTTTGAACTACAGTCCACTAGTCCTCACTTGTTTTGTCTACCTGTTCCTCGATCTTTTTCTTGCAGTTCTTTGCAAAGTGCCCATGTTCATGAGAGTATCTGCACTTGAATGGAAGTTGTTCGTAATCCAGTTCCTGCACGTGAGTCCTCCCGGCCACCGAGAGCTTTATTGCTTCGGGTAAACCCTCCTCTAGGTCCACTTCTACGTAGATTCGGGCACATGAGTACTGATCTTTCCTTACTGCTTGATCTATATACTTTCCTAACGCATTTCCTTTGATCTGCAGAGTTTTTTGGTTCCAACAGTGTAGAGGCAGATGGGGAAGTCGCACCCATACTGGAACTGCTGAGGGAACTTCCTGAGAAGGGTCGAAATCCGAAGTCCATTTATTTAGATACAACCCCTGTTGTCCCATAAAATAGGGGCCATTTCTAAATATTAGGCTTCTTTCATCCGCGCTCTCGAAGACGAACACATAGAATCCTTTGCCTACGGAGTAGCTTTTGACCCCTTCTTTGATCAAGGGAGTCCAATTTCTTTGAGTCCAGTTCTCCACACTCTTGGGGGAAGGCCAGAGACCTGTAAACTGCCCTATCAACCCTTTCTCAACTAGATTCAAGGCAGCTTTGCAAGTTTATTCTTCAGGTAGGGCAACCGTTGGGATGGAATCAAGCTTCTTGACAAATTTCTACTGGCTAGCTGAGAGAGGGTGTTTCGAGCTAGTAGCTACCAAGGCTTTGAACGCTGTGATCTCCGGAGGAAGGGTGTGGGGGTGGGGGCAGAGCCCCCATTGGATTCCATGAAGGTCACTGCAAGGCTTTGCTAAGACGTCAGCCGTAGGTCTAGCAGGCAGATACCCACGGAGAAACTGACTCAGAATGCCAAGTGCGCATGAGAGAGGGCCTGAGAGCCGAGGTTGGACGGCGACCACAACCAGCTGCAGGGGCGGCTAGGTCTCGGGAGTAGTAAATATGTTAAGCGATGCGATGTTTCTTAAGGAGTAAAATGCGCGAGCCTTAATTGATTTTTTGAATTTTTTACTAAGGTTCCCCACTTACCTAGTGTTATTGCTAATACTAAAGAAAGAGGGGGGTTGTTGGTGGCCACAACAGAGTGTTAAGGCTATCCTTCTATTGCATAGTCAAATGGTCAGGCCACCTATGTATGGCTTCAATCGACTACCATTCACCTTTCCTGGGAAGGGATGTCCATTCAACTTAACCAACTGGACTGTGCCACCATCGTTAATCTCCTTAATAACATAGGGCCCTAACGAGTGCATCCTAATTTTTCTGGGGAATTTATTGAACTTACTATCATACAAAAAAACAATATCGTTTACCTTAAATGTGTGAAACTTGATGTGTCGATCATTCCATTATTTTTCACACTGCTTTTGGACCTACCGGTGAAATCCAACCAAAAATATCTCTTCTTTAAGATCATCCAACTACACAAGCCTTTCTTCGAGGGCTCCATGATCTGCCATACCTGTGAGCACCACTATGCGCAGACTAGGCACATTGTAGTCCATAGGCATCACTACTTCAATCCCATATACTAGCCTAAAGGGTGTCTATCCCATTAACTTCTTGCACATCATCTGATAAGCCCATAACACTGCAGCTATGCGTAGGTCCCAATCATTTCATTGAGAGTTACAAACCTTGGTCAGTGCGTTCTCCAACACTTTATTGAATGCTTCCATGAACCCATTAACCTGAGGGTGATAAGGCATGGTCTTCTCGTAATATACCTGAAATTATTCTACTAGCACTCTGATTGTTTCGTTTAGAAAGTGCGTACCCTGATCACTCATCAAAATATTTGGACATCCAAATCATGTCAATACATGCTCAAATAGGAACTTTGCAGCCATCACGCCTATCCAATCCTTCACAGGCTGCGCTTTTTCCCAACGAGTCAAATACTCTATCACAGTGATAATGTACCTTGCCCCTATCTTCCCTTGTGGCTGAATGGGTCCTACAAAATCTATTGGCCACTTCTCGAAATGTTGTAATGTCATTTATGGATTCAAAGGAATTTCATCCCTCCATGATGTCCTGCCTATTCTTTGACATACATCAGATGCTTTGAAATATGCTTTTGAATCCTGATGAAGGGTTGGCCACCACAACCCTGTGCATAGAATCTTCTACATGGTTGCTCCTCCTGAATAATTTCCTCCCGCGGCACGTCCATGAGCTTTCACAAGGATGCTACTTTTTTTGAACTCAAGTACATAATGTCGCAATATCTCATCATTCCCCATCTTGTATAGATGCCTAGCAATGACAAAAAAATCTGTCGCACGGACCACCAACTCCTTCTTCTACTGGACAGTGTAACCCTCTAGTGCAGTTCTAGTTGATAGGAAGTGTATGATGTCCTTGAAATGTCCATCTGTGACACACATGGCAAAGAGCTACGTGTTAGGTAATCCTCTCTCCAAATTAGTGGGTTCCTGCCCTATCTCGATGAGCCATCTACAGATTCTCCCCCCCAACACAGGCTTATTGACCAGGCACTTCAGTGCGGAGTGATCCATATACATTTAAAACAACCTCTTAGTAAGTAGTGTCGGTACTTCTGGAGCACATATAGCTAGCCCCATGCGTTCAGTGGTAGAATAGTTCTTCTCTACTTTAGATAATCCACGGCTTGCGAATGCGATAGGATGGTCCAAGCCTTCACCTCCATCCTGTGTTAGTACTACCCCCAGCACTATACATGACACATCAGCATGTACATGGAACTCTTTCTTCTAGTTCGGGAAGATTAGAATTGTTGCGGTAACCATATTTTCTTCAATATATCAAATATTTCCTTACAATCATCGTTCCAGCAGAACGTGACATCCTTATTCAACAATTTTTCCATCAACGTGGTGATCTGGGCATAGCCTTTGATAAACTTTTTATAATATCCTGTAAGTCCTAGAGTAGGTGTAGTTGTTTCACACTCTTCGATGCTTCCACATTCAGTATCACTGTGATCTTCATAGGGTCTACCATCAATCCACATGCCCCAATAAGTTCCCAAAAGGAATGCAAAATAGACACTTCTTGAGATTGAGCATGATCTGGTATCTTCAATAGGTATCC
The DNA here is from genome assembly GCA_031772625.1 of Pinus tabuliformis. Taxonomy (NCBI): domain Eukaryota; kingdom Viridiplantae; phylum Streptophyta; class Pinopsida; order Pinales; family Pinaceae; genus Pinus; species Pinus tabuliformis. The sequence continues at coordinate 48,306,326 of CM062813.1, forward strand.
AGCATCAGGCACAAGCTTTCTACGTGGCACTTAACCATCCCAAATATAGTCTAATCATCAAAATATACCTCCAGGAACTTATGAATGAATTCCTTGAATGCCACAACAACCACACACGAAAAGATTGCAGGCGCATTCTTCAATCCAAATGGCATTACAGTGTATTGAAAACAACGCCACTCAGTCGCGAAGGTTGTCTTATTCATATCCTCTGGCGTGAATTTGATTTGGTGGTAACCAGAGAACCCATCAGTTAAGGAATATGCTTCCTGTCCACCTACATTGTCCAAAAATTCATCCGTGAATGGAGTCGAGAAAGGATCATGCACACAAGCATCATTCAATTTTCTGAGATCCACGCATATCCTTATCTGATCCTTCTATTTTTTCTCTTGCACCACCATAGGACTTACCCAATCGGATTCTTCAATAGGCTCAATGATGCATGTTGCTAGTATGTCGTCTAGCTCTAAGAAGACCTTTTCCTTGTATTTTGGATTCAGGCGGTAAGGCCTCTACTTAACTAGCTTCGCATCGAGTTTTAATGTGATCTTCATCACTCCTAGATATTCGATTATTCCTTTCAAATCCGTAAACTTGGTAGGGAATAAGTCCTAGTATTCATGGAGAAATTCAACAACCTTATCCACCCTCGCATCATCCTAGTAGTCTCCAATCTTCCCGAATTTGGGTTCTCCCTCCGTACCAATGTTCGCTTGTTTTGTTTTCATTGGCGTAGTTATATCAGGGTTCTCAATCTACAGTCCTTAAACCTCGCAGTGGCCTTCTGTTTCTGGAATGTTAATTTTCCATGGATCCTCATCCTCCCCTTCAGTAGTTACATTATAACATTCGAGTGTGCGACCTGAGTATCCCATTCAGGATGAATTAGGTCTAAAGGATCCTGCAGTATCCTAAAGATGGCTTCTTTCACCTCTTGTAGCGCCTCATCAATACTGTCAAATCCATCCCCAAAACTGAATGTCATCATGAATCCTTTACATAGGATATCCTAGTCTCCTGTCCCATGGTGGAGCTATATTTCTATATACCAATTCATTGAGATAACATCTAGGGTATGATAGAACAGGTGCACCCACTCAGTTTGGGGCTTTTCTCCATAAGCCTGCACCCATTTGGTTAGATGTGCACGTGGATCATTCTGTCCATCATACTTGTCTATCAGTCGCATCTTAAGCTTCCTAAATTGTGTTCTCATCATCCTCCTACATTCACACAAATCATCAGAGCTTCGTTTTTGTGTATCCCACCATCTTGCGGGCGTAGCATGGAGTGCCCAGTGCAAGGCTTGGAAGCGCTACTTTTTTGGTATCTCCCTTTCAAATGCATCCAAAAAGATATCTACCTCATTTAGACCATCATAAATAGGCAAATTTCTTGCCTTTGATGACACACAACACAGTGATCGGGTCATCATGTTGCAATTCAATGTAGTTACTTCATGTAACCAATTCTGCCAGCATTCTATTTCTTCATCGGAGTCTCAAGTGCACAAACTCTTGCGATCCCATGTAATCCATCCATCTGTAGTGGGATTCACCCAATCTTGGTATCACTCTATTATCTTATAGATGCAGTCCAGATTTTCATCACTCTCATAATCGTGGATTGGTTCTGTATAGTGCGATCCTTCAGCAGGATCCAGGGGTATTATTACGTGCATTGATTTCTCAAAGATCATCTTTCACCTCTTCAGATTGATTACCACATTCATATCAATAGCCCAGTCAATTCCCAGGAGCGTAGGGTAGGGATTGCTATCATCCACTATCTCTATTACTTCAAAATCCACCAGCACGCTCGCTCCCTCAATGTCCACGGTCACCCCCTGTAGCCATCCCATGGGGATGATTTTATGCTGATTCGCCATCCTTAGCTGAATCAGAGACCATTGTAGTGCAGGTCTCCCCATTCTCTCGCAAGTTTGCTTCGGTAAGACATTCGCATCTGACCCCAGGTCCAAAATGACCTGATCTATTTATACTCTCCTATTTGTTTGGTCAGTCTCATCTCCTATCCCATCCTTGTTTTATGCTTGCCAATCTTTCATACTACGCGCGGCTCACCAGTCGCAGTTCCAACACATCTATTGATGAGTTCTTGTAGTCCTTTCATAGACTTACTATAGCATAGTAACTTCATAAAGGTTTCTAGGAAAGTTGTGAGCATAGAGGTTTCCATCTCTGGCTCAGGCTTTTCCTTTCTTCCTGAGGTGGAGGCCTCAATGAAGCTCTTCATAGCTTCCATGAAGGTTTCACGAGCGTGCTCCAAATCAAACCTAGCCTCTTCCTTCGTGGCTGTGTGAGCCCATGTACTATCTTTTGGTTGTTTCCCCTTGTCATCCCCAGTCACGATCCCACTTCTGAGCACTATATTTACATTTGGATCCTCCTCGTGTGACTCATACCTCATCATCTTCAGGTTCTGAGTCAGTGGAGTTGGTAGCGCTCCTTTGTCTCGTATCCTAGCTATCAATTTAGGAAAGTGTTTTGTTTTATGATCAAATAGTGTGCAATATTTGCATGAAGGATGCATTGGATTAGTGAAATTGCGTTCATAGTGCCTCGGTCCTCCGCAATTGTAGCAAATCAACTGTCTGCAACCTCTACCAGGTCCTCCTCCACCTCGGTCTCTTCTGCGCCCCTAATATCCTCTCCACGCAATCCATACATTCTGGTCAAGGGGCTGCATTTCATCCTGAACCCTGTAGGTGGGGGTTTTATCCATCATCAATTCATAGCTCCTACAAGTATGTTCATCATGTCCTACCGACCTACAAAAGTTGCAGAACAACTATGGCAATGCTTGTACATACTTCTGTAGCAAGTGACAATTATCTGTGGCATGTTTTCCGGCTACCTGATAGATAGCGCACCATAATCCAAGCCCCGCGCTAGGTCCTGTTTGAGCTACCAACCTTAAAGGCATTGGTCCTCCCCCTGCAAGGTAATTCTCAAAGACCAGGCAATGCTCTTTATCATGACCCTGACTCTTGCATTTCAATCACCATACTTCCTCGCGTACCTCTGGTCGAACCATCCTATCCTACTTCAAACCTTGCATCTAAAGGCACAGATTCTTCAACTACACATGGATCTACTGAACTCCTAGATTAGGATCTTGCATCGAAGTCTCATGTAGTCTCAAGAAAATCTCCAAGGCCTCTTCCTGAGTTGTTATCTTCTGCTGTGATAGCGCACTTCTTAAGTGTGGTAATAGTGTAGCCACAAACCACTCATGATGTTGTCCATCTATCAAGTTCATGTTGGTTCCGAAAATTGTACATTTCAACCTCTAATATAGTTCCCAAGGCATCTCGTCTGGTCGCATCGTGATCTCTTTGAATCCCACAATTGAGTGTGCCTCAGATTTAGGCCTGTTAAATTCCCTATTTAGTGGTACCTGGATGTCTGCTACTCTAGCATTCAGGTTATGTTAGAGTACTTAATATACCAAGTTAGCGCACAATCTTGCAGAGCACTAACCAATGTCACTTTCTTTATGTGATTGTTTGTAACAACTTGAGCTTCCCATACAACCCTTACAACGAACCAGAATTGGTTTAGGTCCTCAATTCCCAATCCTTTGAACATAGGAAACTTCATTGTATTTGCCATACTGAACCACGGTGGAGGTGGAGATGGTACGAGTGAAGTTGGAGGTGATGGCAGTGAAGTCGAAGGTGGTGTGGGCACAAGTGGTATTCACGGGAATCCTTGTCTTATTAACTAAATAGTACTTCATGGAGAAACCTTCTCTATTGCTTCTTCATCCCTTCGTGGAGGTGAAATCAAGGGGCTATACTCTGGACCCTTATTTCCTTGATTTCTATAAATTTTTCCGCTTCGTGTTGTCCCGAACATCAAGCTAGTTGCATAACCCATTTTTTCCACAACAACATTTTAATCCAAGTACTCAAATGTTTTACGTAGTTACCTCACAGTCCTTTGAAGTGTTGCTCCGCTTCGCTATATATGACTAAGGTGTCGACGGAAAATTCAGTAACAAATCCTCCTATGATGCGATCGAGCCAATGATTGACAGTGCGAGCGATCTTATCCTCTGATGCTTCCAACCTTCACACTAGCTCTAGGGTCCACACAATAGGACTGTCAAGTTTCCACCTTCCTTAGCTATCTTCTAGCTTCATGATCCACTCATATGGATCAATAGGGAAAAACAAGAAAAGGATCTCATGGATCTCTATATACAGGTACCGGTCCAACCACTATTCCTTTGTCAGTCGTGGGTTTATGTTCTCCTATGCAACGAATTCATGGATTTTTCTATCCAACCAGCCTTCAATCTCCTTCTTAGCTGGATTCCAATGATACGACATCACACATCTCTTATGCAGACTCCAGTCCCAGCAACAAAAGCATTTTTTGGCTTGAGGGGGCCTGACCCAGGTTCTACGTTAGTTAGCCAAACAAATCCCTACACTACTGGCCCTTTCGGCATCAGCCCGCAAAGCGCGGGCTGAAGTCTCACCCGAAGCAGTATGGGGAGATGCTGGAGCCAATTTGCCACACCCTTGAGATGGTTTTGATGTCAATTTCTTCTGGCTATACCTGCTTTGCAGAGGTTTCTTAGCCCTCTGTTCCACCCTTCAGCGCCTTCGCGAAAGGGTACAATTAGCCTTCACGCAGCCCTAACGTGGGGCTCGGGGACTTTCTCGATACTACAGAAGCGAACTGAGATATCTCCTAAACTAGGCTAAGTGTCTTACTTATCTTATTAACCGATCTTATTTAGATTCGACTAAATATATGTTCTTACTTGCATTCACTTAACCAACACATTTACATACTTTCACGCATCATGTAAGTATTATAAATGAAATTCATACCCAACATAACAAGATGCATAAACAAGAAATAAAGATGCAGAAATCATAGAATACTTCTCTTTATTGATAATTCTAGATAATTACAGACTTGACCCACCCTGCTCACTTAGTTGGAGGGGTCCACGCACTCAGCTGTGGACTTCTACCCTAAGCCTCTGTGCACTCAGCTACATAGCCTCTACCTACACTACAACCCAAAACTTAGACTTCTACTTCAGAGTTACCTCTCATACATCATATCTTCTTGATTTCTCTCAAAATACTTAGAGCTTAGCTCTATTTATACAATTCCATGGTCCGGGGACCATGGGTAGATCTTCTACAGCTGACATTACAATTCCAAAATAAGGGCAGACAACCCTATGACTCTTTAACACCTACATGCTTCGCAACCACAAAATGCGGAGTATTTACACTTGGATTACAAAATTTGACCAACATATGGGCTTTTAGCCCCAAAAATACCCTTGGGGGATCCCTCACCCAACATGTAGTTACAATTTACATGATAGAAAGTTGTAGTGATTGCATTTTCCCATAAATCTTGATTCTAATTGGCTTTATTGAACATTCTCCTTGCTTTTGTAGAAGTGTCATGTTCACATATTATACCACACCATTTGGTAGGGTAGTATATATAGTTGTTTTGTGTATTTAGATTTGATCTAGGTGGATGTTGGTGGCCACCCGCCTATTCCACTTGGACCCCCACCATTGTCTCTTTTTGCTTTTCAGTTTCATTAATTGTAGCACAATTTACTATTTTTAGTCGTTTTTTGTGTCCTGAACTTCCGGAGCTATTTTTAGGTCCTAAACGATGTTTCTTGGGAAACGTGGGGAAACGATGTTTCATTGATTGATGTTTTCAATTCAAAAGTTGTAATTCTTGGATTTATCTTTCTAACGAGGTATTGTGTGCATCAAACGAAGAACATATGCCAAAGTTATGACCTCAAGAAGTTGATGTACCAATTTACCCAAACGGGGCCCATAGTTTTGGCACTTCATCTCCTAGAGTTATGTTTTTGGATATTTAGGGTTTTCTATTGTCTATAAATAATAAATTGGCCTCTGTGCCTCATTCTAACATAATTCATCAGCATGTATCCACCACGTCTCTTCTTAGAGATACATTACCATCACCTGAACTATTTTATTTCCATTATGTTTGTAAGCTTATTTTGGTATTTGATATTAATGAAATCAAGTGTCATTTCTGGTGCATCTCTATATTTATGGTTATATCTGTAATTTGTTGCGTTCTTGTTTAATTTTGGCTCATTTTTATTAGAGTGGTCTACTCTTTCTTGGTTTTTCTTTGAATGTTCCCAACGAGGTCAGGATCTAAGGAGTTAAGGCTCTAATTGGTTGAACATTTGCAATACCAACCTCAGAAAACCTGACGACCTCCCATGGTGAAAGAGGAAACATGAGGGGGAAAGAGATCCTTTCAAAATATTCTTACTCGAAGAAGCCCTTGAGCGATAGAGGAATGTGATGATGGACAAATTTGACCAGATCCTTCAGTGATTACCTAAAGGTTCCACTTTGGAAGCACCACACCCTTGAAGGTACAAGTTAACTTTGACGTCCCCATATTTGAAGGTCAAATAGATGCAAATTTCATAGATAAATGGTTAAATTTGCTACAAGTATATTTTTCTTTTCATGATTTTTTTAGTTGGCAAAATATTACTTTTGCACATCTCAAAGTTGCCCCCCATGTCAATGACTGGTGGGAAACCGACTGTGACAAGAAGGACAAAAGTAAATCCTTACTATTCTCACTCACACCTACCTAGAATTCATTCCAAGATGCCATCAAGGAGTAGTACTACCCTGTCAGGAGCTATGAAGATAAATACATAAAGTGGACCACTGTGTGAGAGGGAACGGGCCAAGATGTGCCAGAGTTTAGCAATGTTTTCATGCTCTTCGCAAAAAGTTGGGTATCAAGGATTTTGATTGGAATTTATTACTCAAGTGCTGCAACTATCTACATAGGTACATCTAGGACTCGATGGAGTTCCTAGAAATATCCTCACTTGGCATGACCTATCGATACGTTGCCAAGAATGGGCAGAAGTTTAAATAGAAAAAATGATACTTCGGATTTGTGAATCCCAAGCAAGAGAAAGGCCCCACAAAAATGCAAAGCAAAAGCCAAAGCCAACACAGGACAACCCAGGATTACCCACCAAATTCATAAGAAAAGAGCAACACCATGAAGACATAGAGCTCCACTCACAACACAAGTGGCCAAGTTGAAGGCTTCATAATTAGTTGCATGTTTCAACTCTGAGTCAGAACCTGAAAAGGGGAATGAGAAAGGGACACAGATAATTGATGCAGAGCCCATTTCCACTATGGCCACCACCAAGATCGAGAGTATTGGGCTTGAAGATCCAGAGGAGGGGGAACTCCTCTTCCACTCACAGATGTCGGTGAAGGGTTCTCTGCTACAGTTCATTATTGATAGTTGGAGCCAAAAGAACCTCACTTCAATAGAGACCGTAAAAATGTTGGGCCTACTAACTACAACACATTTACAACCATACAACATCATGTGGCTTCACCAAGGACAAGATCTCCTCGTCAGCCAGCAATGTTTCCTTCCCTAGAACATCAATCCCTTCACAAATGAGGTATTGTGTGATGTTTCTCCTCTTGAAATTTGTGATGTATTATTAGGAAAACCATACTTGTAGAAGTGACATGTTGTATATGTGTCTAGACCTCTCTCTCTTATTATTTCTTTAGGTAATAAGTTATACAGGATATCAGAGGTAGCACTGCCTACCGCCATCTCGGAAATTTGTTTTCTTTTTTATTCACTCTCAAAGTAAGGGGAATATCACAGCCACATCCATGGCCCCCAGGAAGGGTTCCTCCACACATTAGAAGTAGGTGGATATAGTCGTGGAATATTATAGGGACACCTTCTCCTCACCCACAAGGGTACCCTCGCACTATCAGGTCAAGCATTCGATCGATCTAACTCCCAAAGCACGTCTACCCAATGGAACGATTTATCATTGATCCATTCTAGAAAATGAATAATTGAAGTGGAAAATCAAGGGATTGCTGGAAAAAGGGCACATACAACCAAGTTCCTCACCTTGTTGGAGCCTGACTGTACTTGTACAGAAGAAGGATGGGACCTGGAGGCTCCGCATTGATTATGGGGAACTATACAAAATCACTGTCAGGAACAAGTATCTAATCCCATGGATTGATGACCTTCTAGACCAAATCAAAGGGGCTAATTATTTCAGAAAGATTGATCTGAAATCTAGCTATCATGAGGTTCCAATAGAGCCCATAGATGTATGAAATATCACCTTCAAATACAAGGAAGGCATTTTTGAATGGTTGGTTATGCCCTTCGGGTTGAAAAATTCCCCTCCTACTTTTATGGGGCTAATTGATGGCCTCTTGTGGCCCTTCATCATTTCATTTGTGGTTGTTTATCTAGACAACATCCTCATCTTCAATAATATTTGGGAAAAACACTTACAACATGCTATCACTTAGAAATTTCTTTAGAAATTATTAGAAGAAAGAAAATGACTGATGTAACCACAAACCAACTCTGGAGTGTAGGCTCTAGCCAACCTAGGCCCAGAGAGGGCTCCCTCTATATGATTTAGCTTTGTTTGCTAGGATTTTAGGATAGCTATGAATGTTCTGGGGGTTTTTGATTTGTATTCAAGATTGGGTGGTGGGATCCTTGGAACAGATGGATAGGATGATGTCTTTATAGCGTTCGGTTATGGAGTCAATAGAAGTGCAATAGAACTGGATCAACTCACTAAAGGGAATGTTCAGAGGGAAATCTAGCAGAGTAAAGTGCAGGTCTTTGGAACAGGGGGTTGAAATGGTTTTAATCAAGGTGATGGAGAAATTAAGGGGTCTCAGGCCAGGATAAAAATGAGGAATAGAGGATAATCGAAAACAAAGGGCAATTAAGAATCCTTTGATCTGGATTAGCTAGAAGCAACCTAAATTAAGGAGAAATTAATAATTCCTTAACTTAGATACCAGTTGAAAAACTTTATATGCATAGCTGTTAAAATAGGGTGTAATTAAACAAATTCTAAGATATTGTTCGAGTTATAACATTCAGATTCAGAAATACATTAAAGATTGTGGAAAAACTTTAAGAAAGATAACGATAACATAGGAAAATACTTGTTTGCACTTCGCTGAACACATGAATCCTGTGAAATATCCTGTCTTTATTCATCAATCCAGCTTGTTGGCGCAGTCAATGATAGAATAGCTTTACAGTCCTTTTGATCAAAACTCTGTAGAAATGTCTAAGAATCCACCCTACATACTTCAATTTGTGAAGTATTTATACAAAAAATATTACAAAATATCTCAAACTAAATTGAGATTTAATTTAGGAAATAAAAATATCTTCTTGCAAGAAGATAGAGAAAGTTATTGAACTCCTTTCATGTTGTCCCATTTAATTTGGTATTGCTGGTCTTTATGGTTTGGTTTATCCCTTTAGGCTCTTTGTTGTTTGAACTTTCATGCTGGAGGCTTAGTCACTTTTGGCTTTCATCTGATACACTTTGGCACTAATACTCTTTGACCCTGATGACCTATTTTCATCTTTTCACATGGTTGTTTTACTTTTACCCTTTTACTTCATTTTTCTTATAATAAATCAGTCAATTTTTCCCGCATTTCAGCATCAAGTAATTGGATCTTCAACATCCTTCTGTATATCTCATCTGCCTCAGTGTACTTGGAAAAAGTAGGCTTATTGATGAACAAGTGTTTTACCTCATGTTGGAGGTAAAAGAAGTTTTCAAATGTGTGATAAAGTACTATGGTTGTTGGCAATGCTTTGACTAATGATGTACTATCCTATTCTTTCTCTAGCCATCCGAGTTTGCTATTGTAATCTTGTTGGGTCATGAGCTTGTCATTTATGACTAAAGGACTGGGTAACCCTTTCTCTCTCAAAATTTGAAACTTAGTCATAAATCTATCAATGGATACCTGCATATTCTGAAATTTTTCCTCCAATTTTAACATCAAGCTTCTCTAGGAAAGGACCTTCCTCACTTCCAAAATTGTTTCAGTATTGTCCTCAATATCCAATTCTTGAAGCTCATATCTATTTTTACTGTTAAGAAATTGGATGATTCTAGTGGAATCTTTGGGCATTTCTACAAATTTCTCTTTTACCTTTTAGATGGATTCTGTAGCCATCTTTATCAGATCTATCTACTCAAAAATTACCTGAATAGATGGCCAAATATCATTGACAAATTCAATGATATTGGCCCATAGTAGTTCCTTAGCTTGTCCAAGAGGTTCTCTCAGGGTTAGGTCCTTTTACATGGCTTTTATTCTTTCAATCATTCTGGTGGCCTTTTGCACTTCTTCCTTGTGCATGATTTTGGAAAGCTTGCAATTAGTTTCCAAGCTTGTCACCTTTTCTTTTAGCTTATTCATTTTTGTAGCTTGTATGGACATTTCCTCCATAGCTCTAACCAATTTTGCTTCTTCATTTGATGTACCTGCTGTCGACGTAGACTGTGCTGAAACTTGTTTTGTTGTGGCCATAGGAGCTGTTGGAGCCAATGAGGCTGCAAATGTAAAAGGAACAACTGTTGAGACTATTGGATGGCATTCACTGAGGTAGCCGCAATGTGAGTCTATTTTAATTGGATTAAAGCATCCTATTACTTCTCTGTTTCCATTAACTAATCATTGAGTTTGAGGACTAAGTCCATCAATTCTTCATGCTTAGCCTAGCTCTCCAGGACTTCCTGTGTCTCGGGATGCTGCAACTAAGGTACCTTCAATTTTTTTTTAAGTGTTCGAATGTCATCATTCTTCTTCTTAATTAGTTGCTCGGTGGCTTTTATGTCTTTGGGATCATGTCCCAATTCAATCACTAAGTCTTCCAAAGACTTAATTCTAGTATCCTTGGCCTATGAGGAGGCCTTCTCCAACTGATATTGAGCTGAGATATTGGTCAAAGAATTCTGCAATTTATGGGAAGCTATGGATTTTCGAGTTAGGGTGGTGTAAATCATTTCTACAGCCTATTTGTGGAATTCTGTTTGGTCTATGGGACAGATATCCCTCGCTAATACCTCAAAATCAATCTTTTTATAATTTGTTGATGTCCTTGGTGGTTTCACAGTTGGTTTTACAAATGACTTTTGCATCTTTCCCTCCTTTATGTCAAAAGCTGACATCAACCAGGTCTGATTGCTAAGTGTAATCTTTAAATACTGTGCATAAGATTGGGCCTTCAGTTTTTCATTTCTCATCTTGATTTCTTTATACCTGTCTTTAATGTCTTTGTCTTTATCATCAAGCCTACTGAATGAGGAGACTTCTACATTGATCCGCCTTTCCAACATTTGAGTATGTGATGTTGATGGCTCTTAAGTTTCTCCAGATGGAGTTGTGCGCTTTCTCATGTCAAAATCAGTATTAGTTACCTCTACTAAGCCTTATGTGTCTTCCCGTTCTGAAACAAGATTGAGCATTGGCCTTTTGCTTTCGCTACCTTCATATTGCACATTGGAGGTGTCCATGGCCAAAGTGGAGGCTCCATCTCTGTTCCTCTTGGGATTCCTTTCCTCATTCTGAGGAGTCTGCATAAAAGGAGGGGTGCTCATGGTTCCCTCTTGTTGTTCAGGTACCTGCAGAAACGAGCTTTCATCAATTTGTCTTTCTAAATCAATCAAGGCATTCTCAACATTTACCTTTGTGTTGTCACTGTCTACAAGAGTGTTCTCCAACCATTCATATTGATTTGCATATATTTCAATCTCTAGTACAAGATGATGAATGTAAGGCCCTAATTTGACCTTTTGTCTAAGTATGGTAAAAAACCCTTGAGGGTCATATCTCCACATAAAACTATTTTGAAACTTCATCTGTAGCAGAATCATATCTTCTTCCTACCCTGCTTCTCTAGAGTTGCAAATGAAAGGGCCTAACTAGTTTTTGACTCTAAACTGTGTTCTTTTCTTACCTAATACAAAATTGAATTCATCAGAATTCATTATTTGCCTATAGTACTCTGGAGCAAATAACCTCATGGGGAGGTATTTGGGCAATCTGTATGGGGCATGCTGGTACCCATAGATTCTTACTTCTGCGTGGTTTTGCTAAAGGTACCAATCTGCCACTTTACTTTGCTTAGACAATGGAGGACCCTTTAGATATCTTGACTTATTCTAGGTGGAGGACTTCTTATCAACATGGTCATGACTGGATGGACAAACAAATCAATGAAGTCTGTATAAGTGTATGGTGATGAATACTTGTGGAATAATGGAGTCCAAAATATGATAGACATGGGTTGACCTCTAGTATCAAGCTTCTAAATGGTGTAAGGGAACCTGTCTGACTAATAATATAAAAACATATGGTAAAGTACAGATGAGTACTTGAACACTCTCAAATTATGCACTCTAGTAAACTGTTCATACATCCTCTCATATATGAACTGGGCATAATTGTATATAGTAGCAGGAGGCTTTCCTGGGGTGAAAATGGACATGAAGGCCAGGATAAGCTCATCAACAAATTCATTAGTGGTACAACCAAAAACACATGATATCATAGTGATAATATTATTGTTTCTTTGAGAGAAAATGGTAGGAATATATGGAGGGGTATCTTTAGGAATGTGCTTGTCCAAGAATGAACGTTTGTAATAATTGGGCCAGTTTTGATGGGCTCAACTTGGTGTACTGGTATAACAAATCCCCAATTGAGAGTGGGGTCAAGTTTGGACCTGGTTGGACTTGTAACATCTCATTGATTGATTTAGCTGTGATGGTAAACAAGACTTTTTGGTCAGGGGACATTATTTCTCTTTGGTTGGGAATGTAACGGCCATGGCACATATGGAAAATTTTAGGAAAAACATGTACCTGGGGAAATTGCTATATGGAAAAATTATATTCCCAAAGACCAATGTCATCAGAATGGTTTAGATATACTTCCCTACTCAAACAATGAAGTTTGAGAAGGACCTCATATGCACTTGCATCTCTGATTTGGAAATATCTATCTGTGACAGGAAGGTGGTATAGGTCCGGATGGGGAGTTGTAATAGGTCTAACATCCATGGAGACAGGGGCAGCCATAATTCAATTCTTGTGGATATGAATTTGGCAGGGTAGGGTTGTATCAAAGGGTTGGAAAACAATTCAGAAACTTTGAAAAGAGCTAGGGTATGTGATTTGAGTTTAAAGTAGTTCCAATTTACTTAGATAAAATAGTTTTAAATACATAACGTTTTCAAATTCTAAGGGTGGCTGGTAATTTGTTTGATAAATACCTAGAATTTAGGTCAATTATCTTCAAACTGGTGTTTTGGATGACGACAGAAGGTTTAAAGGGCTCTGAGAGCTTTGAAGGTGGTCTCCGTAGCTTCTTTGAGGACTAAAATGGGGTTAATTGGTAGTTTTAAGGTTGGTAGGTGTCGCATTTATTTGCAAAGGTTTACAAAGAAAACGAGAAAAAAAGACAAAAAATGGATTCTCTGCATTTTTATGGAGAAACTGTCAGTTTTTTGCAGGTAATTTATGAATGAACAATGGGCGGTTTATCGGGTTGAGCCGGGAGGTTGTTTTCTAGGCCATCACACTACTTTTGTGGAGGAGGCGGTATTGAGGAGGGCTCACCCAATCTAATTTAGTGATTGACATGTACCAGTCGAGGGGCCAAGGAAAACCTTTTTATTGGGTGGGTAAAGGTCGGCCGTCAAGTGAAGCCGATATGGCTGTGGACCGTCAGATGAGAGGGATGGTGATCAGACAACAGTCGAGTGAGGGAAGTGCATGGGTGATAAGAGCATGGGTTTCGTGGGGGCCCAGTGCTTTTAACTTCAGCGGTATGAGATTAATTATAGGTTAATGATGGGTTAAAACGATCAGGCGGGGTTTAATGACGGGATTAATTGGTTTTGTCGGGATATGGGGTAATTTATAGTTTATATTTAAAAATAAGGGTTGGGATATTTATTTAGGGGATTTAATTAATATATGGGAAAAGGTATATGGGGATTTATATAATAAAGTTAAAATTAATATGAAATGAGCAGTGTGAGAATACGCTTAGCATATTATATAATTTTCACATTTTATTCACATACATTTGATACTTAGGATAAAGTACTTTTGTGGGTTGTTTGAGTCAAATAGAATTTAATGTAGGGGGTTTTCACTTTTCCTAGGAAAATGAAGTTTATTCTTAAGAAAAGGGGTTTTATAAGGATAATGAGGGGGGAATAAATTTCATGAAGGGGATTCTAACACTTGATGTCCATAAGTCATTAAGATGAGGGTCTGGTCCCACCAAAAGTCAGAGAAATTCTCTAAGCCTCCTTGACTTGAAGGATTTAAAGTGCTAGAATATACTTGTGGATAGGAAATTAGTAAGTAAGGGGAAAATGAATGAGGGGGAGTTAATCATATTTAACTTGCAAACCTTTGTTTTTGCTTCCATAATTGATCATACATATACACATATGTGTTTAAGCATGATGCATGTGTTTTGATCCAATCAATCTTATACTTCGAAAACCTTTCTTCTACTTACTCATTACTTACCCTATCATTTTTTCTTCATTTTATGTGGGTTCATTTAGGCTAGAAAACCCTTATCATCCATTTTTCTTTTGAAAAGTAATATATATAATGCTAACCTTATATCATCTAAGGGCTCAAATTAAACTGGTGAGCTCCTTTTATTTTCTCTACCTATCTAATCATCTGCTACGATTAAACTGTTTGGTCAAATTTTATTCTGTAACTATAAACATAAAATTCAAAGCATGAAATAACCAATATTAAATAGTTTGATTACCATGGATTGTGGCATGAATAACAAGCTACAAACAATCATTATTATGCATAAAAGTAAATAGTAGTGGAATTTAGACTTGCACAGTTTCATGGTCTCTTTTTGTTTTTGAGGTTCATATATTTTCATTTTTTTGACCTTCTCTTATTCTTTTTGTCTTTTGATTTTTCTTTTAGATCATACCCTCTTTACACTTTTTTATTTTTTAATATGGAAAACATTTGGAAAAACCAAAGTTATGTACAATATTACAAGGCTTAACCTTAGTGATTCAAAATTATGACTCCCATTGGTATAGGAACCTAAAAGTGGCTCCACTTGGGGATGGCATTTTCTAGAGAAATTTCAAGAACTAATGAAGATCAGAGCCTTTGAATTGTTGCTGATGTTACCTTGCAAAGTGTCCTTCTGCGAATCTACATTATTGATACTTATGAAAATAAATCTTTTAAAGGTGAGGGCCTTCTCTTCGAGCTTCAACTTCAAATATCACCATCCAATCTAAACTAGACCTTGTAAATAAAGTATGTACAAATGAGAAATGACAATTAGTAACTTGGTTCACAGTAATGTTTTAGCATTCGACCATTCACTGGCCCACCTTCTGTATTTGTACCATTAATTTCTGTCAAGAAGAAGGCATTGTTTCCTCTGTAAGCATAAATGACATAGGGGCCTTTCTATATGAAATAAAATTACCCATGTTTTCCTTTTTATTCCCTCCTTGAATCCAACTTCAGCACTTTGTCACCAATGTAGAAATATTCAGCCTTGGTTCTCTTATAAAAAATATTTTTAATCTTTTCTTGCACAGCTTGAGACCTGACATAGACCTCTTCTCTGGTTTGTTGTAGATGAATAATTTGGTTGATTCTTCTTTGGATACTATTTGTTTCAACCTACAATTCTTGAAGTATCTTCATTACTAGTACTCCCAAAGAGGATGCAAAGACAATTTCCATCCCATAAACTAGTTGATAGGGAGAAGTACCAATTGATTTCTTAGTAGTCAATGTGTGTGCCCATAAGGGATTGACTAGCTTTTTATTCCAAGTTTTTTTATTGCCCTCTAGTAACTTCTTGATGATGTTTACTAGGACTTTGTTTGAGGATTCTTCCAGTCCATTACCTTGAGGGTAATAAGCTATGGAATGGCCAAGCATGATATGGTATTTATTGCAGAAATCTATCATTCTTTTGAATTCAAATGCTGCTGTATTATCAATAATTAGCTTAGTTGGACATCCAAATCTTGATAGAATATTTGTTTCAAGGAAGGTTATGTTAACAGTATCTGTGGCTTGTCTTGAAGGTATGTCGTCTATCCATTTTGTGAAGTAGTCTGTGGCTGTGAGGATCCATTTGTGTTGGGCAGAGGAGGGTGGGTAAATTTCACCAATGAATTCTAAACCCCATTGTTGAAAAGGTATTTCTGTATGTTGGCATTATGTTTCAAGTGTTGTCCTTGATGGAAACTCACTCAGAGGTTGGTACAGGTGATGGCAACTTAATCAGAGGACACAGAGGACAGATCTCAGTACAGCAGGACAAGAAAGAGATATACGCAGGTTCAGCAAGGAGAATCAGCGTGTACACGCAGGTTGGCTTCAGTAAAAGAGCGTGTATGTTGAAAAGTACCTTTGGTCTGTGGTGGTTAGACCTTGGAAGTTGTGCCTATGGTTTTGGACCATAATGTCTCGACGGACGTGTTGATCCCTAGTTTCGAGGTTGATGGTATTGTGTTTCTATGGTTTTGGCTCTTGGTATTGAACAAGGCCTAAGGCTATATAAGGAGAAGATCACTAGGCAAAGAGATATGCATTGTGTGTCTGACGCAGTGAGAGGATCTGGTATTGCTGGTTATCTGTTCGGGACGTTTGGCAAGGGTCGGATCTGACAGCGAAGGCATAAGAATCTATTTCTAGATCTGCACGCGGGTTTCCTTTGGTGAAAGCGCGTATACACGCGGTTTTGGTACAGTGAAGTAGCGTATGCATGATAAGGTTTGATATTTCAGGTTGCTGCTGATTCTGGTGGTTGTTGCAGAGTTCTGGACTCTGGTTTGGGTTCTGTGTTCTTGATGACAGGGTTTCAGTGATTCAGTATTGGGTTGTTTAATGAATTATGATGCAAGTATAAGTTGATGATTGTATTGCAGTAATGTTTGTTTTGTACTCTTGGATCCAGTCTGAAAATTGATGAAACGTGGTCCCTGAAGGTTGTAGGGTCAGCACCTACGTACTAGTAAATGGATCAGCTAGTACAAGAGCTGAGGGGGTTGTAGCTCCCTTCCAGAAGTAGTTGGAAAATGAGAGAGGGTTGTAGCCCTCTGCAGGTTGTAGCCTGCGTACTGGTAAAGGACTGCACCAGTACATTGTAAAAGAAGTTTCTCATTAAAGAAGAAAGAGACGAATTGCAGCAGGTGGTTTTCACCCACATTGGGTTTCCACCTTATATCATGGTGTTCATGTGTGTGGCTCTTGTGTGATGTTCTGTTCTGTTATACTGCACCTGTTTACTATTAAATTGCTTAATAATGTTCTGATGCATTTACTGAAGATTAAGCTAATTGAATTATAAGATCTCTGAAGTATACGCTAGTTGCATTAGACACAGTCGCGTGTACACGCGGGTTCACTTAACTGAAGTCGCGTATATGTTTCTGAGTATGAAATTGAAAAGTTTTATCTAATCTGATAATACTGATTCACCCCCCCCTCTCAGTATTATTTCCAACAATTGGTATCAGAGCAAGGTCCTTCAGAGGAAGCTTGATCGCTTGAAGGAAAAGATCCATCAGAATGGCTAATCAAGAAAGAGAGGCACACATCAGGCCACCAGTCTTTGACGGGAACAATTTTACTCACTGGAAGATAAGGACCACTGCATATCTACAATCACTTGGAGCAAAAGTTTGGGGAATCGTAGAAGGAGGATACAAATTTCCATCAGCAACCCCTACAGATCCAGCAGAGAAAAAGAAATATGAGCTCAATGCCAAAGCTGTTACTGTCCTATTGAGTAGTTTGACTCAATCAGAATTTATGAAGATCATGCATTTCAAATCAGCTAAGGAAATATGGGACAAAATCGTCACAAGCTACGAAGGAGATGATCAGGTAAAAAGAGCAAAGCTTCAAACTCTTAGAATCCGGTATGAAACTCTTAAGATGCGTAGTAATGAAAGCATGGCTAATTATTTCCTGCGTATGGATGAGATTGTGAATTGTATGAGGGATCTGGGTGAAGAATTTGAGGAAGTCGTCTTAGTTGAAAAGATTTTGAGATCTCTGTCTAATAAATTTGATTCTAAAGTATCTGCCATAGAAGAAAAGGAGAATGTGCAGAAAATCACCATGTCACAGCTTCACGGGATCTTAACTGCTTTTGAAATGCGACAAGAGGTACCACCAGAGGCCGCATTCGAAGTGTTAGAGGAAGAAGATGAGGTAAATTTTGTCAAGAATCTTGAACGGGGAACTGGACGGTTCAAAGGTAAGCTACCTTTCAAATGTTTTCTATGTGGTAGAGTTGGTCACTATGCTGCTAGATGCCCTCATAACAAAGGCAAGATATCTGAAGAAGATGGTAGAAGCTATTATACCCATATTAAAAGTTCATTCAATGATAGTGAAGATATTAGAAGTCTCATGGCACATGAAAAGAAGAATGCTTCATCCAATAATAGCGAATATATTAAAAGTTTCATGGCACATGAAAAGAAGAATGCAGAAACTGAAGAAGTTGCCAAATTAAAAGAACAATTGGAGACAGAAACCAGGGTAAGGGAGAAATTGCAGGATATAGCAAAAGATCAGAGCACCACTATTCAGAGACTTGAATCAAATATCCTCTCTCTAAAAGAAGATCTTGAAGATCAAGAACATGAAGTGATCAAACTAAAGCGACAAGTGGAAGAAGGGAGAAAAGTTGAAGAAGACCTAAGGAAGCAGTATCTGAAAAAGGAAGAACAACATCAAGTTGAGGTAAATATCTTGAAAGGTAAACTAGAAGAAAAGGATAAGCTTTTATGATTTCAAGATAGTTCTAAAGTCTTGGATGATATTCTTAATAGTCAAAGATCTCCTGCTATCAAGACTGGTCTTGGTTTTCATGAATATGTTGAAGGTGAATCTAGTTCACAAGTTGAGGCAAGAAACTCTAATGAGAAATCTGAAATGCTCAAGGAACAACCAAGGAAAGAAATTCCTCAAGGAAGATCCTTTACTCCTAACTATGGACGTGATAGACGATTATTTCCTCCACTGAATAATGTTGAATGTTATGTATGTCATAATCTTGGACATGTTGCAGCCAGATGTAGAAGTAGAATGGTTCAAGAAAGATCATCGCATCCCAGGTATTTCAGAGGATATTTCTTTGCCTGCAATGCATATGGACACAAAGCAATTGATTGTGATAGAAGGAACATGAAAAGTGTAAGGTGTTATACATGCAACAACTATGGGCATAAAGCAAGGGAATGCAGGAGCAGATTTCAAAATTCAAGACAAGAGGACCATACATCATCACAGTTGCAGGAATTGAAGAAGACAGAGACAGAAAGGTGTGGCATAACTCAGTCAGCTGACATAACAGACACAGGGGAATCTGAAAGTGATGAAATTCAGTATTCCATCCTGCATACGCTGATATAATGAAGACAAGTCGCGTATATACGCGAGTTACAGGCTGCAAAGTCGCGTATGTGGAGAAAGGGCAGCAGAATAAACCCAGGTTCAGTCATGGTTGGCTCAGGCTCAGGGGGCAGCAGAACAGACTCAGGAAATGGTTCAGTCATGGTTGGCTCACACTCAGGGGGAGCATATACTTCAAATAATTCATTGTTGGCATTATGGATTGATGAAACTAAATGATACATCTTGTTGTTTGATCAAAGGAATAGTATTGTAGGTTGATGCTTATGGTACAGATCTGAATGGCTGGTCTTAGATCCTGCATCGGCTCAGGGGGAGCATGGATAGATTGGTACACTTTGGCATATACAAAGGCGGAGCCAAATCAGAATCTTCAGCATGTACTCAGGGGGAGTATGGACAGTAGAAGGTATACCAAAGAAGAGAATATCTTGGTACGCCCTTTGCCCTTGATGTCAAAGGGGGAGAGTGACTTGGTGTGGTGGTTGCCATCAAGTCCAAAGGGGGAGATTGTTGGCATTATGTTTCAAGTGTTGTCCTTGATGGCAACTCACTCAGAGGTTGGTACAGGTGCTCAGAGGTTGGTACAGGTGATGGCAACTTAATCAGAGGACACAGAGGACAGATCTCAGTACAGCAGGACAAGAAAGAGATATACGCAGGTTCAGCAAGGAGAATCAGCGTGTACACGCAGGTTGGCTTCAGTAAAAGAGCGTGTATGTTGAAAAGTACCTTTGGTCCGTGGCGGTTAGACCTTGGAAGTTGTGCCTATGGTTTTGGACCATAATGTCTCGACGGACGTGTTGATCCCTAGTTTCGAGGTTGATGGTATTGTGTTTCTATGGTTTTGGCTCTTGGTATTGAACAAGGCCTAAGGCTATATAAGGAGAAGATCACTAGGCAAAGAGATATGCATTGTGTGTCTGACGCAGTGAGAGGATTTGGTATTGCTGGTTATCTGTTCGGGATGTTTGGCAAGGGTCGGATCTGACAGCGAAGGCATAAGAATCTATTTCTAGATCTGCACGCGGGTTTCCTTTGGTGAAAGCGCTTATACACGCAATTTTGGTACAGTGAAGTAGCGTATGCATGATAAGGTTTGATATTTCAAGTTGCTGTTGATTCTGGTGGTTGTTGCAGAGTTCTGGACTCTGGTTTGGGTTCTATGTTCTTGATGACAGGGTTTCAGTGATTCAGTATTGGGTTGTTTAATGAATTATGATGCAAGTATAAGTTGATGATTGTATTGCAGTAATGTTTGTTTTGTACTCTTGGATCCAGTCTGAAAATTGATAAAACGTGGTCCCTGAAGGTTGTAGGGTCAGCACCTACGTACTAGTAAATGGATCAGCTAGTACAAGAGCTGAGGGGGTTGTAGCTCCCTTCCAGAAGTAGTTGGAAAACGAGAGAGGGTTGTAGCCCTCTACAGGTTGTAGCCTGCGTACTGGTAAAGGACTGCACCAGTACATTGTAAAAGAAGTTTCTCATTAAAGAAGAAAGAGACGAATTGCAGCAGGTGGTTTTCACCCACATTGGGTTTCCACCTTATATCATGGTGTTCATGTGTGTGGCTCTTGTGTGATGCTCTGTTCTGTTATACTGCACCTGTTTACTGTTAAATTGCTTAATAATGTTCTGATGCATTTACTGAAGATTAAGCTAATTGAATTATAAGATCTCTGAAGTATACGCTAGTTGCATTAGACACAGTCGCATGTACACGCGGGTTCACTTAACTGAAGTCGCGTATATGTTTCTGAGTATGAAATTGAAAAGTTTTATCTGATCTGATAATACTGATTCACCCCCCCCCCCCCCCCCCCCCCCCCCTCTCAGTATTATTTCAACACTGTAGAGATTGGCTTGAGGGTTAAAGGTAAGAGCTTCTTCTTCCCCTCAAAAATTTGGCATTTTTGACAAGATATCACATATTTTTTGACATTAACAAACAAGGTAGGCCAATAGAAACCAGCTCTAAGGATTTTATTTGCAATGGTCTTCCAGTAAAGGTGTACTCCACAACCACCTGCATCAAAATTCATGCAAGTTCTTTTCAACATCATCTTTTAATTAGCAATTGAGAAGAATACCTTCACGATCTCTCCAAAACATAGCATTGTCCAATATACAAAATTTCAAAGATTTCATCTTCAAAAACCTGCTTTTAGAGCTAGATTACTTAGGAGGAGCTTGTAAATTCAGTAAAACATAAATAATATCAGGATACCAAGGTGATTCAATAAAGGCCTGGTTGATTAGTGGAGTCGCCATTTCCTCTTCATTATCTATTGCTACAATAAAGTTTATATCCAAGGCCTGACATTTTTATTTAGCCACGAGTTTGGCTAAACCTTGGCCCTTGATTAACTTAGTAGGTTTTCTTTCTATATCATACTCTAAAATAGTAGCAATCCACATTCCCCTCTTTCCATCAGGACCATCTTGAGTTAGGATGTCTTTAACTATTGAATTAGGAACGTAGGCTACTATATGAGAGTATAAGATGTACACCCTAACGTCCTTAATGGCTTTGACTAAAGCCAAGGCTTGTTTTTCCATTATATTATATTTCAAGGGTGCATCTCTCAGAGCTTTGATGAAGAAAGCAATGGGTTTTTCATAGCCCTGGTTATTTCTCTGCAATAGAACTACAACAATTGTGTGCTAAGAAGTGAAGGAAAACAAGATGAAATCTCTGTCAAATTTAGAATTGATTAACACAAGTGTTTTAGTCAAGGCTAGTTTAATGTCGTCAAAAGATTTTTTAGCCTCAATAGTCCATTTTATGGTGGAGTCCTTTTTCAGCATGTTGTTTAGTGGTCTAATTAACTCTGCCAGGTTATATATAAACCTTCTAAGAAAATTATTTTTTCCTTAGAAAGTTTCTAACCCTTTAATGTTCCTAGGGTGTTTTATTTGCAGGATGGCTTCTATTCTAGCAGAGCTTATTCTTATACCATTTTTTGAAATTATGTGACCTAACAACTTTCCTTCTTCTAACCCAAACAAGGACATTTTTTGGGTTTAAGGAGATTCCAAATTTCCTGCATTTAATAAAAACTTTCCTTAGATGATCCAAATGTTGATTGTCATATTTTGAAAATACAGTAATATCATCTAGATATATCACAAGGAAATCATGAAATTATTTTGTGAAGGCTATATCCATAGCCCTCTGGAAAGTGGCTTCCATATTCATTAGCCAAAAAGGAATTTTTACATACATAAATGTGCCCCAAGGAGTAGTAAAGGTAGTTTTGGGTTGGTCATCTGCATGAACCAAGATTTTATTGTAACCAGAAAATCCATCCAACAATGAGATTCTGGTTGATCTAACTACTCTCTGTAAAATGTGGTCCATTTTGGGGAGAGGGTAATTGTCTTTTAGTGACACTTTGTTGAGGTTTCTGAGATCCAAACAGAGTCTGATCTCACAAGTTTTATTTCTAGTTGGCACCAAGTTTGAGACCCAATCCGAAAGTTTGATTGGTGTAATTATTTTAGCATCATACATCCTCTGAATTTATTTTTTGATTGCAGGTAATAAGACAGGATTAATCCTTATAAGTTTTTGTTTGAAAGGATTTTTATTTTCTTTAATAGGAATTGTGTGCTGGATGATGTTGGTGTCATAGAAATTGAGGTCCTCATAACTCCAAGTAAAAACATCCTGAAATTCTTTCAACAACTCAATGTATTTCACATTTCCAGTTGGGGGTAATGATTTTGAAAGTCTGACCAGTTTATGATTTTCATCGATGCCTATATTACATTCCTCTATATCATACCTTAAAGGTTCCATTTTAGGTTTCCTGGTAACATCATTTGAATCAAGTAAATCTTCTAGAGTGGCCAATCCCTTTGGTAAGAAGTTATATTTGAGATTAATTACTCCGGTTTCTTCATTGATTATTTCATCAATCTCAATTTTCTCTAAGTTATCTACATCTAATTTGGTAAATTTAGTTGGGTTGAGTCTATCTATTTCATCACATTCTATCCCATTTATTTCTATCTCATTCTTAGTGTTAGGATCTACTGATGTATCAATATCTATCTTGTTATTTGTAAACTCTTCTTCTGAAATTAAAAAGTTATTTATCTATTTATCATCATAAAATATTTGCCAATTCTTCAAATTATCTGGAATTGGAGGTCTGTGCCTAACTTCGGCAGTGTACTGATGGTTATGTTGGAAGGGTAATTTGTAGGTTTTGGCAAACATTGCTAAACTATGGGCTTGCATGTTATGTTTTCTGGGAATGACTACAAGATTTGTTTTTAGGAATGTGTTAAGTATTTCTACAATAGTTCCCCTATAACAACTCAATCTAGGGTCCTTTGTCATATATACACCATCAATCTATTTTACAATTAGTTCAGAGTCTCCCATGACAGAAATTCTTTTAACCCCTAGATTCCTAACCAACTTAAGACCTAAAATTAATGCTTCATACTCAGCCATATTATTGGTACGTTTAAAATTCAACCTATATGCATGGCCTTCTGAGTAACTATTTTCCAAATTATATATCCACACTCCTGCTTCGGCTCCTAACCTATTGATTGATACATCAAATTCTAAATGCCACAATATCTCATGATCTATATTTACACTATCTGGTGCAACAAACTTTTCATCACTTGTAGCAATTAGACTGTCTTGTTCATTGAACAATTTTGTAGTTTGATCTATTTCATTTTGTGTAGAAACTGCAATTTCTTTTGTTTCTATATTAGTACTATCTAAAATTTCTTCCTGTGTTTGATCAGCATTATACAGGATAAAAGAATCAATATCTGAGTGCATGGAGTAGATGGGAATGTTTTGAGGCTGATCCTGGCTACTTACCATATATTTCATTAAGGTTCCTTAGTATAGTTTCTTAGATTGTCCAAAAATAGAGATTGTTGCATATGACAGATCTAGTTGTAAGGATCCTTGAATTTTGGATCCCTGTGATTTGGATAACAACATGCCATACTTTGGTGGGATGTCAGAAACTATAATATCCATAAGGATGCTTTTGACAGGATATTGGACTAAACTGACGCATAGGTCTTTAATCAATCTTAGATGTTAGTATCAGTATTTGCATCCTGTCGTCAGTGATAAAAAATCCTCTTTTCA
Organism: Pinus tabuliformis; assembly: GCA_031772625.1. Classification (NCBI taxonomy): domain Eukaryota; kingdom Viridiplantae; phylum Streptophyta; class Pinopsida; order Pinales; family Pinaceae; genus Pinus; species Pinus tabuliformis. The sequence continues at coordinate 48,330,843 of CM062813.1, forward strand.
TATCATTTTAAGGGTCCGATTCAGAAATTTCTTATCGTTCCACTAGGTCATGCAAAACAAAATTAGTCACTGATGGTAGTCCTAGTCCAAAAACATCACTCTTCCCTAAATGTGATTACTTGTTGGCATAGTTTCATATATTGTTGACTATACATCATCCATAAAGTTATTTTTATCATGCCATTTGTATCAGTCATGAGGTCATTATGTCATCTTGAAATTCAGTCCTTCAAGGTCTCATTAGCTATTTAGTGTTTTTCAAGGTTTCATTAGGTGATTAGGGTTGCCAAGGTTCCATTCCATTGCATAAGACCAACAAGTAAAGGGTGATCAAATAACATCCCTTCACCATGTGAAGATGATTTGTAAAGAGAAATGCTTATTTCATTATGTAATTTTATGTCTTTCAAATGTAATAATTTCACCAGCCCAAGTTGTTAACTCAGTGTTTCAAAGATACCAGACCATCAAAAGATCAATTTTTCAAAGGAAATAGTCAAGTGAAAGCATAAAGCTTCAAAGCGTTAAGTGCAGGCCAAAGGGAGTTGTTTTTCCCAACAGTGTCCAAATCATCATTTTCCACAAGCACTAAACCCAAATTTCTTCACCCATTGAGCTAGGATTGGATATGGAACCAGAGACATCTAAGTATATGAGGCATAAGGAAGGTCATTTCAGTGAGTATGAGGCCATTGCAACTCATACACATCATGTATCCATACTTTTTCAATAAGTCATTTGAAGGGACAAATCATTTGCCACACATAGGGTCGATTTTTCTTCAAACTATGTTTAGACCAAACATGGAAGAATTTGGAAAATGTTAGAGCTATTTTTTTCCACAATAGGCCAAGGAAGGAAAACCTCCTTCACCTTTTACACAGGTGTCATGGTTTTAGAGAAACGTCAAAAATACAGTTGCTACGAGAGAGTTGTTGCACTTCTACAGTGACCTTGGGCAAATCAAGATTTCTCCTAGCTGGCGTCACCAAATGACTTGCTTGATGAGTCAAATGATAACTAGACATAGATATATTTTCAATGCGCTATCATGAGCTCAATTTGGAGTTGAGAAAGACCTCCAAAAGTTGACTGAAACAACACTCTACATTTTGGTAGCCTCATTCTACACATTTTGACCAGTCTTGGGAGATTGAGATTTTGATAGGGAAAATGAGCTCCAGACTGAAAAATTCAAAATGTTCTAGGGAGCCAAACTCCATTTGGGGCAGAAATGGTCCACCAAAAGGTCAAAAAACACCCTACAAATGACATTTTTGCCACTTTTTGGACACATAGAAGCAGTCTTGGGAGAATCAAGTTTGGAGGGGTCAAATGAGCTTCAAATGCAGAAATTGTAGGTGTTTTAGAAAAAATACTTGAGGACCTTTCCAATGAGCTATCATGAGAGAAATTTGGATTCCGAGAAGGCCTCAAAAAGGGTCTTGAAAGTGGCGTTGTGCGTAGGGTAGTTTTTGCACATGATTGCTAGTTTTTCCATTTTTTATTGTGTTCTTGGATTCTATCTCATGGAGGATGTTTTACCATTTTAAATGATGACTTGGCATGTAAATATGATAGATAATTAGTAGTAGAGGGTATATTCATTTCTTTAAAAGTCAGTTTGAGCTCAAATGAATCAGTTTTTCACTTTTAGAGGCAAGTTGTTAAGATGCCTATATTCCTATTTTCTTGTTCAGTGTTGGTTATATTAGATCCTCATATTAGGGATTCGACCCTTGAGGATGGGAGGAGGTTGAAACAAAGCCTATATATTCTTCTTCTTTCTCATTGTAAAGGGTTGGACTCAACTGGATGCTCAGACCTTGATTTTACATCATTTGTAGTAGTTTAGCAGGAGATTGATAGGAATTGCAGCTATTTTTATGGGAACCATATTGTATGGAGTTTTAGTACAGTTTTTACTCTTGTCATCATATGTTAGTATGTTTTTTGTATTCCATTAATCATTTCATTGCTTCTAAGTGAATGGTTTCAAGTTGATAGGAAAAATTCATTACATCAGTGCTCTGCTTTGGGAAAATATTCACCATTTCATGTTTTCTATAGTTTCGGAAGGATCCATGATACCAACGTTTCAAATCCCAAATGGGATCCATCATCAGGATTTCAGAATGATGATAAAAGAAGAGAAAATTAGACAGAATAAATACTAATGAGGATAAATTTTTAAGGAGCAACATACTGTGGGCTAGAATCTTAATTTTATTTAATTTTATTTATTTTAATTAAATAAATTACTTTTATTCTTATTAAGATTTTTGAAGAGTTTAATATCTAGGCTCATAACCTATTGATTAAATTAGGGAAAGAACACATACTAAAATTCTTTAATTGATTGAACTAAAATATATTAATTTCTATATAAATTAATTTAATATATTAAACTAATTCATATTAACAATTATAAATAATAAATATTTATAATTGATTAATATAATAATTAATATATTAATTAATAGTTATATAGAAATTATTATATTATAGCATTTAAAATGTTAAATATTATATTAAAAAGCTATTTTATATGGTTAATACATCAATTCTTATAAAATACTAGGGCAACATATTAATTTCTATATAAACTAGATTAATATATTTAAACCAAATTATATTAACAATTATAAATAATTAATATTTATAATTAATTAATATATTAATTAATAGCCATATAGAAATTAATATATTATAGTATTTTAATGTTAATAATTCTATTTATGATATAAAAAGTACTAACCAATAATAATAGAATAGGAGAGGGAGATAACTTACCTGCTGAATGTTTTACCTGGGGATGGGTTGGCGATTTATGATGTCCTTGATCAATGGAAGCCAGCTCCCGCTAATCTCCATACCATTGTCTCTGTTCAGATTATGAGGATGTTTAATAATTTCAAGTGCTTCTCTGATCTTTCGTCTCTAATGCTGCTCTTCCCTTGCGATAATTGATGCGTTCTCCAGGAAGATATGGTGCTTAGTCTTCGAGGAGTGTTCTGCCAAGGCTGAGGTACGAGATCTTCCATTCCTAATATCAGCGCCATGTTCCTTGAGCCTTGTCTGGAGGGAGCGACCTGTTTCACCTATGTAGCTTTTTACACAAGAACAATCTATTTTATAGACTCCATTAAGCTGATGATTGTCAATATCATCTTTTACAGACTTCAAACTTTGCCTTATAGTACGAGGAGCTTAGAAATGAGTGATAATGTTTTTCTTCCTTAGGATTTTAGCGATTTTGTCTGTAACCCCATGGATAGAAGGTAGAAAAACCTTACCACATTGAGGTTGGTCTTGAGCCCTAGGCTCATGAGATAACAACTTTCTTTCAGCTTTCTCTATGGCTTTTTTAATCTCATGTTCTTTGTAGCCTATATTCTTAAAAGTTAAAAAAAGATGCTTCTTTTCTTCGTTCAGATGCTCTGAGTCAGAAATTCGAAGGGCTCTAATGGCAAGAGTGTTTAGAACACCAAACTTTTGGGCTGGGTGATGGTGGGAATCCGCATGGAGGTAACTTTCTATGTGTGTTGACTTCTTGAAAACCTTATGACCCAAAGAACCATCCTCTTTTCTGATGATTAGAACGTCCAAAAATGGGATGCTCATGTTTTCTTCAAGTTCCATTGTGAATTGTAAATAAAATTCACAATGGAACTTGAAGAAAACATGAGCATCCCATTTTTGGACGTTCTAATCATCAGAAAAGAGGATGGTTCTTTGGGTCATAAGGTTTTCAGGAAGTCAACACACATAGAAAGTTACCTCCATGCGGATTCCCACCATCACCCAGCCCAAAAGTTTGGTGTTCTAAACACTCTTGCCATTAGAGCCCTTCGAATTTCTGACTCAGAGCATCTGAACGAAGAAAAGAAGCATTTGTTTTAACTTTTAAGAATATAGGCTACAAAGAACATGAGATTAAAAAAGCCATAGAGAAAGCTGAAAGAAAGGTGTTATCTCATGAGCCTAGGGCTCAAGAACAACCTCAATGTGGTAAGGTTTTTCTACCTTATATCCATGGGGTTATAGACAAAATCGCTAAAATCCTAAGGAAGAAAAACATTATCACTCATTTCTCAGCTCCTCGTACTATAAGGCAAAGTTTGAAGTCCGTAAAAGATGATATTGACAATCATTAGCTTAAAGGAGTCTATAAAATAGATTGTTCTTGTGGAAAGAGCTACATAGGTGAAACAGGTCGCTCCCTCCAGACAAGGCTCAATGAACATGGCGTTGATATTAGGAATGGAAGATCTCGTACCTCAGCCTTGGCAGAACACTCCTCGAAGACTAAGCACCATATCTGCCTGGAGAACGCATCAATTATCGCAAGGGAATAGTAGCATCAGAGACGAAATATCAAAGAAGCACTCGAAATTATTAAACATCCTCATAATCTGAATAGAGACAATGGTATGGAGGTTAGCTAGAGCTGGCTTCCATTGATCAAGGACATCATAAATCGCCAACCCATCCCTAGGTAAAACATTCAGCAGGTAAGTTATCTCCCTCTCCTATTCTATTATTATTGGTCAGTAATTTTTATATCATAAATAGAATTATTAACATTAAAATACTATAATATATTAATTTCTATAATATATTAATTAATTATATATATTAATTATTTATAATTGTTAATATAATTCGGTTTAAATATATTAATCTAGTTTATATAGAAATTAATATGTTGCCCTAGTATTTTATAAGAATTAATGTATTAACCATATAAAATAGCTTTTTAATATAATATTTAACATTTTAAATGCTATAATATAATAATTTCTATATAACTATTAATTAATATATTAATTATTATATTAATCAATTATAAATATTTATTACTTATAATTGTTAATATGAATTAGTTTAATATATTAAATTAATTTATATAGAAATTAATATATTTTAGTTCAATCAATTAAAAAAATTTAGTATGTGTTCTTTCCCTAATTTAATCAATAGGTTATGAGCCTAGATATTAAACTCTTCAAAAATCTTAATAAGAATAAAAGTAATTTATTTAATTAAAATAAATTAAATTAAATTAAATTAAGATTCTAGCCGACAGTATGTTGCTCCTTAAAAATTTATCCTCATTAGTATTTATTCTGTCTAATTTGCTCTTCTTTTATCATCATTCTGAAATCTTGATGATGGATCCCATTTGGGATTTGAAACATTGGTATAAAAATGTTCATACTGTGGATTCTCCGGTTCCTGATTCAAAAGCTACAAACCACAAATCTCTTAAATCCAGGATCCATGATAATCACATGCTCTTCCTAGCTTCTCATCAGTATTAAAAAACTTCACCAGTTAATCCCTAGAGTGCTAAATCCTATGCCTACCTTGCCCCATTCAACACTCTGCAATTTTTACCTAATTCCCTAGCCCTAAACTATCCAGCTCCTCCTGATCCAGAAAAACCCCTTAAAAATCAAACCAAAACTTTGTGCTATTATACCTAGCCTAAAATCCTTTTCCTGGTCCAATCAACTTAGTTGAGATCCTTATAGAGAGATCCCTCTCCTGACCTATTAGGGCTAGATACTTAGCTAAGTGTAGTTTGTGGTTACCCTACCATTGCCTTCCTTCAGCCTGAGGTTCAATCCAAGTGATATCACTGAACACTTTACGTGACTGGAGTCAAATAAGAATAAGTCTTTGTAAGGCCTTGTAATTTCTAGGTTTAATTTCTCCATCACTGATTTGGGAATTAAGTTGCGAGAGGCTATAGAATCCAACATTGCATTATGTAGAATTTTTTCATGGATACTAAGGATAATGTAGAAAGGAGGAACTCCTCCTTCTAATGGGTTGCCATTAACATCTAGACCAAATATGATTTTTGGTTGGTCATCAAACAAGTTGACTAAATCCTCTTTTTCAACAAGGCTTAAGGTCTAGGTTCTCTGTGATTTATAAGTTTCGTTCTTGATTAATTCTGTTAACGGAATTGAAATCTTTAGCTTTGTAAAAGAGAATTTTTCTGTTTGAAGATTTTGAATTTTTGCAGCAGGGATTTGAGTAGGCTTGTCTTCTTTTCCTTTATTGGGGACCTCCATATGTGGATTTTCAATTCTGATGTTTTGAGCTTCGTCAACTGGTTCCTTAGGTGGAATTGAAGTGGATGGTTGATTAGCAGAAGGTTGATCAGGGGTTATGTCTACAATTGTGGGGATAGAAGGCTTTGGGTTTTCCCTAGGGAGAATTTGGAGGATTTTTGAAACAGGGGCTTGTTTTATTTTCTTGGGTTGATTTTGTACTGTTTTCTTGGTTTGGTCAGGGACATCAACATTATTTTTGCACCTTAGATTATATTTTTTATGAACTTCAAAAATGGGAGAATCATATCCCTATTTGTAATCAAATGATTCCCCAGACTGTGTTTGTAATTACTGCAGCATATACAGTTCCTGCTCATCTTGGGTTAGAAAAACAATGTCCTCATTATTTATTCCCATTAGGTTTATTTTTGTATCTTGTTATGGATCTTCTGGATGGGATGTCTCTACATAATTTTCTTGAAAAGGAGGCCTAATGTTCTGATCTAGTCCATTTTTCCCAATGTTTTGGTTTTTCTAAAATTTGGGTTTCTCACTGGAGGTGCTTGTTGGTTATCCCATTGAGGTTTCCTCTCCATGTTCTCTATTCTATCCATTAGTATTTCCATAATTTTGGCTAAACTATATATTTTAATGTCAGATGGTGAAGTTTCAACCTTTGCAGTTCCTCTCCTTTCATTTCTAACTCTAGCCCTTTTAGCTAGTATATTACCTTCTACACTAACAGCTACACTTTGCATTTCTTCTAATGTTGGGGGGTTTCTTTCCGTAAGTTGGTATGCCATATCTGTGTCAAAACCATCAGGGAACTTTTTTAATGCTAAGCTGTGTGGGGGTCTAAGTGTTGTTGGGAAAAGTATCTATTCAGAATGCCCCTATCCCACTCTAAGGTGTGATAGTGCCTTAGCAACAAACAAGGAAAACTACTTGAGTATTCTTCTTTATGAAATGTAAATGAGGAGGAAGGATGTAACTAACCTGTGTCTTTCGCTAGTTTGTTGATCCAATCGCTCCTCTCTTCAATAGCTCCCAGCTACCTGCTCCCTTACCGGCCCAGCTTCACCGAATTCCTGCAAGATCACAAGAGAGAGAAACTACACGAAGATATAGATATACATTCATAAAAAGCTTAAGATCAGATTAAGCTAAACATGCAAATATAACAAAACATAATTGATACACAACATGTAGGAGAAACTCAAATAATTTTATTGATATGATAAGAAAGTCCAAGAGGAGATACAACCAAGTGAGTTCTGATCTAGCATCTACCTCCCAGCAAAGGAATCCCTTCCTCTCCTCCAACAAAGCATAAATCACCCAATTTACTAATCTCAATCTCAAACCAACAACAATTCTCTGCAAAGTACAAAATTCCAGCCTCTGGATCTCTGGGATGAGGGATCCATATATAGATGTAAGCAGAGAGGATGAGTCAGCTTATGTTTTGACTTGTGGCTTCTCTCTGTCAGTTCTTGCTTCCACTTGGAGACTGAGAGCCTGTTACTCATCACTTGGTCGAATTCAGTGAGGCAAGTGTCATTGGAGAAGATTCTGGAAGCTTCCATGGTCTTTCCACCTCGTTGAATGACTCTGCCACTTGTCCTTTCCCACTCAACGCACCTGGGTAGTGCATTCAAGTGCGTTGCAACGCACCTAGACAGTGTACTGGGGTGCTTTGCAATGTAGGCAGCTAGTGGAGCACTTGAATTGATCCTGAATTGACTGTTTCTGAGTGGTTTCTGGTGGAGAACTTCTGGGAGAAGCTGTCATTGGTTGACCTTGTTCCTTTAGGAGCTGTAACAACATCTTTAGGGACTTTGGATCCCTTGGATTATGGACATTTCATGCTTCTAGCTGTAAGGCACAAAAATGTCTATTACAGTTTCCCCCTAGAGTATGAGGCCGTTTATCGGGTGAAATGCTTTATTAGGAGGATCCGAAGTTCATCCAATGCTGGGAGGATACCTGTAATAAGATACAATACAATACATTATTTTTCATACTGTTTTCATGATCTAGCTGAGGCGGGTAGTCCCATGCTCAGCTTTATAAATTCATTTTTATGTACATAGGACAGACAATCGTCTGATGGTAGACTGATGATTCTGATGAAATCATCATCCTTTTGGTAGGATGATTATCTGTTCTGCAATGTTGTACATGTCAATGTCTTTATTTTTCCTGAATATATATCGCAGCCCGGATGGATGAAACTAGATCTGGGGTCTTCAATCTCGTCCGATCTTCACTCTAAGTACAAGTCGATCCATGTGATAAATGTTTTGAAGTCGAGCATGGAAAGACATCGCTTGATTACCAGTCAATGATGTAAATTGTTAACAAGCACGAGAGGAATCACCGATAATGATAATGACCCTCAAGGTACTGCAGTACAATTCACGTGGTGTGAATAAAGGACTTGGCATCGAACACCACGCAAAATATTTCGGTCGAAGGTCATTGATGTATACCTGTTGCCGGAAGTGAGAAACTTGCCATTGAGGCATGCAAGCTTCAAAGTACTGAAGGGGGTGTTCCTAGATCAACTTCTTGGATAATGAGCTGATGTCGACAAGAAGCGATCCGTCAAAGCAGGGCCTTGATGTATCCCACATCAATGACATGGAACGGAGAAAACGATTTTGATGGAGGTGAAAACAATCTGATGATATATGGTTCATGGTGGCGGTCATGAAAGAATGAAGTATAATGTATGGTAGTGGATGGGACACGATTGACTTCTCTGGATTACTTCTCTTTAACATATCGGCGACACTTATATGATGGATTGGTAGCATTTACCCCAAAGGTGGATGGTATGGCGAGACCATGGTGATGTGACCGGTGAATGAAACAACCCAACCCGACTCAGGCACGGAGTGGAAGTGTCATGTTCAAGAGTGACTTGCTACCAATAAAGGTTCTTTGAGTTTCTTCCCAATTTTTCCCCAGTCATTGCTGACCAGTACCTCTTTATTTTTGTCAAGCTTGAGGAGGATAACATATGTGTGTTCTATAATTTTCCCTTCAGGCAAACCCATCGCTATGTTTTAACGAGCCTAGCGATAGTGAAACTCGTTCTTGTCTAAATACAAGTTTGTCGCTATTAATGTTTTTAACGAGTCTAACGACAAAGATAACTCGGTCCTTTTCATTTTTAGAGAGTCTGAAAAGGTACGTAAAGTTAACTCCGAAAGTCCTTTTTCGTCATATAATCTCTTAAGTCTGAAAAAGTATAAAACAATACAGAAGGGATGAATTTTCGATAGTTTTAACGAGCCGAAAAAAACAAGCGCTCGATCTTTTTGTGCAATAATCCCTCAGGTCCAAAAAGATTAAAATCTAGAGGAGGGATAGCTTTTCCAGTCGCTTTAACAAGCTGGAAGGCCAAAACTCGGCAATCTTTTCATATTTTACGAGTCAAATGAAAAGAGCTTAAAGAAGACTCGTCTTTTGAGGAACGAGTGATAAAAAGGGTAGCAGATGATTCCAGGTAAGGGGTGCAATTTTCCAACCATAGCAGTGTCACAAGGATGGCTAGTGAAATCACTCTTCGCAACTGTTCCTAAAAATGGGTAAACAATCAAATGGAGGTGAATGATCGGCCAAATGAAAAGTGGAGGTGACGGTGCAAACACGACCAAGGCTTTAATGGCTAATAATGTTACATTCATGGTGGTTATTTATCGGAGGATAGTTCATTTTTTAATGAGCTTAAACGCGGGTTGAAACACTTGCTCGATCTTATGTTTATTTTTTAACGAGCATGAACTATGTGCTAAAATTGCTCGATAATCCAGTCATATGATAAGAATGTCTCATGTAAGATGCCATTTTTTATGGAGCTTGCGCCTTACAAAGCTTTGCTTCAGAATCCTTTTGTTATGCAATTTCGGAAATGACTAATCCTACGAGTTTAAAGGGTTAGACCTACAAGTTTAAAGGGAGGACCTAAAAATTTAAAAAATAAATAGCCGCCCCTTTCTTGCACTCCAAAAGGTTTGCATTCCCCCAGGTATAAAGTATGGTTTCAAGGTTACCCCTCAATTTGCAGATAAAACATTTGTTCTACCAGGAAAGGCCTACCTCTTTCAGGTTACCAAAGATTGTCTCATTTGCGCAGCAAACAAAACATTTCTTCGGCGATGTCTACCGAGATAGAAAAAGGTGAGTGACAACGAGTGCCAAACACATAACTTTGACAAAGAAATCTTATTCTAGAATAACCCCTCTTCCAAGACGGACGGGGTACAAACTAGTCATATTCTCCCGTGGAAACCTACCCTATACCCGAAGTTTTCCTGCCGAAGAAGACCAGGACGCATGATCCCTGGGTTCCAGTCATATCCTTCCGAATCACTCGCGCTCATCAGGAGGACGGACCATAGGTTGAGACATTTCTTGCGTGAAGAGACCATTTAGGGATGGTATACGACTATTTGCGATGCGTGATTCGGGAAATGAAAGCTGGTCCACGAGCTTGACCACTCTTCTTTCGTGCGGAAAACACATTACTCTAAAGAGTGAGGAGACGATGGCTCCCATGCAATATATATAGTCTCGTCCAAGGAGTAGGTTATAATCCAAGGGTCCTTGAATGACCATCACATTCATTTGAACGGTCTTCCCTTTCAATGTGATAGGCACATTGGGGAGGATCCCTAAAGGTTGACTGGTTCCTTTATCAAAGCCTGTCAGATTTCTCATTTCAGGCAAAAGCGATGGCGAACCAAGCGCTTTCCAAGCAGTAGAGGAAAGGATACTCACAGATGCCCCCTCATCAATGATGGTGCCAGCTGTTAACACCCAGGTTGTTCCCTTTGACTCCCAAGGGAATACGGCCGGGGTAACCACTAACCGATCTTTGGATTACAGTTTCTAGCCCAACTGTAATCAGAGAGGGCTCTCTCTTTCTGGTTTGTCTCTGTTTTGAGGAGAATTTTAGGCTAGCTATGATGCTCGAGGTTTGTTTTGGACTTGGTTGGGTGATGGTTTCAAACAAGATATATATGTGTTCGCTAATATGTTCTAGGCCATTGGGCATGGAGTCAGTGGTCCTTCGGTAGTCTGGTGCACTCTGTTAATACAGTAGTGATGTTGCAGAGCTAGATAACTGTTTGAGAAACAATGCTTTGAAATTGTGATTAAGTGTGATGTGTCCAGTTCATGAAAGGAAGTTAAGGATCTTCCAATAAACTGGTATGCTAAAGAACTGAGAGTGTTATTTAGAAGCAGTGAAGAATTTCTAGACAACATTCACATTATAGAATTAATAAAAACATGAGCATTTAAGAATTCATGTCCATAGTTAATTCTGAAGAAAAACATTTACAGCAGTAAAAATTGAGCACAAGGTGTAACCAGACAATTCATGCACTATTCTTTTTCTTTACTGCTAGTCAATGAAACATGAGTATGATTTAATAAACATAGGAAAACAAACAGAGATTAAGGAAAACTTATTATTTCATCAGACAGCATGAGAATTCTGCAACAACACTTAAAGCATCAGCAAGACATCAAAGTTCCAGGAAATCACTCAGCTAGTCCAGCCCTTTGTATTAGACAATCTGAAAGTGTACAATAGATTTGCCTCAGAGTGAAAATCACCAACCCCTTATGAGTTGCTAAGGGGGGTATATATACAAAATTTACATGAAAAATATCAAGGAAATGAGTTAATGGCTCATTGATGTTATGCCAACTCCTGGAGCGTTGTAGCTGAAAAAGTTAATGCTGTAATAACTCTTCAGTGCTTTAGCTGTCAAAATGGTCAGAGACTGTTGACTTGGTGGTTGTTGGAGTCGGCTGAGGATAAGCTGTCAAAGATATGCGTTTTTTCTTATCCTTTGGGCTAGCTGTCGTTGTACATGTGCTGAGTCACTTTTCAGCTGCCTTAAATGCTAACCTTTTCCTGTTGTTTGTCTTCTAGTGAGCTGGAGATGGCAGTGACCGATCAACTGAGGCTACCGTGGCAAAATTTGAAGCATTGCCTGCCACCAATCTTCCTTAGGCATTTGATGTCTTCGAATCTTAATTAAAGTTTCATCGGCCTCTGTATACCTGTAAAAATTAGGAGGAATTTCAAAAAGGTGCTTCACCTCACTCTCAATAAAAAACAGGCCTTCAAGTTTATTATATAAGCTCTGTCCTGTTGGAGGCCCTGTTTCCTGAGAGGTACTGCCAGATGCAGTGATTTGGTTTTCAATATAAGCAGCCATCCTGTTAGCAAATTGATCTCGGGAGATCAGCTTTCCTGTACCGCTTAGTAGGCTGGGCAGTCCTTTTGCTTCCAGTGCTGCCATCTTGTGTTGGTACTCATGCACCTCAGCCTGTATTTCAAAGCAATTTCTCTCCACAGTCTGTACATAATTCCTGAGAGTGAGTACTTTCTTGGCTGTGAGGACAGCCTCTGTCCTGTTGACAATGCCAATGGCTGCCAGCTCCTCCTTTTCTTGCCTGTTCAGGAAATCTATCATTCTGTTTGCCTGTTCGGGCTTGTCTCCCAGTGTTGCTTTGGCCCTCTGAATTTCTGTTTGCGCTTGGCCAATTAAATCCATCTGCTCATGTATAGTCTTGATTGACCTCCATTGTTGAGTGATGGATTGGCCAATTTTGGCCCATATAATTCTTTTTATCTCAGCCATGGCACTCTCCAGATTTAGCTCTTTCTCCAGGGCTTTTATCTTTTCTTTTAGAGCCTTTATTTCTCTGCCTTGCTCTGCTACGGTCACTTTTGATTTGTCATACTTGGCATCCAGTTCTGCCAATTTTTCCTTGGCCTTCTTTATTTCATTTTCCCGGAGCTCCATTTCCTTAATGGCCTTGGTTAATTCTTCCACACTTGCACTGGAATCTGGAGCTGTTGTTGTTGCTGCTGCTTCTGTTGTAGGGGCCACTGCTGCCTCTGTAGTTGTTGCAGTGGTTGAAGTTGTTGGAGGAGCTTGGGATGTAGATTCTCCCTGTTTATCTTGTAAGGCTCCTTCAAGCTCTTTCTCCAGATCGAGGACCTTTTGGTTTAGCTGCATGATGAGGTCCAGTTGCTCATCAACCTGCTTTTCCTTTTGTAGCTCTGTTGTTTGAGGGTGCTCTGTGGGCTGCAGCTTTAACCTCTTCTTCAATGCATTGAGGTCATCTTCTTTTTTCTTCATGAGGGCCTTTACACCCTTTGGATCCTTAGGATCATGTCCCAGGTCGATAATAATTTCCTCAAGTGACTTTATTCTGTTATCCTTGGCTAGGGAGGACATTCTCTCAAAATCCAACTGAGTGTTGGTATTTTTGAGTGACTCTTTTAGTTCATGGGCCAAGGTTGCCCTCTCCACCAATGTTGCATAGACCATTTCTCCAGTCTGTTTGTGGAGTTCAATCCGGTCCATGGGATGGATGTCTTTGGCTAGGACCTCCACCCTTCTCTTCACATAATCTGTTGTTGATTTTGGATGGGGCATTGTAGGCTTGAAATGGTTGAGGATCATTTTCTCCTCTTGAATGTCATATACAGACATTAGCCTTTCCTTTTGGGCTAGTGTGGCATTGAGAAATTGTTTATAAACCTCCACCCTTAGCAGGTCATTCTGTGCCTTTATTTGCTTGAAGAAGTCCTTAGTGCCTTTGGGCTTCTTGCTCTGCTGGGAGGGGGAGGACACCTCCAAACCAAGTTGCAATCCTTGCTCCTGCTGAAAGGAGCTTGTCCCTGTGTGCTGGCTGCCCTCCCTATTTTTCCTTGAACTGTCAAGGAATTCTTCAGTGATGTCTTCTACCTCCGGGGAATCATCTCTTGGCCTCTTGGTCTGGGGTTGCTGGGAGGATCCACTAGCAGGAGTGGACTCTTCTCTGGCTCTTTTCGTACCCCTGTCTTCTTGTGCTGGGGTCTGCAAAATTGGAGCTGTTGGTGGCTCAGTTTGTGGAGGGGGAGTCTGCTCTTGCTGCTGCTCCGGTTGCTGCCCTTGTTGCTGTTCTTGTTGCTGCCCTTGTTGCTGCCCTTGTTGCTGTTCACTTGAAGGGGCAGACTTTTCTTTCACGGTTTCTTCTTCAGCACCCATTATGCGTTTCCCTTTGTCTGTAGCTGGTGCTGCTGTGGAAGGTGCCTGTGTGGCTGGTGCAGTCCTTGAGGCCGAGGTCCCTTCTCCTGCTAAATAAGGCCGTTTGAAGGGTACCTGCTGCACAGAGTCTAGGTCAAGAGCTTTTCTAGTTCCTTGACATTCTTTAACATTGTCTCTTCTTCAGTTAGTTTTTCAATTAGAGTATCCTGCTGCCATTCTTACTGGTTGGCATATCTTTCAATATGTGGGTATTTACAATGCCTATAACCTAGAAGCTTGTACTTGATTCTTCTAGTAGTGATGAAGCCTTCAGGGTCATAGGGGACCCACCGAAAACTATATGACAACTTGTATTTGTCTTTGAGGATTAGGTCAGCATCTTCCCATCCTTCTTTCTTATTCATGATGAAGGGGCCCACCTGGTATTTGAACTTGAGGTGGGCTTTCTTTTTGGAGCTGTGGAAGTGAGTGAGTTCAGACTGAATCAACTGCCTGTAATACTCCAAGGCAAATATCCTCATAGGCACATATTTTGGGAGCCTGTATGGACAGAGCTCACAGCCATAGACTCTGATGACTGTATGATTCTCATATAGGTACCAATCACCTATTTTGTACTTTTTGGAAATCTGCAGAGCTTTCTGTATCTCAGTTGATATTCTGGGAGGAGGGGACCTCATCAATAGGCAAGAGACAGGGTATACAAATTGGTCAACAAACTCACAATAGGAATAGGGTGAAGTTTGGACTTGGTGATAGACAGATGTCCAGAAGATAACAGATCTTCTTTCCCCTTTATAGTCCAGCTTTTTGATGTAGCATGGAAAAGCCTCAGACTAATAGTACATAAAAAGGTGGTAGATATAGGATGAGTACTTGAAGACACCCTGTCTGTCTACTTTGCACAACTGATCATGAATCTTGTTAGCTATGAACTTGGCAAAGTTATATTTGCGGGCAGGGGGTTGGCCTGGGCTGTAAGCAGCTAGAAATACCAGCATTGTTTCATCCACATGCTCACTGGTTCTGTATCCCAACACATAAGCAATCATGTCTAGCAACATTCTGCCTACCTCAGTAAAATAGACATCCAAGTAGGGAGGAGGCCCTGCAGGCTGACATTCAGGTTTCACAAATGTCCTGGTGACCTTCTGAATATCCTCACTGGTCATCTTGGCACCAGTGTCCAGCAGATAATTCATGGAAAAGGGGAACAACAGCTCAGTTTGATCAAAGTGGAGCATCTTATTGATAGTTTCAGGATTGATGTGAAAGAGGATGCTCCCAGACGGAGACTTAATGGCTCTTTGCTGCACATCATAGTTTTCAGCACACAGGCGAATGATCTCAGGAAAAACATTTACAGAGGGGAGATAGTAGTATGGCAGGTTTGACTCCCATATCCCATATGTATCATGACCATTCAGGTAGTCCTCTCTCAATTGCCTGAAGGTCTGCAGAAAGTCCCTGTTACCCACAAAGTCTTCAATGAGGTAGTCCTTGTCAGCAAGAGGCAAGGACTCCAGGTCTTTATTTGGTGGATTTAATGGAGCAACACTGAGGGCTGAGGGTGCAGGAGCAGCCATTATGCAGTTTGAATTTAACTGAGGTGATTACAATGGTTTGCAAGGTTCCTCAAAGATTTGAGTGACAGGCTTAACAGACAATACTTGAAATTCTCCTCAAAGTTGAAAAGGCAGGCTTGGCAGACTTGTTTTTTCTGTTTGCTAGTAAATTCACAGGGATTGTGAATTTATGAGGATGATTGCAGAGGGTGAGCGGGCTTCAATTTGGTGACATACAGACTTGGGCCTCCACCCGGCAAAAGGGAACAATGCCGGGCAAGTTCGGGGCCGAAATTATAACCTTCGACCGTGAATTATCGTTTTAATACAGAATTGTCGGGGCGAAGGGTAATGCAGGTAGATTTGATGGCAAATTCAGTGACAAACAGTGTGCAGTTTAGGATTTAAATGATTCTTATGGGGAATTCACATAGAAATGGTATGCACAGGGGCGAAACAGGGAATTTGCGGTGAAT
Source organism: Pinus tabuliformis (assembly GCA_031772625.1). Taxonomy (NCBI): domain Eukaryota; kingdom Viridiplantae; phylum Streptophyta; class Pinopsida; order Pinales; family Pinaceae; genus Pinus; species Pinus tabuliformis. The sequence continues at coordinate 48,347,018 of CM062813.1, forward strand.
ACCTGGAGAACATGCACGGAACGCCTTCGGGCCGAACGGGGGAGCTCACTGCGGCTGAATTTCCCACTTATAGTGGCCGCAATCTTCAAATTGGATGGCTGGAGGTAATTTCGCGGCAACAGGTCGACAGTAGCAGCGTCTTTTTCACATGAAAATGACCGCAAACGGCTAGTTTGGGCGTTAATAACGGCAAATTTGGGCAAAAAGGGTCATTGGCGCTTTTTCCGCCAATGACGTCAGCATGACGTCACGGCGGGCTCGGTACGGAGGGTGACGTGGACGCTGACGTGGAGGCCAGCGTGGCTGGATGCGGTGGCATACATATGCGGTGGCGGGCTTACGTGGAGGGCCACGGGGCACGGGGGCGGGCGGAGTGGCTTGACGTCACAGTGACGTGAGCGATGACGTGTGGGAGGCGCGGTTTCGGGAAGGCGGTAAGCGGTCTCCCCGCACCGCTTTTGGTGATAGGCGGTATCGGGGAGGGGGCCTCCGAACAACCCCAGCGCCTGCCACGGGTCCAAGGTACGGCGCCCAATACCGCCCTTCCCCCGACGTTAAAGGGAGGCAGGTCGGGGAGCAAGATTGACCGCCCACTGTTGGATCGGGGGTGACAGAGATCGGACGGCTGGCGGGTACTGCCGTCGGTCGTGCATCTTCTGGGTTGGGTCCCGCTCGGCCATTAAAATAATCAATCTAATAATTTGGCGCGGGACTATAGGTTTATGGGTTTTTGTGGGTTTTTTTGGGATTTTTTCGGGTTTTTTTGGGTTGATCTTTAGGAAAAAGAGGTTAAAAGTGGGTTTTAGCAGAGGGAAAAGGGGGTTTTTTATGGAATTTTTTTGAACAGAGGGAAGGTGAGAGCTTAGGGGGAGGTTATCACTCCAACCAGAGGTTACAGCAATCCCATGACAGGGTTGACCATAGTCCCTGGTGGACCAATGTCTCCCTTAGACAAACTTATTTAGCTATAGTGCTAAAAAGGGAGGATATCTGTACAATGCTTGGGATTTATACACCATGGTGTTATAATAGTAGGGAAAAGGTAACATAGGGGATTTAGATAATAGAAATTAGGGGTTAATATGGATGGAAAAGGTGAATGAGGAGTGAAATCACTAAGTTTATGTGAAGATAACTTAGCTTAGGGAGTAGATCAAAATAAAAAGATTTTTAGACAAGAGATGTGGCTTTCAAAGGAATAAGAACCAGCATAAAACCTCAAATTCTTTCATGAACACAACTGATGAAGGGATGTTAGTAATGAAGGTGAAAGAGGGGGAAAAGGAAATTAGTCATGCCTCTTTGTTTTGCTGCAACATGATGGAGAAGAAGACCTTCTCAATCCATTGATATTCCTTTGTGAATAGGTTAGCACACATTGAATTGTAAGGAATGACATTTCTGCAACCCCATCTGCCTACCCATCTACTTGCCTAGCATTTTTTGTTTCTTCATGGAGGGTGCACTTAGACTTGCAGACCCTTATGTGCATTTTCTTTTCTTTGGCTTTTTCCTTTTGATTTTCTATCTAGAACTACCCTTATTGCTTCCAAGGTCACAGATTAAGCAGTTGGGAACCTTACTTCTCTACCTAAGCTACTGGTCTGCCAAGATTAAACAGTTTGGACAAACTTCTTTCTCTATTCTACAACAGAAAAATTGAAACATGGCATGATCCAGATTAGGCTTTTGGACCATCCATCAAAACTTAATCAATATGAAGCTATATACACACCTTGTCTCCTTTTGGAAATATGGGATCTTTGTATCACCAAAGCAGAGCATATTTGGAACTTTCTTTGCCAATCATGAAATACGAAACCTAATGGTATAGGTTGCTAACAGTGGCTCCACATGGGGATGGCTTTTCCATTTGAAAAGCCAAGAACAGCAGGTCAGAATGCCTTAGCCCTTGACTGCTTTTACCAAAACTTGAAGTGTGCTGCTCTGTATTTCAAAACTAGAGGCTATTACCTCTGTGGAGTTTCTGGGATGAAAAGCCCCTTTTCTGCTTATTTGTAGTGACTTCTCAAACTGAACTATTTACCTGCTAAAAGAGAATATATACAGCTGATTATGTACAGGGGAAACTTATGCTGCACTCATGGATAGTAGTCAAAATAGTGCTTCAACATCCTGCCATTCACAGGACCTTCATCCAAATCAGTTTCATTAAAACTTTTAAGGAAATAAGTATTGTTTCCTTGTATTGCTTGAACAACAAATGGTCCTCTCCAAAGGGAATCAAATTTTCCATGTTTTCCCTTATCTTCTCTTCTTGAGTCCCACTTGAGGACTCTGTCTCCAACATTAAAATCTTCTGCCTTAGTCCTTCTGTCAAAGGCTTTCTTTAACTTTTCTTGTAAAACTTGAACTCTGCTGTAAACTTGGTCTCTAGTTTGCTGCAAACATATTATTTGATTTATCCTTCTTTGCATATCATTTGGCTCAGCTTGACTCTATTGAAATAATTTCATGACAGGGATTCCCATTGATGAAGGAAATTTGGCTTCTAATCCATAAACTAACTCATATGGGCTGATCCCAATTGATCTTTTGGTTGTTAGTCTATCTGCCCATAAGGCATTCACAAGCTTCTTATGCCAATTCTTCTTATTTTCCTCCAATACCTTCTTTATGATGTTCACAAGGCTTTTGTTTGATGACTCAGCAAGGCCATTTCCTTGGGGATAATATGCAGTAGAATGGCCCAAGGTAATGTGAAATTTGTGGTAGAAATTCACCATCTTCTTAGATCTGAAGGCAACAGCATTGTCTGTTATTATTTTATCGGGACAACCAAATCTAGAAAGAATATTGGTCTCAAGGAACTGAATGATAGTGGAATCATTTGCTTGTCTGCATGGAACAACTTCAATCCATTTAGTAAAGTAGTCTATAGCTGTTAGAATCCATCTATGTTGGCCTAAAGATGAAGGGTGAATTTCCCCAATGAAATCCAAGCCCCATTGTTGAAAAGGTCTCTCTGTTGCAATAGGCCTCAAAGGAAGTGGCAGTAACTTTCTCTTTCCCTCAAACACTTGACATTTATGACAAGAGGTGGTAAATTTCTTGACATCAGAGAAAACAGTGGGCCAAAAATAACCAGCCCTTAGTATTTTATCCATGCTGGACTTCCAATACAAGTGTCCACCACAGTCACCTGCATGAAATTCTTTGGTGATATTATTAGCTTCATTTTCAATCAGGCAGTTTAGCAGTATACCTTCATGGTTTTTCCAAAGCAAATTGCCTTCCATGACACAAAATCTTGAAGCTTTCATTTTTAGGAACCTACACTTAGTTCTGGACAATCCTGGTGGAGCACACAAGTTTTGTAACACATAACATATATCAAAGTACCAAGGGGATTGTTCAAAGGCTACATTGATCTTTGGAGTCGCCAGCTCCGGTTCATTGTCCAGCTGGTTTATGTCTAGGGCTTGGAAGTTTGCTTCTGTCATTAGTTTGGCCAAACCTTGCCCTTTTATTAGTTTTGTAGGCTTTATCTCAATATCAAATTCCAAAATGTTGGCAATCCACTTTCCTCTTCTGCCCTCTAAATTTTCTTGAGTGAGTATGTCTTTTACAATGGGACTTGGCACATAAGCTATAACATGGGAATAAAGGATATAAATCCTAAAGTCTTTAATGGCCTTGACCAAAGCATAAGCTTGTTTCTCCATGATCTGATATTTCAGAGGTGCATCTCTAAGGGCTCTACTAAAGAAAGCAATGGTTTTCTCATTTCCTTGGTCATCTTTTTGTAATAAAACAGCACCAATAGTATGCTGGGAGGCAAAAGAGAAAATGATAAATTCCCTGTCAAATTGAGGATTTGTTAAAACTGGAGTTTGGGTAAGGGCCAATTTTATGCCTTCAAAGGCTTGATTTGCTTCTACTGTCCATTTCACTTTTGAATCCTTTTTTAGCATGTTGTTCAATAATCTGATCAATTCTGCTAAGTTTGGGATAAACCTTATTAAGAAATTAATCTTCCCTAAGAAGGCTTGCAATTCTTTGATGTTTCTTGGGTGGGGCACTTGCAAGATAGCTTGTATCCTGTCTGGGTCAATTCTGATGCCATCCTTTGAAATGATATGTCCTAAGAGCTTTCCTTCTTCCAAACCAAATAGAGACTTCTTTGGGTTCAAGGAAATTCCATATTTCCTACATGTTAGGAAGATCTGTCTCAAATGTTTCAAATGTTCTTGGTCTGATTTTGAGAAAGGTGTGAGGTCATCCAAATAAATGACAAGGAAGTCATGAATCTCTTTGGCAAAAGCAATATCCATTGCTCTTTGAAATGTTGCCCCTGCATTCTTCAATCCAAAAGGCATTTTTACATATTTGAAAGTTCCCCATGGGGTTGTGAATGCAGTTTTGTCTTGATCATCAAGGTGCACTAGGATTTGATTAAAACCTGAGAATCCATCAAGTAGTGAGATCCTTGATGCTCCTACCACTCTTTGGAGAATGTGATCCATCTTAGGTAAGGGAGTTGTCTTTGAGGGATACTTGATTTAGGTTTCTAAGATCAACACAAAGTCTTATTTCACCAGTTTTCTTTCTTGTAGGTACCAAATTTGAGATCCAATCAGAAAACTTGATTGGTGCTATGATACCAGCCTTAAACATTTTTTGTACCTCTTTCTCAATTGCAGGGAGAAGCATGGGGTTTATTCTTCTCAATTTTTGCTTGAATGGCTTTTGATTTGGCTTGAGAGGGATTGTGTGTTGGATAAAAGAGGTGTCATAGGATTTTAAGTCCTCATAACTCCATGCAAAGACATCTTGAAACTCTTTGAAAAGGTCAATGTATTTGGGCTTTTGATCAGGGGGTAGGGAAGCAGATAATTTTATTATCTTGGGCTTTTCAATGGTTCCAATGTTGCATTCTTCAATGGCAGAGTTAAGGGGCTGCATTTTTGGTTTTCTAGGGACATCATTTGAATCAAAAATATCCTCTAGTGAAGTTAGGCCTGTTGGAAGAAAACTATCTTTCAATTGCATCACTTCAGCTTCAGCATCAGCCACTTCTTCACAACTGATTTGTCGAATTTCTTGTATGTTGTCTTTGTTGAAAATTGTTGGATGTAGGATTTGGTGAGCTGTCTTAGGTGATATTGGCTTGTTATTCTGTTTACTCTGTATTTGTGATTGAATTGCTCTTTCAAGTATTTGTGATTGACTTTCTCTTTTAAGTATTTGTGATTGACTTGCTCCCTCAGGTATTTGTGATTGACTTTCTCCCTCAATGTCAATATTTAGTCCTGCAAATTCTTGTTGCAGGGTCAGGAAATTATTTATCTGTGCATCATCTTCAAATACTTGCCAGTCTTTGACATTGTTTGGGACAGAAGGTCTGTGTTTTACCTCAGCTGTGAAGCAATGATGGGGCTCAAAAGGTAACTTGCAGGTGCTTGCAAATGTGGCCAAGCTATGAGCATGCAGGTTATGGGTCCTGGGAATCTTGGTAATTTGAAATTCAGTGAAGGACTGTAGTAGTTCAGCAGCAGCAGATCTATAAGATCTCACTCTTTTATCATTAGTAACAAAATTTCCCTTTACCTATTGGATAATCAAGTCTGAATCTCCGATAATTGAAACTTTTATGGCTTGTAAGGATTTTACTAGCTTAAGGCCTAGCAAGAGAGCTTCATATTCTGCCATGTTATTAGTGCATCTGAAATTTAGTCTATAGGCTCGGCCTTCCGCATGATTTTTCTGCTTGTTATGTATCCAAACCCCAGCTCCTGCCCCTAATTTGTTGACTGATCCATCAAATTCTAGAAACCATAGGTTCTCTTTTTCTAGGGGAGATTTAATAACTACTCTGTGATCTGGGATAGTGAGTTGAAGCTCTGGTTTTTCACCTGGTTTGTCTTCTAGGACAGTCTGATCACTTGATTGAATTAGCTTGATTTCTAGAGTAGCATCTTGTTCATTAATGTCCTGATCTTGTTCAAATGTTTTGGTTCCAACATCATTATTTGTAAGACCTGTATTGTCATTGAAAAGAATATATGAGTCTATATCAGAATGAACAACATATATGGGAAAATTTTGAGGTTTTTCTTCACTACTGACCATGTATTTCATAAGTGTTTCTCTGTATAGTCTTTTTGGTTGCCCAAAGACAGAGATGGTTGCATATGACATGTCTAGTTGTAGGGAACCTTGGAGTTTAGCTCCCCATGACCTTGATAACAGCATCCCATATTTGGGTGGGATATCAGCAACCACAACATCCATGAGGATTGTTTTATTGGGATATTGAACAAGGGACACTTGACGTGGCTGGAGTCAAATGAGAATAGGTCCTTATATGGTCTTGTAATATCTAGATTCAATCTTTCCATGACTGATTTGGGCATCAAGTTGTGAGAGGCACCCGAATCAAACATTGCATTGTGTACTTATCATGAACATGTAAATTGACATAAAAAGGTAAGATACCTGCAACGGCTGTTTTTGCATCAACTTCTGGACCGAAAAGCAATTCTGGGGTGTCATCTAACACATTTACATTATCTTTATTACGAGTTAGCTGAAGGGACTTCTTGATTTGTTGTCTATAAATGTCATGCTTGGCTAGTTCTGAAAGAGGAACAACTACCTTTAATTTGCCAATTTCAGCTTCTAAGTCAAAGGGTCTTTCAGATTGGATCTTGGTGTTGTGGGTGGCAGCCTTTTCCTTGATCACTAGGTTTTCTTCTTGATTCTTATCTTGATCTTGAAGCGTGTCCTTGTTACTGACCTCTTGAGAAGTGTTACTTGGATTGGGCTGCAAGGGTGATGTAGCCATAGGCTGTTGTTCAGTTACTTCCTCAACTATTACCTCATCTGTGATTGGGCCAGTTTTGTCACTTGGTTCTGTGACAGTGGCTTTCTTAGGCTGCGGAGTGTCCTTTGTCTTGTCAGGCTGTGTCACATTTATAGTTCTGCTTCTTAGCTTGTATTGCTTATGAACTTCATAAACAGCTGTGTCATATCCTTGCTTAAAGTCAAACGACTCATCTGACCTGGTTTGGAATTGCTGAACGTCATCATCCTTATGATCCTCTTGACTTAGAAAAACTTGTTGCTCATCATTCAGGCCCATCAGGTTAATGTGGGTGTCATCTGTTTGTTCATCTGAAGTGGATGCCTCAGTATAGTTTTCCTGGAAAGGAGGTCTTATGTCTGGGTCAGAACCGGTCTTGCCAACGTTTGGGTTTTGATTTCTCCTAAAGTTTGGGTTCCTGTTAGGGTTATTCTGTGGTGCATCCCATGATGACTTTCTCTCAACTGATTCTACTCTAACCCCCAATCTCTTCATACCAGTGAGTATTGCATCCAGTTTTTGATCAAAGGCTGAGGGTTCTTCTTTGAAGGTGGTTCTCTTTTCTAACCTTGCCCTGTTTCTTTTGGCAATCAGGTTAGCCTCCACTGTGACAACAACCTTTTGGGCTTCTTCAAGGGTTTCAGGCACCCTTTCTTTTAATTGATATGCCATATCAGGGTCAAAACCATCAGGAAATTTGTACAAGGCTAAATCAGGGGGAGGTCTTAAATTTTGTGGTATTGCGTTATATACATTATTGAATCTTGCACAATACTCCAAAACGGTCTCTTGAGGACCTCGTTTGATTGTGTCATATTCACCAAGTATGTGCAGGGGATCTTTCTTCTTCTCCCATCTATTAGTAAAGGCTTGATAAAGGTCATCAGGAGTTGTGATGGTATTTGCAGCTAGTGATATAAACCAAGTTCTTACATCCCCTGTGAGGCTCTGAACAAAGATTCTCATTCTCACACTGTCATCATCTATTTCATAGTTCTCAAAGTGGTCTTGCATCCTTCTGGCATGCTGAATTGCTGTGAAAGGGCCAGTGGAGTCAAAATATGAGATCTTGGATTGATAGTCCTGAGGTAGAGCTGGAGCATTGGCAGGTAACTGCAAGGGTGCATATCTATTAGCAATATTTACAGGATTTAAAGGGTTAACAGGGATAACTGGGATAGCATGAATGACTGGTATAACAGGGGTAGTGGGAAAGGTGGAAACTAGAGTGTTGGTCAAGGGAATATGTGCAGTGGATGGAGGTGTGAAAGGAGGGCTTTGAGATGTGGATGGTGAACTGGGGGAACCAAGGGTGGACCGAAATAGAACCTTGATTGGAGTTGGAACAGGGTTTGGATGAGCTGTCTCAGGACTTGAGTCAGCAAGGGTCTCCTGTTCCTGCTGCTTCCTAATGATCTTGGGGATTGTATTAGGATTTTCAAAAATAGCTGGTGGATTGGGGTCAGGGTTTGACCTAGTATGTCTAGTTTCCCTTTTAGGATATTTTTAGAACTGTTTCAAGGGACTGCTCAAATTTTTAGAACCACTGTCTATAGATAGACAACAGTTGAAAAATAAGTTGTTCCCCAGTGGAGTCGCCAATTATGTTAACACCCAGGTTGTTCCCTTTGACTCCCAAGGGAATACAGCCGGGGTAACCACTAACCAATCTTTGGATTACAGATTCTAGCCCAACTGTAATCAGAGAGGGCTCTCTCTTTCTGGTTTGTCTCTGTTTTGAGAAGAATTTTAGGCTAGCTATGATGCTCGAGGTTTGTTTTGGACTTGGTTGGGTGATGGTTTCAAACAAGATATATATGTGTTCGCTAATATGTTCTAGGCCATTGGGCATGGAGTCAGTGGTCCTTAGGTAGTTTGGTGCGCTGTGTTAATACAGTAGTGATGCTGCAGAGCTGGATAACTGCCTGAGAAACAATGCTTTGAAATTGTGATTAAGTGTGATGTGTCCAGTTCATGAAAGGCAGTTAAGGATCTTCCAATAAACTGGTATGCTAAAGAACTGAGAGTGTTATTTAGAAGCAGTGAAGAATTTCTAGACAACATTCACATTATAGAATTAATAAAAACATGAGCATTTAAGAATTCATGTCCATAGTTAATTCTGAAGAAAAACATTTACAGCAGTAAAAATTGAGCACAAGGTGTAACCAGACAATTCATGCACTATTCTTTTTCTTTACTGCTAGTCAATGAAACATGAGTATGATTTAATAAACATAGGAAAACAAACAGAGATTAAGGAAAACTTATTATTTCATCAGACAGCATGAGAATTCTGCAACAACACTTAAAGCATCAGCAAGACATCAAAGTTCCAGGAAATCACTCAGCTGGTCCAGCCCTTTGTATTAGACAATCTGAAAGTGTACAATATATTTGCCTCAGAGTGAAAATCACCAACCCCTTATGAGTTGCTAAGGGGGGTATATATACAAAATTTACATGAAAAATATCAAGGAAATGAGTTAATGGCTCATTGATGTTATGCCAACTCCTGGAGCATTGTAGCTGAAAAAGTTAATGTTGTAATAACTCTTCAGTGCTTTAGCTGTCAAAATGGTCAGAGACTGTTGACTTGGTGGCTGTTGGAGTCGGCTGAGGATAAGCTGTCAAAGATATGCATTTTTTCTTATCCTTTGGGCTAGCTGTCATTGTACATGTGCTGAGTCACTTTTCAGCTGCCTTAAATGCTAACCTTTTCCTGCTGTTTATCTTCTAGTGAGCTGGAGATGGCAGTGACCGAGCAACTGAGGCTACCGTGGCAAAATTTGAAGCATTGCCTGCGACCAATCTTCCTTAGGCATTTGATGTCTTCGAATCTTAATTAAAGTTTCATCGGCCTCTGTATACCTGTAAAAATTAGGAGGAATTTCAAAAAGGTGCTTCACCTCACTCTCAATAAAAAACAGGCCTTCAAGTTTATTATATAAGCTCTGTCCTGTTGGAGGCCCTGTTTCCTGAGAGGTATTGCCAGATCCAGTGATTTGGTTTTCAATATAAGCAGCCATCCTATTAGCAAATTGATCTCGGGAGATCAGCTTTCCTGTACCGCTTAGTAGGCTGGGCAGTCCTTTTGCTTCCAGTGCTGCCATCTTGTGTTGGTACTCATGCACCTCAGCCTGTATTTCAAAGCACTTTCTCTCCACAGTCTGTACATAATTCCTGAGAGTGAGTACTTTCTTGGCTGTGAGGACAGCCTATGTCCTGTTGACAATGCCAATGGCTGCCAGCTCCTCCTTTTCTTGCCTGTTCAAGAAATCTATCATTCTGTTTACCTGTTCAGGCTTGTCTCCCAGTGTTGCTTTGGCCCTCTAAATTTCTGTTTGTGCTTGGCCAATTAAATCCATCTGCTCATGTATAGTCTTGATTGACCTCCATTGTTGAGTGATGGATTGGCCAATTTTGGCCCATATAATTCTTTTTATCTCAGCCATGGCACTCTCCAGATTTAGCTCTTTCCCCAACGCTTTTATCTTTTCTTTTAGAGCCTTTATTTCTCTGCCTTGCTCTGCTACGGTCACTTTTGATTTGTCATACTTGGCATCCAATTCTGCCAATTTTTCCTTGGCCTTCTTTATTTCATTTGCCTGGAGCTCCATTTCCTTAATGGCCTTGGTTAATTCTTCCACACTTGCGCTGGAATCTGGAGCTGCTGTTGTTGCTGCTGCTTCTGTTGTAGGGGCCACTGCTGCCTCTGTAGTTGTTGCAGTGGTTGAAGTTGTTGGAGGAGCTTGGGATGTAGATTCTCCCTGTTTATCTTGTAAGGCTCCTTCAAGCTCTTTCTCCAGATCGAGGACCTTTTGGTTTAGCTGCATGATGAGGTCCAGTTGCTCATCAACCTGCTTTTCCTTTTGTAGCTCTGCTGTTTGAGGGTGCTCTGTGGGCTGCAGCTTTAACCTCTTCTTCAATGCATTGAGGTCATCTTATTTTTTCTTCATGAGGGCCTTTACACCCTTTGGATGCTTAGGATCATGTCCCAGGTCGATAATAATGTCCTCAAGTGACTTTATTCTGTTATCCTTGGCTAGGGAGGACATTCTCTCAAAATACAACTGAGTGTTGGTATTTTTGAGTGACTCTTTTAGTTCATGGGCCAAGGTTGCCCTCTCCACCAATGTTGCATAGACCATTGCTCCAGTCTGTTTGTGGAGTTCAATCTGGTCCATGGGATGGATGTCTTTGGCAAGGACCTCCACCCTTGTCTTCACATAATCTGCTGCTAATTTTGGATGGGGCACTGTATGCTTGAAATGGTTGAGGATCATTTTCTCCTCTTGAATGTCATATACAGACATTAGCCTTTCCTTTTGGGCTGGTGCGGCATTGAGAAATTGTTTATAAACCTCCACCCTCAGCAGGTCATTCTGTGCCTTTATTTGCTTGAAGAAGTCCTTAGTGCCTTTGGGCTTCTTGCTCTGCTGGGAGGGGGAGGAAACCTCCAAACCAAGTTGTAATCCTTGCTCCTGCTGAAAGGAGCTTGTCCCTGTGTGCTGGCTGCCCTCCCTGTTTTTCCTTGAACTGTCAAGGAATTCTTCAGTGATGTCTTCTACCTCCGGGGAATCAGCTCTTGGCCTCTTGGTCTGGGGTTGCTGGGAGGATCCACTAGCAGGAGTGGACTCTTCTCTGGCTCTTTTCGTACCCCTGTCTTCTTGTGCTGGGGTCTGCAAAATTGGAGCTGTTGGTGGCTCAGTTTGTGGAGGGGGAGTCTGCTCTTGCTGCTGCTCCAGTTGCTGCCCTTGTTGATGTTCTTGTTGCTGCCCTTGTTGCTACCCTTGTTGCTGCCCTTGTTGCTGTTCACTTGAAGGGACAGACTTTTCTTTCACGGTTTCTTCTTCAGCACCCATTATGTCTTTCCCTTTGTCTGTAGTTGGTGCTGCTGTGGAAGGTGCCTATGTGGCTGGTGGAGTCCTTGAGGCCGAGGTCCCTTCTCCTGCTAAATAAGGCTATTTGAAGGGTACCTACTGCACAGAGTCTAGGTCAAGAGTTTTTTCTAGTTCCTTGACATTCTTTAACATTGTCTCTTCTTCAGTTAGTTTTTCAATTAGAGTATCCTGCTGCCATTCTTGCTGGTTGGCATATCTTTCAATATGTGGGTATTTACAATGCCTATAACCTAGAAGCCTGTACTTGATTCTTCTAGCAGTGATGAAGCCTTTAGGGTCATAGGGGACCCACCGAAAACTATATGACAGCTTGTATTTGTCTTTGAGGATTAGGTCAGCATCTTCCCATACTTCTTTCTTATTCATGATGAAGTGGCCCACCTGGTATTTGAACTTGAGGTGGGCTTTCTTTTTGGAGCTGTGGAAGTGAGTGAGGTCAGACTGAATCAACTGCCTGTAATACTCCAAGGCAAATATCCTCATAGGCACATATTTTGGGAGCATGTATGGACAGAGCTCACAGCCATAGACTCTGATGACTGTATGATTCTCATATAGGTACCAATCACCTATTTTGTACTTTTTGGAAAGCTGCAGAGCTTTCTGTATCTCAGTTGATATTCTGGGAGGAGGGGACCTCATCAATAGGCAAGAGACAGGGTATACAAATTGGTCAACAAACTCACAATAGGAATAGGGTGAAGTTTGGACTTGGTGATAGACAGATGTCCAGAAGATAACAGATCTTCTTTCCCCTTTATAGTCCAGCTTTTTGATGTAGCATGGAAAAGCCTCAAACTGGTAGTACATAAAAAGGTGGTAGATATAGGATGAGTACTTGAAGACACCCTATCTGTCTACTTTGCACAACTGATCATGAATCTTGTTAGCTATGAACTTGGCAAAGTTATATTTGCGGGCAGGGGGTTGGCCTGGGCTGTAAGCAGCTAGCAATACCAGCATTGTTTCATCCAAATGCTCACTGGTTCTGTATCCCAACACATAAGCAATCATGTCTAGCAACATTTTGCCTACCTCAGTAAAATAGACATCCAAGTAGGGAGGAGGCCCTGCAGGCTGACATTCAGGTTTCACAAATGTCCTGGTGACCTTCTGAATATCCTCACTGGTCATCTTGGCACCAGTGTCCAGCAGATAATTCATGGAAAAGGGGAACAGCAGCTCAGTTTGATCAAAGTGGAGCATCTTATTGATAGTTTCAGGATTGATGTGAAAGAGGATGCTCCCAGATGGAGACTTAATGGCTCTTTGCTGCACATCATAGTTTTCAACACATAGGCGAATGATCTCAGGAAAAACATTTACAGAGGGGAGACAGTAGTATGGCAGGTTTGACTCCCATATCTCATATGTATCATGACCATTCAGGTAGTCCTCTCTCAATTGCCTGAAGGTCTGCAGAAAGTCCCTGTTACCCATAAAGTCTTCAATGAGGTAGTCGTTGTCAGCAAAAGGCAAGGACTCCAGGTCTTTATTTGGTGGATTTAATGGAGCAAGACTGATGGCTGAGGGTGCAGGAGCAGCCATTATGCAGTTTGAATTTAACTGAGGTGATTACAATGGTTTGCAAGGTTCCTCAAAGATTTGAGTGACAGGCTTAACAGACAATACTTGAAATTCTCCTCAAAGTTGAAAAGGAAGGCTTGGCAGACTTGTTTTTTCTGTTTGCTAGTAAATTCACAGGGATTGTGAATTTATGAGGATGATTGCAGAGGGTGAGCGTGCTTCAATTTGGTGACATACAGACTTGGGCCTCCACCCGGCAAAAGGGAACAATGCCGGGCAAGTTCGGGGCCAAAATTATAACCTTCGACCGTGAATTATCGTTTTAATACAGAATTGTTGGGGCGAAGGGTAGTGCAGGTAGATTTGATGGCAAATTCAGTGACAAACAGTGTGCAGTTTAGGATTTAAATGATTCTTATGGGGAATTCACATAGAAATGGTATGCACAGGGGCGAAACAGGGAATTTGCCGTGAATACCTGGAGATCATGCACGGAACGCCTTTGGGCCGAACGGGGGAGCTCACTGCGGCTGAATTTCCCACTTATAGCGGCCACAATCTTCAAATTGGATGGCTGGAGGTAATCTCGCGGCAATAGGTCGACAGTAGCAGCGTCTTTTTCGCATGAAAATGACCGCAAACGGCTAGTTTGGGCGTTAATAACGGAAAATTTGGGCAAAAAGGGTCATTGGCGCTTTTTCCGGCAATGACGTCAGCATGACGTCACGGCGGGCCCGGTATGGAGGGTGACGTGGACGCTGACGTGGAGGCCAGCGTGGCTAGATGCGGTGGCAGACATATGCGGTGGCGGGCCTACGTGGAGGGCCACGGGGCGCGGGGGAGGGCGGAGTGGCATGACGTCACAGTGACTTGAGCGATGACGTGTGGGAGGCGCGGTTTCGGGAAGGCGGTAAGCGGTCTCCCCACACCGCTTTTGGTGATTGGCGGTATCGGGGAGGGGGGCTCCGAACAACCCCAGCGCCTGCCACGCGTCCAGGGTACGACGCCCAATACCGCCCTTCCCCGAACGTTAAAGGGAGGCAGGTCGGGGAGCAAGATTGACCGCCCACCGTTGGATCGGGGGCGGCAGAGATCAGACGGCTGGCGGGTACTGCCGTCGGTCGCGCATCTTCTGGGTTGGGTCCCGCTCGGCCATTAAAATAATCAATCTAATAATTTGGCGCGGGACTATAGGTTTATGGGTTTTTGTGGGTTTTTTGGGATTTTTTCGGGTTTTTTTGGGTTGATCTTTAGGAAAAAGAGGTTAAAAGTGGGTTTTAGCAGAGGGAAAAGGGGGTTTTTTATGGAATTTTTTTGAACAGAGGGAAGGTGAGAGCTTAGGGGGAGGTTATCACTCCAACCAGAGGTTAGAGCAATCCCTTGACAGGGTTGACCATAGTCCCTGGTGGACCAATGTCTCCCTTAGACAAACTTATTTAGCTATAGTGCTAAAAAGGGAGGATATTTGTACAATGCTTGGGATTTATACACCATGGTGTTATAATAGTAGGGAAAAGGTAACATAGGGGATTTAGATAATAGAAGTTAGGGGTTAATATGGATGGAAAAGGTGAATGAGGAGTGAAATCACTAAGTTTATGTGAAGATAACTTAGCTTAGGGAGTAGATGAAAATAAAAAGATTTTTAGACAAGAGATGTGGCTTTCAAAGGAATAAGAACCAGCATAAAACCTCAAATTCTTTCATGAACACAATTGATGAAGGGATGTTAGTAATGAAGGTGAAAGAGGGGGAAAAGGAAGTTAGTCATGCCTCTTTGTTTTGCTGCAACATGATGGAGAAGAAGACCTTCTCAATCCATTGATATTCCTTTGTGAATAGGTTAGCACACATTGAATTGTAAGGAATGACATTTCTGCAACCCCATCTGCCTACCCATCTACTTGCCTAGCATTTTTTGTTTCTTCATGGAGGGTGCACTTAGACTTGCAGACCCTTATGTGCCTTTTCTTTTCTTTGGCTTTTTCCTTTTGATTTTCTATCTAGAACTACCCTTATTGCTTCCAAGGTCACAGATTAAGCAGTTGGGAACCTTACTTCTCTACCTAAGCTACTGGTCTGCCAAGATTAAACAGTTTGGACAGACTTCTCTCTCTATTCTACAACAGAAAAATTGAAACATGGCATGATCCAGATTAGGCTTTTGTACCATCCATCAAAACTTAATCAATATGAAGCTATATACACACCTTGTCTCCTTTTGGAAATATGGGATCTTTGTATCACCAAAGCAGAGCATATTTGGAACTTTCTTTGCCAATCATGAAATATGAAACCTATTGGTATAGGTTTCTAACACCAGCCATGACCATTATGTATATTTGGACGATAATTCTGAATGGTATGCTTGCTAGCCAACGGGGTCTGCCTAGTTGGTTCCAGTCGAAGGATACAACTAGGTTGCTTGGTGGTGGGACCGAGTAGACGGCCGGGTATCGCTCTGACGAACTTCCTTCCTGCGATAAAGGAATGGGGGGATTTCCCCCGTGCTCGTCGGAGTCTGTGTTGATGAAGAGAATTTGGATGGTGTCATCTTTATCCTCTTCAGTGACTGTATCATTCGAAGATAAAACCTCTGAAGGCAAGACCGGGTCAACTACCGCCTCGACCTTTTGACTTTCGTCGGGTATGGATTCAGCTGGTTCATCTTCAATGACTGGCGCTTCAGCTGACCACTTGAGCGGGCTAGCTGGATTTTCAACTAACGAAGGACTTGGCAAGAGTTTTTTATATCCAGGAGGGAGTCGTAACGGTGAAACCGGACGATCATCCAAAACTCTTTTAGCTTCGTCTAAGAAGGGAAAACGATGGATGGCGTGATTGCCTTCGCACAGTTTACAAGGAGATCTAGCTCTCCCTTTGTGTCCTGGGATTTCACTTTCGCTAGTTGACGGTGTGCTTTCAACATGGCTATCAGAGTTTGATGCCACCGGATTGTGCAAACGGGGAGACCAGTCCTTTAGTATCCGAGGGATGCAGGGACAATCTCTGTGAAAGTGGTCTCCCTTGCATATGACACATGGCGATTTAGGCCTAGTCAGTGCTGTGTGTGGATTTTCGTTAGATGACACTCGTTTGCCCCCAATCACTTTTGGCTCCTTCTTCTTCTTTTCCTTCTTCTCCTTAGGAACTTGGTTTTTAGTTTTACCAGTTCCGTCAAGTGAAGAGGAAGGGATAGAGGAAGAATTAGAGGAAGTAGAAGGCTGGTGGGTAACTCTGGACTGGTCTAACTGCTGATTCGACTGTTCAGGAATAGTGGTGTTCTGAACGACATTGGTTGAGAAGAGCCAGACTGGTAAGCCAATTGTCTGTCCTGGAAGCAACAATGTGGCCATATGGGGCGCACCAACATCTCCCTAAGAGGAGAAGGGACTAGGATTTCCACCAAGGGGAATTCCTTGGTTGTTAGGCTCCATTTTCTCAACCTAAAGATCAACGCAGGAAAAAGGGTATGAATATTCTATTTAAAATAAATTTTAACGACGCCTGGACACAACTTGCTTTTTCAATTTTAAAGAGTCGAGAAAAAGTAAAAGATGACTCGAGTCTCCTTCGATTTTTAATGAGCCTGAAGTGACAAGTGCTCAGATGGACCTTTTCCGTTAAGGAGTCTGAAAAGGAACGAAAGGGACTGCTCTGGAGTTCTAGGTAGAGGGTGTGCCAAACTTTTCGCAAAACCGCCGAATAATTTTTAAGGTACGGGCGGTCAATCTTCCCGAATGCTGTGTTCAGTGCATTGCGATCAATAGGGCGGCCGACACAGCTTCCTATGGATAAAGGTTTTATGCCTATAGGGGTCTCCAAATATATACTTGACGGTACATGGGAGCACAATCCATACTGGTGCTTATCGTCTCTCAGGAGGAATCACCCAACCATCAGCGACATCGACAGTCACCAGGTTTTACGACGCCGGAACACGTCTCTAGCCTAGACCTCTATGTTGTGCGTTAAGTTACAAAGCGTTGTTAAGTTCATTCAATTTATTTTAGGTTGATCTTTCCTAGAAGTTTTCCTTTTTGGATCACCACGAGATGTAGATACAATTCCTAAATGCAGTCTAAAGATGATAAGCAAGCATTTATCTCTTTTCAACAATGAAAATCCTAGCTACAAGGGGAAAATAAAGACACAATCTTTTCTCAAAGAGCAAAGAGCACACTGTAAATGCACTTTTCCTAAATCAAAGCATGCAAACTGTCAAAATGCAAATGCACAAATGCATGTATTTGTTTTCACTTTCTTAATATTGATGCCTAAAAAGAAAGTTGTTGTACAAATTTGAATTTGATTTCAAGTGAAAACACAAACAAGTTTCTTTTTGAAATCAAAAAGACGATTACGACACTTTATGATTTTGAAGTAAACACTTGTTTCGACACTAGAAATTCATAAATTCAAACCAAAAGACAAAAGTAAAAGCGCAATCAACTATTAACAGCAAACAAATTTACTCCTAAGATCAGAACGACACTTACGACAGGTCTAGATCTAAGGGCGACAATATGACTAGTTTACTTTTGTAATGGGAAACTGCAAATGATGTAACAAATACACAAAAACAAATACAGTTTCTTTTATACAACTGAGGCGGAATCAAAGCAGAGAAAAGGGGTTTTCAGATAGGTACACACATTGATAACAGGCTGCAAAAAAAAACAGAGATAAAACTGAACACAAGGATGCAAAGAACCACAGCTGCACAAGGCAAAGGCTGATCAACACACCTGCAGCACAGAGAAACTAAATTGCAGCGCAGGTAGCCCTCTCTGGACCTGCGTTGAAATGCAGAGTCTCTTCACAGAGCCTGCGCTGAAGCAGAAACGAGAATTGTCTCTGGGTTCTGGGTCACGGTTTGCAGTTTGATCTGAGGTTTTTGGCCGGATAAAAGCTATCAATAAGGTACAATTAGGAGGATGATTTAAAGGAGGACTAAGAGCTATCACAAAGGGCAGTTAGAGCATTTGTGGATCAGTTTGTTCAGATCATAAACAGGCCCAGTGAGTGGACTAGAGTGGCAGATCTCTACTTTGCATTTGTAAATGGCAAATGCAGTTCGATTTAGCACTCCTAAGTTTATGAGAAGAACAACAATAGAAACACAAATAAACTAACTAGATACGATCCCCAGCGGAGTCGCCAATTTGTTGTTGGGAAAAGTATCTATTCAGAACGCCCCTATCCCACTCTAAGGTGTGATAGTGCCTTAGCAACAAACAAGGAAAACTACTTGAGTATTCTTCTTTATGAAATGTAAATGAGGAGGAAGGATGTAACTAACCTGTGTCTTTCGCTAGTTTGTTGATCCAATCGCTCCTCTCTTCAATAGCTCCCAACTCCCTGCTCCCTTACCGGCCCAGCTTCACCGAATTCCTGCAAGATCACAAAAGAGAGAAACTACACGAAGATATAGATATACATTCATAAAAAGCATAAGATCAGATTAAGCTAAACATGCAAATATAACAAAACATCATTGATACACAGCATGTAGGAGAAACTCAAATAATTTTATTGATATGATAAGAAAGTCCAAGAGGAGATACAACCAAGTGAGTTCTAATCCAGCATCTACCTCCCAGCAAAGGAATCCCTTCCTCTCCTCCAACAAAGCATAAATCACCCAATGTACTAATCTCAATCTCAAACCAACAACAATTCTCTGCAAAGTACAAAATTCCAGCCTCTGCATCTCTGGGATGAGGGATCCATATATAGATGTAAGCAAAGAGGATGAGTCAGCTTATGTTTTGACTTGTGGCTTCTCTCTGTCAGTTCTTGCTTCCACTTGGAGACTGAGAGCCTCTTACTCATCACTTGGTCGAATTCAGTGAGGCAAGTGTCATTGGAGAAGATTCTGGAAGCTTCCATGGTCTTTCCACCTCGTTGAATGACTCTGCCACTTGTCCTTTCCCGCTCAACGCACCTGGGTAGTGCATTCAAGTGCGTTGCAATGCACCTAGACAGTGTACTGGGGTGCTTTGCAACGCAGGTAGCTAGTGGAGCACTTGAATTGATCCTGAATTGACTGTTTCTGAGTGGTTTTTGGTGGAGAACTTCTGGGAGAAGCTGTCATTGGTTGACCTTGTTCCTTTAGGAGCTGTAACAACATCTTTAGGGACTTTGGATCCCTTGGATTATGGACATTTCATGCTTATAGCTGTAAGGCACAAAAATGTCTATAACACTAAGGTTAACTCGGATTGTGTTATATATATTATTGAATCTAGTGTAGTAATCTTGAATAGTTTCATTATGCCCTCTTCTAATATTCTCATATTCTGAAAGGATTTGTAAGGGATTCTTTTTATTTTTCCACCTATCAATAAATAATATTTCAAAATTTTCCAGGTCTGCAATATGGTTGGCAGGAAAGGCTTTGAACAATTTCTTGACATCACCTTTCAAAGTTTGGGCAAAGAGTCTCATCTGGACATCTGCTTCATCTATTTCATGTAATTCAAAAAAGTAAAACATCTTGTTTACATGTTGCTGGTGTTGGAAATAATACTGAGAAGGGGGGTGAATCAATATTATCAAATTCTTTTAATAAATCTTCCTTATCTGTTCTTTGAAATATTTTTGCATGTCAGTACCATAAAATAATGAGCATGGACAAAGAAAACAGATAGTCACACCAAAGAACACAAGATGTAAGGTGGAAACCCAATGTGGGTGAAAACCACCTGCTGCAATATATCTCTATCTTCTTTCAAATTAGAAACTCATTTTACAATGGTTTTGTACTAGTGCAGTCCTTTACCAGTATGCAGGCTACAACCTGCAGAGAGCTACAACTCTCTCTCGTTTTCCAGTCTTTCCTGGAAGGGAGCTACAACCCCCTACTTCTTTTCATAAAGCATCAAATGAGCACCAAGTACATGTAAGTTACATAGTCCACTGCAGTAATCAGATCTAACCCAGAACACCTTATCAACAGAAAAATTCAATCAACAGAAGATCTTAAGACAGATACGTAGTTTTTCTTTCTGTGGCCTGCGTCGCTACGCACTTCACCTTCTGCTTCCCTGCATATACCCGCAGAGATCCTTCTATCGATCTGCGTGTCCACGCACTATTTCCTCAACCGTTCTACGTACTGTCACTGTAGGTATGCACTCAAAGACACTACTGCGCCACGTACTTTTGTTGTAGGTACGCGCCTAGAGATACTATCGCGCCGCGTACAGTTACTGTGCGTACGCACCTGAACCTTCGTCGCTCCGCGTACCCACGCAGTTCTCCTTCTTCTGCTCTGCGTACCCACGCAACTCTCCTGTTTCTGCTCTGCGTACCCATGCAGATCTTCTGTTTCTGCTCTGCGTACCCACGCAGCTCTCCTGTTAAACACCTACGTACTTCTGATTAGGCCCGAATAGGTAGTCCACCAGAGTGGCACAGATGCTCAGATGCCCAGATCTGATCATGCGCTCGAGAGATCACCCTTCACATATTCACTTTCAACTTCATATAGATCAAGCTTTTAAGACCATAACCCAATATTTCAGATCTTAAGATATTCGATTGCAAAAGATACTTAGCCAAGTGATCTCCTTTGCTTTATATAGGCAAGCTCCTCCTAAAATCATGGATCAATACCACGAGCCAAAACCATAGTAACACAAATACCGTCGGCTAAATACCAAGGGTTAAACATAAGAAACCCCACGTGTGCTTTTCTCTTCCTTGAAATGAGTGCACTAGGGGTACGCACCTCCTGAACGGCTGACCTAGGTATCTGGCCGCGGTCCCTTCACGGTGTACCTGCAGGTACGCACTTTTTGAACTGATCTTCTGCGTACTTCTTAATTTTCAACGTATTGAGAGCCTTGCCATGGGTGTTGCCATCAAGTACAACATCTGTAGCATATAGCCATACCAGAACCATAATGCCAACAATCTCCCCCTTTGGACTTGATGGCAACCTCAAAAACCTCAGCTTCATTCTCCCCCTTTGACATCAAGGGCAAAGGGTTATGCTCCCCCTAAGAACATGCTCCCCCTGAATATGAACTAGATCTGCAACGAAGAACCATAATCCACCATGAAAGAGATAGAGACATATTGAAGCTACTTCCATGATCTCCTTCTGAACATCCTCCATAATGCCAACAATGCATTATATGCTCCCCCTGAACCTGTGCCATGAATCTTCAACCAATCAGCCACCCAGCACATGTACGCATATACCCCAGATGAACCATGCGTACAACCATCAATCAGAAGAGTTTCAACCATAAGATGATGCATCAACAACCCCCAGCTTTTTCCTGAGGTATTCAAAAGTCTCCCTGGGCAATGGTTTGGTGAGAATATCAGCAACTTGTTCCTTAGAAGGAACATACTCCAACTTGACTTTCTGTTCAAGCACTTGTTCACGGAGAAAATGATACTTGATTGGTATGTGCTTGGTTTTTGAATGCATGACAAGATTCTTTGAGATGTTGATTGCACTTGTGTTATCACATAAGATGGGGATATGTGGAGTACAAGTGATTTGAAAATCCTGCAAAGTCTGCATCATCCAAAGGAGTTGAGTGCAACAAGATGCAGCAGCAACATATTCCGCTTCAGCTGTAGACAAGGCAATCGAACTCTATTTCTTGTTGAACCAAGATACCAGTCTGGAACCCATAAAGAACGCACCACCACTTGTGCTTTTCCTGTCATCCACGCTTCCGGCCCAATCTGCATCTGTATAAGCATGAAGTGTAAGATCTCTATCTCTAGGATACCATAAGCCATAATTTTGAGTCCCTTGAAGATATTTGAAAATTCTCTTCACTGCCTGAAGATGAGTCTCCTTCGGATTTGCCTGAAATCTTCCAACTATTCCAACTGCATGCATGATGTCCAGTTGGGTACCTGTCAAATAAAGTAAACTTCCAATCATAGATCTGTAGGTTGGTTGATGTACTGCTGCAGATTCATCATTTTCACTGAGGCTACATCCTGTGACCATGGGTGTACATACTGGTTTTGCATCTTCCATGCCATATTTCTTCAAAATCTGTTTGAGATACTTGGTTTGAGATAAAAAGATTCCTCCTTTTTGTTGGATTTGCAAACCAAGGAAATATGTCAGTTCTCCTAGCAAGGACATTTCAAATTCTTTCTGCATGACCAAGGCAAAGCTTTGACTCATAGCTTCTTCATTGCTGCCAAAAATAATGTCATCTACATACACAACAAGTATTAGCAATTTGTCATTTTCAACTTTTATATAAAGATTGCTATCTGCTGATCCTTTTGAAAAGTCTTGTTGATGAAGATATTTGTCCAAACGGTAGTACCAAACCCTTGGAGCTTGTTTGAGATCATAGAGAGCCTTTTTCAATCTGCATACAAGATTTGGATGATTTCCAAGAATGAACCCATCTGGCTATTCAATGTATACTTCTTCTTCCAGGTCTCCATTCAGAAAGGCTGATTTCAAGTCCATTTGAAATACTTTGAAGTTTTGAAAACTTGAGAGAGCAAGGAACATTCGGATGGCCTCAAGTCTTGCAACAGGAGCAAAGGTTTCTTCAAATTCTATTCCTTCTTGCTGCGCATACCCTTTACAAACAAGTCTGGCCTTGTTTCTAATTACTTCTCCATTTTCATTCAATTTATTTTTGAAGACCCATTTTGTTCCGATAACATTCTTATCCTTTGGTCTAGGAACTAGCTCCCAAGTGTTGTTCTTTTCGATCTGCTCAAGTTCTTCATCCATTGCTTTCACCCAACATTCATCTTTGCATGCCTCTTTCACATTTTGTGGTTCAATAGAGGAGAGTAATGCCAAATAGCTTGAAGCTTCTACAACTGTTCTTCTTATTTGTACACCTGCTTCTTTCTGCCCCATAATCTGAGATTCTGGATGATTCTTCTGAACATATCTGGATGGAGTCTTTTCTTCTATTCTTGTTTGCTCCTCTGGTTCTTCTTGAGGTTCTTCTTCTTCATCATTCTGTCGTTGAGGGTAGCCTTCATCTTCTTCGATGTCTTCATGATGTACTTGCCTAGGAATGTATCCCTTCTCATCAACCACTACATCAATGCTGTCAACAATTCTACCAAGTATTTTATTGTAGCATTTGTATGCTTTGCTATGTGGAGAGTAACCAAGAAGAATGCCTTCATCTGCACTAGGTTCAAGTTTGCCAAGCTGCTCATCAGTATTCTTGATATAGCGTTTGCTCCCAAAGATTTTGAAGTGCTTTACCGAAGGAGTCCTACCACTCCAGAGCTCATGAGGAGTTTGAGTGTTGTTCACCCGGACATTTGTTTTGTTGAGAATAACAACCGCAGCATGTGCAGCTTCACCCCAGAAAGTTGCGGGAGTTCCTGACTCATCAAGCATAGCACGAGCCATTTGTTGGACTGTTCTGTTCATTCTTTCCACAACTCCATTTTGCTGAGGAGTTCTAGCTGTAGAGAATTCTCTTCTTATCCCATGTTCTTCACAGAAATCGAAAAATTCATTTGAGTTAAATTCCCCACCTCTGTCGGATCTGAGGCACTTAATTTTGTGACCTGATTCATTTTCAACCAAGGCTTTGAAGGATTTGAATTTTTTGAATGCTTCATCTTTGTGCTTCATAAGTCCTAACCAGACAAACCTGGAGAAATTGTCAATGAATAATATCAAGTATTCTTCTCCTCGAGGTGTTCTTTTCCTGAATGGACCACATGTATCTGTATGTACTAGCTCAAGAGGCATGCTAGCTGATCCTTCCTTCTCTGGAAAGTTAGTTCTGGTTTGTTTTCCAAACTACCATGATTTGCATATGGTGTTGTCTGGAATTTTGATATCTGGAAGATCGTGAACTGCCTGATATTTGCATGCTTTCCTTTTTTGTGAAAAGCTTAGATGTCCCAACCTCCGATGCCATAACCAGTGCTCATCATCCTTGCTCAGATAGCATTGTTGTTGTCCTTCTTCAAATATGTACAGATTATTTGGAGTTCTTTTGCCTTTGATCACTATTTTACCTGTATTAGGATCACGAACAAGACATCCATTTGATCTGAATATCACCTCGGTTCTTTGATCACACATCTGGCTGACACTTAGAAGATTATGCTTCAATCCATCACAAAACATTTCCAGCCTTGACCTTTTCTTTTAACTGAGCAATGCCTTTTCCTTTTATAGTTGCAGGAATATCATTTCCAAAAGAAACTTTCTTTCCCTTTTCTAGAGCAGAATATGACTCAAGTTTTTCTTTATCACCTGTCATATGCTTCGAACATCCACTGTCAATGTACCATAGATTTTCTTGTCCCTCTGCATAAAATGCTATCCCACATCTTTCTGTTTGTGGTTCCTTTATTCTCCATGTTTTGGTGCTTGAGGCTTGTTCCTTTTTCTACTGAAACCTGCTCCTGCATTCAGAATCTTCATGACCAAAGTTATTGCAAATAGAACATTCAACTTCATTTTCAAGAGCCGAAAAGTTGTTATAGGTCCTTTTTGTAATCCCGGTCATACTTCTTTGTTTTTGAGCTTCTCTAGTCATGATTGTTTTATATGCAACACATTGAGCTGCTTTGTGACCAAAGTTATGACAAGAAAAACATTGTCCATTGAAGAAACTTCTGCGGTTATCAAATCTACCGGCCAAGTGATTGTCATTCATTCTTGAACCAAATTGAGAAGATTTTACCTGTGGCTGGTTGTAGCTTTTGTTCACTCTTAAGACGGATTGCCCCTGATAGTCTCTGTTTGCAGTTCGTCCCTGCTTTACCTGATGGTCTCCATTGTGCTTTTGCTCATTTCTTCTTGCTGCATCAAGATAACTTTTTGAGGTGGATGCTTGAGAAGTTTCTCCATTATAGCCTAGACCTGTCTTGTTTAGAGGAGACCGCTGCACATTGATAATCTCATCCAAAGTTTCAGATCCTTTGACAAACTTAAGATTAATAGATTTTGTTTTCTCAATCTCTTTTCTAAGACCAACAATTTCACCTTATAATTTTTCAAGATGTTTTTCCTTTTCATCAATTTGAAATTGTAGAGTATCAATGATCATATTCTTTTCTTCTATACATCTCTTGAGTCTAGTAATTTCTTCATAAAGGTTATCCACATCTATAGCATCCATATAATCATCATCTTCAAATGCCATTAACAATTTATATTCATTACCTTGTTCATCTTCATCATTGTTTGATAGACCATCACTATCTTTGTGAGTGTAGTAGCTTTTCTTATTTGCACTCTGTTTCTTGTTCCATCTAGCAGGTTCCTTTCCTTTATCCTTATAAGGACATTTTGAAGCATAATGACCTACTCTTCCACAAGCAAAGCATTTAAAAGGTAACTTACCTCTGAACCTTCCAGAACCCCTTTGAAGATTTCTGACAAAATTTGATTCTTCTTCTTCTTCTTCTGGGATGTGGCTTTCTTCACAATAATCTCCTTTGCCTGACGCCTTGAAAGAAGCTTCTCTTCTGTCTGATGGACCTCCCTTTCTCATTTCATAAGCAGTTAGAATTCCATGTAACTGAGACATAGTAAGAATTCGTAGATTTTCCTTTTCTTCTATTGCAGATACTTTAGATTCAAACTTGCGGGACAATGATCTTAGAACTTTTTCAACCACAATAGCCTCTTTTATTTCTTCACCCAAATTTTTCATGCAATTAACAATATCATCTACCCGAAGAAAATAGTTAGCCACACTTTCATCATTATACATCCTGAGATTTTCATACTGAATCCTGAGAGTTTGAAGTTTAGCACGCTTTACCTGTTCATCTCCTTCGTAGCTCAAGACAATCTTGTCCCATATTTCTTTTGCAGATTTATATTGCATAACCTTTACAAATTTTGTTTGAGATAAGCATCCCAGCAGAGTATTGACTACTTTAGCATTTGTTTCATATTTCTTCTTTTCGGCCGCATCTGTAGGAGTAGTTGAAGGAAAAGCGTAGCTTGTATCTATGATATCCCAAACTTCTATACCAAGAGATTGAAGATAGGCAGTAACTCTTACCTTCCAATAATTGAAGTTTGTCCCATCAAAAATTGGTGGTCTGATTGATGCTTCCCTCTCGTAGTTGCTCATGATGAATGATCTTCCTTCAAGCGATCAAGCTTCTCCGAAGGACCTGCTCTAATACCAATTGTTGGAAATAATACTGAGAGGGGGGGTGAATTAGTATTATCAAATTCTTTTAATAAATCTTCCTTATTTGTTCTTTGAAATATTTTTGCATGTCAGTACCATAAAATAATGAGCATGGAAAAAGAGAACAGATAGTCACACCAAAGAACACAAGATGTAAGGTGGAAACCCAATGTGGGTGAAAACCACCTGCTGCAATATGTCTCTATCTTCTTTCAAATTAGAAACTCATTTTACAATGGTTTTGTATTGGTGCAGTCCTTTACCAGTATGCAGGCTGCAACTTGCAGAGAGCTACAACTCTCTTTCGTTTTCCAGTCTTTCCTGGAAGGGAGCTACAACCCCCTACTT
Organism: Pinus tabuliformis; assembly: GCA_031772625.1. Classification (NCBI taxonomy): domain Eukaryota; kingdom Viridiplantae; phylum Streptophyta; class Pinopsida; order Pinales; family Pinaceae; genus Pinus; species Pinus tabuliformis. Next base: position 48,373,762 of record CM062813.1, read on the forward strand.
CTTTTCATAAAGCATCAAATGAGCATCAAGTACATGTAAGTTACACAGTCCACTGCAATAATCAGATCTAACCCAGAACACCTTATCAACAGAAAAATTCAATCAACAGAAGATCTTAAGACAGATACGCAGTTTTTCTTTCTGTGGCCTGCGTCGCTACGCACTTCACCTTCTGCTTCCCTGCATATATCTGCAGAGATCCTTCTGCCGCTCTGCATCTCCATGCACTCTTTCCTCAACCATTCTGCGTACTATCACTGCAGGTACACACCCAAAGACACTACTGCGTCGCGTACTTTTGCTGTAGGTACGCGCCCAGAGATACTATCGCGCCGCATACAGTAACTGTGCGTACGCACCTGAACCTTCGTCGCTCTGCGTACCCACGCAGTTCTCCTTCTTCTGATTTGCGTACCCACGCAGCTCTCCTATTTCTGCTCTGCTTACCCATGCAGATCTTCTGTTTCTGCTCTGCATACCCAGGCAGCTCTCTTGTTAAACACCTGCGTACTTCTGATTAGGCCCGAATAGGCAGTCTACCAGAGTGGCACAGATGCTCAGATGCCCAGATCTGATCATGCACTCGAGAGATCACCCTTCACAGATTCGCTTTCAACTTCATATAGATCAAGCTTTTAAGACCATAACTGAATATTTCAGATATTAAGATATTCGATTGCAAAAGATACTTAGCCAAGTGATTTCCTTTGCTTTATATAGGCAAGCTCCTCCTAAAATCATGGATCAATACCACGAGCCAAAACCATAGTAACACAAATACCGTCGGCTAAATACCAAGGGTTAAACATAAGAAACCCCACGTGTGCTTTTCTCTACCTTGAAATGAGTGCACTGGGGGTACGCACCTCCTGAACGGCTGACCTGCGTATCTGGCCGCGGTCCCTTCACGGTGTACCTGCGGGTACGCACTTTCTGAACTGATCTTCTGCGTACTTCTTAATTTTCAACATATTGAGAGCCTTGCCACGGGTGTTGCCATCAAGTACAACATCTGTAACATATAGCCATACCAGAACCATAATGCCAACAGCTGGGCAGTGTGTTGACGAGTACCATCAAATAGGAAAATCTTACTTTAATAGTCTGCAGGCACAACATGAAGTTGGGCAAGTAAAACAAGAGGACCATATATGTTTTCCATTATTATAAGTTGGGAGTGGCTGAGATGTGGGGTTGAGGTACTTGGAGATGATGCAGTAGTGGATGAAGAACCAGGACTAGTAGATGATTAATGAGTAACGATAGGTTGGTGATGGAGTGAAGGTATAAATGGTGGTGAAGAATGGACATTAGAAGGTATTATTGTTGAAGTTGAAGTTTGAACAATGGTGAACTCAAGGTAGTGGAGAATCATTCAGAAAGCTCAGGGGTCATGCAAGTATTAATGGATGATTGTGGAGATTTCAGAATGTATTCATAAATTTATTTGTTGTCTTGTTGAATTTTAAGGTCTGCAATAAAATCAGGATCAAAAGTAGTTTCATCGATTGCATTTTCAGATTTTGTCCTAAATAATGAAAGATCAAATGGCACATCAAAGGGAAGTTCCTCTAGAAATAACCACTCATGAGGACATGAATTCGCTTTAACTAATGGTATTTGGCTAACCAATCTTTCTTATTTTTTAGATTTTCTTGAAATTAGGTTGGGATTATCAACTACTGGGGCAGGGTTTGGATCTGGATTAGCCCTAGTAAAATGAGTCTTCCTAGAAGCCAGAATTTCAAATTTTTTAATTGTTTCTATGAGATTTTTCAAAGTAACTTCTAACAAATGACTTTAAGAGGCTCAAAATGTAGACTTAGAATTTTCTTAAAGCTTTATTAGGACTGAGGACTCAATCGTCCCCAGTATGGTCGCCACTATGTTATCACTCAGAAATTTCTCTAGAAGTTATTAGAAGAAAGAAAATGATCGAGGTAACCACAAACCAACTTTGGAGCACAGGCTCGAGCCAACCTAGGCTCAGAGAGGGCCCTCTCTATATGATTTAGCTTTGTTACTGGGACTTCAGGCTAGTTATGAATGTTCTGGGGGTTTTTGATTTGTATTGAAGATCGGGTGGTGGGATCCTTGGAACAAATGGATAGGATGATGTCTTTAGACCATTGGGCTATGCAGTCAACAGAAGGGAAACAGAACTAGATCAACTCACTAAAGGGAATGTTCAAAGGGAAAGCTAGCAGAGTAAAGTGCAGGTATTTGGAATAGGGGGGTGAAATGGTTTTAATCAAGGTGGGAGAGAAATTAAGGGTTATTAGACCGGGATAAAAACGAGGAATAGAGGATAATCGGAAACAAAGGGAAATTAAGAATCCTTTGATCTGGATTAGCTCGAAGTAGCCTAAACTAAGGAGCAATTAAGGAGTCCTTAACTTAGATATTAGTTGAAAACATTTATATGCATAACTATTAAAACGGAGTATAATTAAACAAATTCTGAGATAGTTTTCTAGTTATAGCATTCAGATTCAGAAATACATTAAAGATTGTGGAAAAACCTTAAGAAAGATAATGATAACATAAGAAAATAATTGTATGCACTTCACTCAACACATGAATCGTGTGAAATATCTTGACTTTATTCATAAATCTAGCTTGCTGGCTCAGTCAATGATACAATAGATTTACAGTCCTTTTGATCAAAACTCTGTAGAAATGTCTAAGAGTCCACCCTACATTCTTTGATTTGTGAAGTACTTATAGAAAAATTATTACAAAATACCTCAAAATAACTTGAGATTTAATTTAGGAAATAAAAATATCTTCTTGCAAGAAGATAGAGACATCTATTGAACTGCTTTCATGTTGTCCCATTTATTTTGGTACTGCTGGCCTTTATGGTTTGGTTTTATCCCTTTAAGCTCTTTTCTGTTTGAACTTTCACGCTGGAGGCTTAGCCACTTTTGGCTTTCATCTGATACACTTTGACTAATACTCTTTGACCCTACTGACCTATTTTCATCTTTTCACCTGACTATTTTACTTTTACCCTTTTACTACATTTTTCTTACAGTAAATCAGTCAATTTTTCCCACATTTTGGAATTAGGTAATTGGATCTTCAACATCCTTCTGTATATCTCATGTGCCTAAGTGTACTTGGAAAAAGTAGGCTTATTGATGAACAAGTGTTTTACCTCATGCTTGAGGTAAAAAAAGTTTTCAAATGTGCGATAAAGTACTTTTCTTGTTGGAAATGCTTTGACTGATGATGTACTAGCCTATTCTTTTGCTAGCTCTCTGAGTTTGCTATTGTAATTATGTTGGGTCATGAGCTTGTCATTTATGACTAAGAGACTGGGTAACCCTTTCTCTCTCAAAATTTGGAACTTAGTCATATATCTATCAACGAATACCTACATATTATGACATTTGTCCTCCAAGTTTAACATCAAGTTTCTCTTGGAAAGGACCTTCCTCACTTCTAAAATTGTTTTAGTTTTTTCTTCAATGTCGAATTCTTGAAGCTCATATCTATTTTTACTGTTAAGGAATTGGATGATTCTAGTGTCATCTTTGGGCATTTCTCCCAATTCCTCTTTCACCTTTTGGATGGCTTCTGTAGCCATCTTTATCAGATCTATCTACTCAAAAATTACCTGAATAGATGGCCAAATATCATTGGCAGAGTTAATGATATTGGCCCATAGCAGTTCCTTAGCTTGTCCAAGAGGTTCTCTAAGGGTTAGGTCCTTTTCCATGGCTTTTATTCTTTCAGTCATTCTGGCAACCTTTTTCACTTTTTCCTTGTGCACGATTTTGGCAAGCTTGCAATCAGTTTCCAATCTTGTCACCTTTTCTTTTAGCTTATTCATTTTTGTAGCCTGTATGGACATTTCCTCCATAGCTCTAACCAATTTTTCTGCTTCATCTGATGCACCTACTATTGATGTAGACTGTGTTGAAACCTGTTCTGTTGTGGCCATCGGAGCTGTTGGACCCAATTAGGCTGCCAATGTAGAAGGAACAACTATTGATACTGTTGGGATGGCATTCACTGAGGTAATGGCAATATCAGTATGTTTTAATTAGATTAAAGCATCCAATTCCTTCTCTGTTTCCCTTAACTGATCATTGAGTTTGAGGACTAAGTCCATAAATTATTCATGCTTAGCCTGGCTCTCCAAGACATCCAGTGTCTGGAGATGCTGCAACTGAGGTATATTTAATTGTTTTTTAAGTGTTTCAGTGTCATCATTCTTCTTCTTAATTAGTTTCTCGGTGGCTTTGATGTCTTTGGGATCATGTCCCAATTCAATCACTAAGTCTTCCAAAGACTTAATTCCAGTGTCCTTGGCATGTGAGGAGGCCTTATCCAACTGATATCAAGCTAAGATATTGGTCAAAGAATTGTGGAATTGATGGGCAGCTATGGCATTTCAAGTTAGGGTGGAGTAAATCATTTGTCCAACCTCTTTATGGAATTAAATTTGGCCTATGGGATGGATATCCCTCGCCAATACCTCAAAATCAATCTTTTTATAATTTGCTGATGTCCTTGGTGGTTTCACAATTGGTTTTACAAAGGACATTTGCATCTTTCCCTCCTTGATGTAAAAAGCCGACATCAACTTGGCTTGATTGGTAGGTGTAATATTTAAATACTGTGCATAAGATTGGGCCTTCAGCTTTTCAGTTTTCATCTTTATTTCTTTATAACTGTCTTTAATATCTTTGTCTTTATCATCAGGCCTACTGAATTAGGAGACTTCTACATGGAGCTGCCTTTCCAACATTTGAGTCTGTGATGTGGATGGTTCTTGAGTTTCTCCAGATGGAGATATGCGTCTGCTCATGTCAAAATCAGTATTAGTTATCTCTACTGAGCCTTCTATGTCTTCCTATTTTGAAATAGGATTGAGCCTTGGCCTTTTGCTTTGGTTGCCTTCATATTGCACATTGGAGGTGTCCGTGGCTAAAGTGGAGGCTCCCCCTCTATTCCTCTTGGGATTCCTTTCCTCATTCCGAGGATTCTACATAATAGGAGGTGTGTCCATGGTTCTCTCTTATTGTTCAGGTACCTGCAGAAATGAGCTTTCATCAAGTTGTCTTTCTAAATGAATCAAGGCATTCTCAACATTTACCTTTGTGTTATCCATGTCTACAAGAGTGTACTCCAAACATTCAGATTGATTTGCATATCTTTCAATCTCTGGTACGGGATGATGAATGTAAGGCCCTAATTTGACCTTTTATCTAAGTTTTGTCAAGAACCCTTGATGGTCCTATCTCCACATAAAACTATTTTGAAACTTCATCTATTGCAGAATCAGATCTGCCCCCTTCCCTACTTCTCTAGAGTTGCAAATGAAAGGGCCTAACTGGTTTTTGACTCTAAAATGTGTTCTTTGCTTGGTTAATACAAAATTGACTTCGCTAGAATTCATTATTTGCCTATAGTACTCTAGAGAAAATAACCTCATGGGGAGGCATTTGGGGAGTTTTTATGGGGCAAGATGGCACCCGTAGATTCTTACTTTTGTGTGGTTTTGGTAAAGGTACCAATCTCCCACTTTAATTTTCTTAGACAATTGGAGGACCCTTTTGATATCTTGGCTTATTCTAGGTGGAGGACTTCCTGTCAGCATGTTCATGACTGGATGGACAAACAAATCAATGAAGTCTGTATAAGTGTATGGTGATGAATACTTGTGGCATAAAGGAGTCCAAAATATGAAAGACCTGGGCTAACCTCTAGTATTAAGCTTATGAAGGTTGAAAGGAAACCTGTCTGACTGATAATATTAAAACATATGGTAAAGTACAGATGAGTACTTGAACACTCTCTCATTATGCATTCTAGTAAATTTTTCATGCATCCTCTCAGCTATAAACTGGGAATAGTTGTATATAGTAGCAGGAGGCTTTCCTAGGGTGAAAATGGACATGAAGGCCAGGATAAGCTCATCAAAAAATTCATCAGTGGTGCAGCCCAAAACACATCATATCATAGTGAAAATATGCTTGCCTCTTTTAGAGAAAATGGCAGAAACATAAGGAGGGGAATCTATATGAATGAGATTGACTTCAACAATGAAAGTTTGTAATAATTGGGCCAGTTTTTATGGACTCAACTTGGTGTACTAGTCTAACAAATATCCAATTAAGAGTGGGGTCAGGTTTGGACCTGGTTGGACTTGTAACATTTCATTGATTGATTTAGCTGTGATGGTAAAAAGGACTTTCTGGTTAGGGGACATTATTTCTCTCTAGTTGGGAATGTAACGGGCATGGCACATATGGACAATTTCAGGAAAAACATGTATATGGGGAAACTGGTATTTGGGCAAATTAGAATCCCAAAGGCCAATGTCATTAGAATGATTCAAGTATATCTCCCTACTCAAATAATGAAGTTTGAACAAGACCTCATATGCACTTGTATCTCTGATTTGGAGATCCTTGTCCATCAAGGTGAGGTAGTCTAGGTCTAGATGGGGAGTTGTAATAGGTCTAACGTCCATGGAGACAGGGGCATCCATAATTCAGTTCTTTTGGATTTGAATTTGGTAGGGTAGGGTTGTATCAAAGGGTTGGAAGACAATTCAAAAACTTTGAGAAAGGCTTGGGTATGTGATTTCAATTTAAAGTAATTCAAATTAATTTTACTTAATTAAAATACTTTTAAATACAGAACGTTTTCAAATTTGAAGGGTGGATGATAATTTGTCTCAAAAATACCTGGAATTTAGGTGAATTGTCCTTAAACTAGTGTTTTGACGACAGCAGAAGGTTGAAAGGGATTTGAGAGCTTTGAAGATGGTCTCTGTAGCTTCTTTGAGGACTGAAATGGGGTTAATTGGTAGTTTTTAGGTTGGAAGGTGTCACATTTGTTTGCAGAGGTTTACAAAGAAAACGAGAAAAAAAGATGAAAAAGGGATTCTCGGCCTTTTTATGGAGGAAAGGTAATTTTTTGGCTGGTAATTTATGAATGAACTGTGGGCAGTTTATCAGGTTAAACGAGGAGGCGGTTTTCCAGGCCATCGCACTGCTTTTGTGGTGGAGGCGGTATTGAGGAGGGGTCACTCGATCTACTTCAGCGATTGACATGTAGCAGTTGGGGGGTCTAGGAAAACCACTTTATTGGGTGGGTAAAGGTCGGCCGTCAGGTGCAACCAATATGGATGTGGACTGTCAGATGAGGAGGATGGTGATCGGACGACAGTCGGATGAGGGAAGTGCGTGGGTGATAAGACCATGTGTTTTGTGGGGGTGGTGGGGGGGGGGGGGGGGGGGGCAGTGATTTTAACTTTGGAGGTATGGGCTTAATTATAGGTTAATGACAGGTTAGAATGATCAGGTGGGGTTTAATGACGGATTAATTGGTTTTGTCAAGATATGGGGTAATTTATAGTTTATATTTAAAACTAAGGGTTGGGATATTTATTTAGGGGATTTAATTAATATACGGGAAAAGGTATATGAGGATTTATATAATAAAGTTAAAATTAATATGAAATGAGTGCAATGAGCATACCCTTAGCATAATGTAAAATTTCCACATTTTATTCACATACATTTCATACTAGGATAAAGTACTTTTGTGGGTTGTTTGAGTGAAATAGAATTTAACATGGGGGTTTTCACTTTTCCTAGGAAAATGAATTTTATCCTTAGGAAAAGTGGTTTTGTTAGAATAATGAGGGGTAAATGAATTTCATGAAGGGGATTCTAACACTTGATGTCCATAAGTCATTAAGCTGAGGGTCTGGTCCCACCAAAAGTCAGAGAAATGCTCTGAGCCTCCTTGACTTGAAGGATTTAAAGTGCTAGAATATACTTGTTGATAGGAAATTAGTAAGTAAGGGGCAAAATGAATGAGGGGGATTTAATCATATTTAACTTGCAAACATTTGTTTTTTCTTCCATAATTGATCATACATATAGAAATATTTGCGAAGCTCTATTACAGTGGTCGAGCTTGGCCTTGCAAATTCAACACTGCCTGCGCCATCACTAATCCAACCATCAAGAAGCAAGGCATATACACTCCTATGCCTACTCCCAGCCAGTTGTGGGAATCCATATCCATGGAATATATGTCTTCCCTTCCTTCTACCAAGCATGGTAATGACTATATATTTGTGGTCGTGGACATTTTTTCTAAGATGGCTATATTGGCGGCCTACAAGAAGAGTATCCAAGCAGAGGACACTACCAAACTCTTCTTTGAATGAGTGTGGATACATTTTTGGATCCAACAAGCCATTATATTAGATCGGGATATTAGGTTCTCGAGCACATTCTGGTCAAGCCTATGGACATTATTAGATACCAATCTCACCAAGTCGACTACCTTTCATCCCTAGACCGATGGCCAGATGGAGGTCGTCAATAGGATGATAGGGCACATAATCCACATGTACAACTCCAACCATTTGCTTACCTAGAATGATAGGCTTCCCTATGTGCAACACAATTATAACAAAGCTCTCCATAGCTTGACTAGTCGGAGTCCCTTTCAAGTGGGTCTAGGTTTTCAACCATTGTGTCCAATTGATGTTGTCATGCCTCATGTGACTACACAGAAAAAATCCACATATGTATTGTTCAAGGTTGATAAAGCAACTAGATTTATTAAACGCATCAAACACATCCACCATCCGATTTATGAAATCTTGGAGAGTTCAAATTCCAATTACAGTACTAACATGATCAACATCAGGCGCCACACAAGTTTGAGGTGGGCAATAAAGTTTGGTTTGCATTTGTAGAAAGAGAACCTTACCGGATCCCATCAGAAGCTCATACCACTCTAATGTGGTCCTTACACCATTAACAAGGCTATGGGAGACAATAATTTTGAGCTCAACATTGCCCCATTCCTTAGCCTACACCTCGTGGACCGCCTACGAACATACTTCACACCATTATTAGACACATTAGACATTGCAGAATAGCTCACACCAATAGAGATAAACCCAGCCTGCAAGGAATAGGCCATCATTGATTGGATTATGGACACACAGATCAAGAACAATCTCCACTATAAGATCCAACTATATTGGGTTGTCAAAGATGGTCAATTCCTGCACCACGGTAAGTGGCTCACCAGGGACCAAGTTCAGCAAAAGTTTCCTCATCTCATGTAGTCACTCAAAGAAATGGGGACCATTTCTTCCTATGGAGGGAGAAACGATCTAGGTGGATGTTGGTGGACACACCCCTATTCCACTTGGACCCCCACCACTATCTCTTTCAGTATTTCAATTTCCTTAATTGTATCTTGTGTGTGTCAAACAAAGATTGTATGCCAAAGTTACAACCCCGGGAAGTTGATGTACCAATTTACCCAATAATAAATTGGCCTTTGAGCCTCATTGTAACATAGTTCAAAGGCATGTAGCAGCCACATCTCTTCTCAGAGATAAGCTATCATCGCCTAAGCTAATTTATTTCCATTCTGTTTGTAAGCTTATTTCAATATTTGATATTGATGAAATTGTTAGGATATTCTAACACATAGGAAATAGTTAAGTACAACTTGGTCTAGTGTAGAGTGTGGTATAGAGTTAGGTAAAGTGTGTTTCTTTACCGTTGTACATTTTGTAACTTACAATCCGACGGTCACGATATGTAGTGATCCGATGGTTCATTCTCTCCTTGGTATTACCGACACTTGATCCGTGGCTTGACACCCGATTGGTCCATGAATTCTATTTAAAGCGCATGGAGGGTCATTTGTAGGGTAATCCGTGCATGAGAGAAACATATGTAAAATTTCATTCTTTTATTAATAAATTGCCTGAAGTAGCCGTGTTGGCTCAGGCCATTGACTGTTTCCCTCTTTGAGGGTTTTAACCACGTCAAAATACTGGTGTATTGATCTGCGATCTGGTTGTGAGCGGTGTCCTTTTGGTGTTCTGTCTGAGGAACTTACCCTGTAAATTCCTACATGGTATCAGAGCTATTTGAGGGTTGCGTCCGTTGGTGATCCAAATCTAAAGCTGGTAGAACTGCATCCGACTGCCGTTTCCTAGATCTGCTGTTTCTGACTGCTTTCGGGCTGAGAGGACTGCTCTGTTGTGTTCGGAGCATCTGTTCTAGTGAGGAACCCCTTTCGTTTCATGCGAAAACGTTTCTGGTAGCCCTAGCTGCGTCATTTTTAAGATCTGGAGGTATACAGTGTTTATTTGCAGTTTACTGTTATTTTCTCTCTGTTTATTTCGGTTTCGGTTTATTTAGCCTTTTTATTACCGGATCTATACCTTTCATTTTTGTGTATGCTCTTTGCCCTGCGACTCTGTACGATCTGGGCAAATTAGAAACAGAAAGGAAGGATTTTTCTCATGCGTATGCTCTTTTCCCTGCGCCTTAGGGTGATCTCGAAAAATCAGAAACATTGAGAAAAATATTTAGTTTCCGGCCAAAGCTAACTTTGAGCCACATGGTTCATTTTTGAAAATATTTAGTTTTTCAGCTAAAGCTAACTTCGAGCCATAAGGTTCATTTTCTTTGCATGTCCGTGTTGGGTTTTGTGTTTTGTGTTTTGTAGGGAAAAAGAGCTTTCTCAAGGCAAGCACGCAACCCAAAGCACTAGTTTTTCGGCTAAAGATAACTTCGAGCCATCAGGTTCGTTTTCTTTGCATGTCCGTGTTGGGTTTTGTGTTTTGTGTTTTGTAGGGAAAAAGAGCTTTCTCAAGGCAAGCACGCAACCCAAAGCACCCTCTCTCTCTCTCTCTCTCTCTCTCTCTCTCTCTCTCACTCAAATTTTTTGTATAGATCAATTGGTTCAAAGCTATTTTAAGAGAGTAGAGGTCTTGGGTTCAAGTCTCCATTTTGTCGGGGTGGACTTTTTCATTTCTGCACATTCCCGCACTTCGTCGGCAACTTCAACAACTTTTTTTCAGAAAGCCATAACTTCTTCATCCGGAAGCTGTTTTCAGAGCTGTTTTTTTTAAACTAGCCTAATTTTTCGAGATCTATCCATTGGAACACTTATTTTTAGCATATTTAGCTTCAGTTTCCATTGAAATGGAAATTCAATACCAAGTTACCCTTGACAGCACCAACTACTTCCAATGGTTGGCTTACATTGAGGATTTTCTTAGAAGTAAAGGTCTCTTCAGAATAGCCTCAGGCCAAGAAAAGAAACCAAAGGATGAAGATAAGGCTGCTAAATGGGAAAATAGGCAAGATCAAGCACGTGGACTGATAGGGATGTCTATTTCTCCAGATCTTAGATTCCATATTGCAAAAATTGATTCTCCTGATGAAGCAATGAAACAAATCAATAAAGTTTTTGGCATTAAAAATGAAATTAGAGCCCATCAACTTGAAAATGAGTTGCTTACATTGGACCCTAATAATTTTTCTTGCATTGAAGATTTCTTGTCCAAGTTCAAGACCCTTAGATATCTTTTGGAAGGTGTTAAAGTTAAGAAAGAAGATAGTAATCTTATCTATTCCATTCTTACAAAGTTGGGACCAGCCTACTCTGTGTTTGTTTCCACCTTCCATTCTACAAGAGAAGCCTTCATTTCTCAAGGAACAGACTACAAGTCCCCTTCCTTTGACTCTTTTTGTGATTCTTTAATAAGAGAACAAGAAAAAGTCTTACACCTTGGTCTTCTTAATCTTGGAAACTCTTCCAAGAAAGCGTTAGCCGCCCAGTAGCAACCAAATTCAAAGAATCCCAAGAAGTCATATCCTAAAAAGAATGGTCCTAAACCAAACAAGGGTCCTAAGCAATTTCAGCCCCAAAATGAAAAATCATTTCAACAAAATGATAAGACAAATAAAAACAAAGGGAAGAAGACTGATAGACATTGCAATTTTTGTAATCGAGATGGCCACTTAGAATCAAAATGCTTTAAGAAGATGGAAGCCTTGGAAGCAGCAATGAAGAAGCATAACGTCCATTTGGGGCAATCTTCAACTTCAACTTCATCTTCAGGAATGGCACTTTCTGCATGTGGTTGTCAAGCATCTCGGTCTGGCTATGCATTAAATGTATCTTCTTCTTCTCATTCTCATGAGTGGCTCATTGATTCTGGAGCTTCTTATCACATTGCCAAAAAAAAAGCCATGTTTTCTTCTTTAAATGATTATAACACCAAAAATATATATGTTGGTGATGATAGATCTCTTAATGTTGTAGGGACTGGAACTGTTCATCTAGACAATGGTCAGTTTAATGATGTATTATGTGTTCCAACCTTATCCTGCAACCTTCTATCTGTATATCAGATAACTCATTCAGGTGAAGGTAAAATCGTTGAATTTTCACCTCATGATGTTGTAATCAAGGACTTAAGAGATCCTAAACAGATTTTGGCTACTGGCATTGCTGATGATTCCACAAGGTTGTATAAGTTTCACAACTTTGGGTCATCAAATCTTCCCTCAGTATTTGTTGCTCATAACGATGAAGTGAGCAAACTTTGGCATGAGTGATTTGGTCACTTAAACTATCGCTCCCTTCAGCATCTATGTAAAGAAAATATGGTGACAGGTCTTCCTATGGTATCTTGCAGAGATGGTGTTTGTTCCGGATGTGTACTCGGAAAACATCATCGGGATAGTTTTGAAAAACGTGCCTCTTGGCACACCTCAGACCCTTTACAGCTTGTGCATAGTGATTTATGTAGTCCACTTCCAGTTGTGTCATTCTCTGGCTACACGTATTTCTTAACTTTCATTGATGATTTCTCCAGACGCACTTGGGTATACTTCTTAAAACTCAAGAGTGAAGTATTTAACACTTTTTTGGCCTTCAAGGCCTTTGTTGAAAAACAATCTGGACATCGAATTCTTAAGTTAAGATCTGATAATGGCGGAGAATATGTTAAAAACACATTCATCAACTATTGCACTGAGAATGGAATTCAAATGCAACATATTGTTCCATATACTCCACAACAAAATGTTGTAGCTGAAAGGAAGAATCACACCTTAAAGGAAATGGCTAATTGTATGCTACAATCTAAAGGACTTGGTCTTAGTTTTTGGGCAGAAGCAATTAACTGTGCAAATTACATAATAAATCACACTCCTACTAAGGCTTTAAAGAATATCAATCCAGAAGAAGCATGGAGCTCAATCAAACCAGATGTAAGTCACTTTCGTGTTTTTGGAAGTGAAGCGTGGGCCCATATTCCAGATGAAAAGCATAAAGCTTTAGAACCTAAGAGTGAAAAATGTACTTTTGTTGGATATTCTGAAGATGTCAAAGGCTATAGACTTATTCCATTTAAGTCCAAAAATGTTATCATTAGAAGAGATGTAAAATTTGATGAAAATATATCGGCCTGCAAGCCTAGTCCGGCGGTTGTGCCACCTCTCCCTATCTCTTCTACTTTTGAAAACATTTCTTCTTCAGATGATGAAAGTGAGGATGACAATCCTCCCCCACCATCTCAAGATCCTCCTTCAGCTCCTGAGCTTCCAAAATGGGTTCGTGCTACTCGAGATGCAGCAGGTGATCTTGCCGGTGATCCTACAGATCAGTGATGTACATGTTCTCAGTTCAAGAGAGCCTCTTCTTTACTGGCTCAAGCTTCAGTAAATTATGATCCTGACACCTTTGCAGAGGCTTCAGGCCATCCAGATTGGGAAGCAGCTATGAATGAAGAATATCATTCATTATTGGCAAATGATACATGGGATCTTGTTCCTCTACCAAAGGGACGAAAACTTGTCAGATGCAAATGGGTTTACAGAACCAAGTAAGGACCAGATGGGAAAGTTGATAAACATAAAGCTCGTCTTGTTGCTAAAGGTTTTTCACAGGTTGAAGGCATTGAATACACCGAAACCTTCTCCCCTGTTGCCAAAATGAACTCTATCCGCCTTGTTCTTTCCCTTGCTGCCTCTTTCAAATGGGAAGTCCATCAGATGGATGTTAAATCTGCCTTCTTGCATGGGGACTTGCATGAAGAAATCTATATGGAACAACCCATTGGATTCATACAAATAGACTCCAGCCTTGTATGTCGACTTAAGAAATCCCTTTATGGTCTCAAGCAAGCTCCTCAGGCTTGGTATGCCAAAATGGATAGCTTTCTTTTAGAATCTGGCTTTTCTAGGTGTCATTCTGACAATATTGTCTACACCAAGAAAGTGGGAAACTCTCTTATCATCCTTGTTCTTTATGTTGATGATCTTATCCTTACTGGTAGTGATCCCAACCTTATAAACTATGTGAAGTCTAGCCTTAAAAGGAAATTTGAAATGACAGACTTAGGACACTTACACTATTTTCTCGGTCTTCAAGTCTTACAATCCAAGGAGGGTATTTCCCTTTCCCAGTCCAAGTATGCTTGTGATATTCTACGTCATTTTCACATGGAAGACTGTAAGCCAGCCCCTTGTCCCTTTCAGTCTGGAGTCAAACTTTCAGTCACTTGTACTTCTCCTGAAGTTGATGCTACATTATACCGTCAACTTGTAGGAAAACTCTTGTATCTAACTCATACTCGTCATGACCTTTCCTTTGCTGTTGGCCTTGTTGCTCGGTTCATGCAAAACCCCCGTGAAAGTCATTGGAAAGCATCTAAAAGAATACTTCATTATGTTCAAGGTACAGTTCAGTTTGGGATTCATTACAGTGCCAAAGCATCTCCTCTATTGGTTGGTTTCATTGATTCCGATTGGGCTGGTGACCCTGATGATCGGAAGTCTACTACCGGTTATGTGTTCACTCTTGGTTCAGGACCTATTACATGGGCTTGTAAGAAACAAGCTGCCATTTCTCCTTCATCAGCAGAAGCAGAGTATCATGGTGCCGTAGAAGCTAGTAAGGAAGCCTTGTGGCTTCGTCAGATCCTGTCAGAGTTTGGCTTTTAGCAGCAGCATCCGACTACACTTTGGTGTGATAATCAAAGTGCCATTCAGGTATGCAAAGATCCAGTCCAACATTAGCATAGCAAACACATTGAACTGCACATGCACTTCATCAGAAAGCTCATTCACGACCATGTTCTTGAAGTGCAATATTGTTCAACAGATGATCAAGTTGCAGACATCTTCACAAAGGCTCTCACAGAGGCGAAGTTCACTAAACTTCGATTTATGGTTGGAGTTCAGGAAGTTGTCACTAAGGGGGGATAGGCTCTAGTGCCTCCTTCCTTCTCCTATTGTGTCATATTTATAAATCCTTCAATCCTATCCCAAGTTGTTCTTAAGGGGGAATGTTAGGATATTTCGACACATAGGAAATAGTTAAGTACAACTTGGTCTAGTGTAGAGTTAGGTATAGAGTTAGATAAAGTGTGTTTCTTTACCGTTGTACATTTTGTAACTTACAATTCGACGGTCACGATATGTAGTGATCCGACGGTTCATTCTCTCCTCGGTATTACCGACACTTGATCTGTGGCTTGACACCCGATTGGTCCATGAATTCTATTTAAAGCGCATGGAGGGTCATTTGTAGGGTAATCCGTGCATGAGAGAAACATATGTAAATTTTCATTCTTTTATTAATAAATTGCCTGAAGTGGCCGCGTTGGCTCAAGCCGTGGACTGTTTCCCTCTTTGAGGGTTTTAACCACGTCAAAATACTGGTGTATTGATCTGCGATCTAGTTGTGAGCGGTGTCCTTTTGGTGTTCTGTCTGAGGAACTTACCTTGTAAATTCCTACAGAAATGAAGTGTTATTTTTGTGGCATCTTTGAATTTATGGTTATATCTATAATTTGTTTTGTTCATGTTTAAGTTCAGATCAAGATTGCATATTCTATGCAATATTTTTTAAATTCTAAAGTTGAACCCACCATTATTATGTATTCTAAAACATTTGATTGTCTCGTAAATTATGTTTTCTACCATAATTCTAAATTGTTTAAATTTACTAAATACATTATTTTTTCTTTTCAAGATATAGCCCCCATATTTGTTTAGATAAATCATCTATAAATATTTAAAAATATGGTAGCCCTCTAAAAGAAACTAAACGGGATGACCTTCAAAAGTGTAAATGGTTGTAATCAAGAAAACCTTTAATAATATGACTACCTACTTTAAACTTTTATCTACACTCCTTTTAAAATATATGTTTGTTGAAATTTAAATATTTTATATTTGGAAGCAACTTTCATCTTATTAGTACATGTAGTCCTTTCTCCCTCATATGTCCAAGCCACTGGTGCCATAAAGGATTAGATTCATTCACTTCCTCAAAAACTACCACTTCATTGATATGGGTACTCCTTCCAACTTGTAAAGTTCTCTAGTATTTTCATCCTACATCACCACTAAAGTGTCAATGGACACATTCAATGCTCCACCTTCATCTCTAATTATAACTTCAAGAATCCAAAGCTCTGAAAGAAATTAAACTCTTCTTTAATTCAGTAACTTGTCTAATATTTTTTAATATTCTCATAACAAGATCAACCATTTTGATATGTATATTTCCAACCCCAATAATATTACAAGAAATATTACTTAACATAAGAAAAGTATCACTATCGACAATTTGATAAGAGTAAAATAAAGTTCTAAGTGGAGCATGTGATGAGAATAAGAAAAATGTAACAACCATTATTCATAGTATTCAAGGAAATTACAAATAGATAAGACTTAATAAACCATATTTATGTTGGATTCAATTAGATTTTATTCCTTTTTGGAGTCTTCCTTGGATTCATTCATTTTCCAACAACCTTTCTTGGGAACTTTTGACTTGTTACAGTACAAAAATTTGAGTTTACCATTGCTTCCTTTGGACCTTGATTTTAATGTACCACTTGACTTCTCTCCTTTTTATCTATGTAGACCTTTAAGCACAATTTCTTCTGTTATGGAGGTTTCAACACTATATTTCCTCCACACTTCCTTAGACATGAATGCTCCAACATTATTGTCCTTGTCAAGAGTATCAATTACACTAAAACAAACCTAGGGGACTAAGTGATAAGTAATGAACATAACAATGTAACTTCCTTATCTTCCTCATCAATATTAAAATTCATCCTAGTCAACTAGCTGTTAAGTAAATTTAGTGTCCTAAATTGCTACATAAATTATCAATCAGGGTATTGTAAACTGATGAAGTGTAGTGAACTATATGTGCTAGATGACCCTTTCTTACCTCACTATTTTTGACTTTAGTTTTGGGGTTTTGTTCTTTTGATTCCTAAAGTTATGCAATGTAAAAAAAATCTTAATCTACTGCTACTAAGAACCTAGGGAAATGAAATGAAAGTTAAAATTTCTTTTAAGCCAATTTTTGAAGTAAAGTTTTTAAAAAAGAAAGTGAAAAATAGAGCTTTTCTTCTTGCTTTTATAGTTGTTTCCAAAACATGAACTAAAAGGACTTTAAAACTACTATCTACTTAAAAACTGAAGTTTTAAATGAGAAAATAAAATGGCAGCTATCTATGATAAATCAAGCATGAAATGAGGTTGCAGCTATCTATGATAAACCAAAAATGGAATACTGGAAATAAGATCACTTCTACTGTCTAATATATTTGTAGAATTAAAGCTTAATAAATAACTGAAGATGGAACTACAACTAAACTAAGTGAAGAACTAAAAATGAAATTGTAATTATTATATTATGAAAGCAAGGCTAAATGAAGTATTGTTGTCACTCTATTACATATCTTAGGGAGAACTACCTCCTTATGATAGCAATCTTGAGAGATTTTATTCTTCATCACTCTAAGAAAAGTAAACATGAAAATGCAAAGAAAAAACTCATTCATAAACAAAAAATTTCACCACTTAGTTTTAGGATTAACCTTCAACTGAAATGGTTCTTGGAAATATCCATTTATATCATGAGTTACTAAACTGATAAGAGAATGGCATTGAACCACTTAACTTAAGAACTAATGAATAACAATTGCAATGAAAGACTCATTCATAAACACAACATTTCACCATCTAGTTTGAGGATTAACCATCAACGAAAGGCTGTTGGAAACATTCATTTATATCATGAGTGACTACACTAATAATAAATTGATCAGCTTAACTCAAAAACTAATGAACAACAATTTTAATGAGAGACTCATCCATCAATACAACATTTCACCATTTAGTTTGAGGATTAACCATCAACGAAAGGCTTTTGGAAACATTCATTTATATCATGAGTGACTATACTAATAAGAAAAAGGCATTGAACAGCTTAACTCAAAATCTAGAAACTAAGGAACAACAAATAAAATGAACTAACTTATGCTACTAAAATCAACTTAAAACTAAAGTTAAGAGACTAGAGAGCAATGTAAACTAAAGGACTATTCTACACTGAAATATAACTACTCTGAGTTCGTGAAAGAAAATGACACAAGTTGCAATATACACAGTGTTAAAAACGATTATGAACATAATGAAAAACACAGTAAATGTAAAATTAAACTAAGAAAGACAAACATAAATAAAATGTACAAAAATACCATGTACCCTTGACCACGCAGGGGCACTCTGCAAGGTCTTGGATTATCAACATGGAATCAACACTTCACACGCTTCATGTATCCATTGAAAATAGAGTTGTTATACTAAAACAGAGCACTGACTTTCTCACACTACAAAGTGGAAATATGCACTATTACATAAGAAAAAACTTGAACTAAACTTGAACTTGTTATGCATTCTAAACACTGGTATTTATAGGAAAAAAATACAACTATTTTTAAGAGAAAAGTCATCTACATAAAAACACATAGACATATAATGTATTCGGAATTCTTGTGTTCGGTTGCCTTGAGACATAAATCTTTTAATAGTGGTTGTTGGATTCTATTTATGCAGGTGGCAGATGAGGTCCTCGGCTTCAGGAGACTTCCTTAGATCCATTACTGAGAATCTTGCAAAAATAGGGTTCTATTAGCCATAGGTTTCTTTGGTTGACTTCCCTTTGACAGGGGCCCTCCTCATCGATCTTGGCCAAATGGATAGGACACCATCCATGTTCTGATGTTTTCCAAAGTACCCACGTGGTCCATTTCTTCTCTTGACACTTGTAACCTACAAAAGCATGCAGATGGCTGCGGAACAGCCGGTTAGCTACGAAATGTGGCTGCATTCCATAGCCAAAAAAAAAAAACCTATTCAAATAACAAACATAACAATATAACTTGTAAATCACTAAAATATACTCCTTGAGGCAATGTGTAACGGCTTATGATGATTAAGGATGCACTTTTCATGGAAAAGCAAAGGAAGAAGGATGAGAAAGTTGCTTAAGAAAAAAGTAGTTTTGGAACTCAACATACCCCCACTGCGAGACTATTGCATGTCCTCATGCAATCAAAATTGTAGACACCCTCCTTCTACTGCATCTTCTTTGAGAGTTTAGCCAAAACATCCAACCTTTTCTTGCTTCTCTTTGCTACAACTTCCATCCTAGGCTTCCTCATGAGGAATCTATATTTGAGGTTAATGAGAGCCTGGTTTAGCTTCTTGTTTTTCCTCTTTAATTTTCTATTCTTCTTATGCCACAAACCCAAATGAAGCATGGTGTTATCATGAACGATCTTATCCAGCTTGTTTTGTTCTTTTAAAGCTTCATTTTCCTTCTAAATATGCTTATTTAAGACCTCTACCTCATAAATTTCCTGCTTAAGTGAGCTAGTCAAAGCCTCTTGTGATGTAGTTGGCTACTCAGGGTTGGATGAAGTCCCTTGATCTACTGATGTATTCTTTTACTCTAGTGACTCAATATAATCGTAAATCTGTTGTTGGATTGGGTCAATCCCTAGAGAGACTCTCTTTGGCTACTTTCAAAGTCTTGTTAAGGAGAGTGTTGTGGGCTCTGCTCAAATGAGATGTTATCTTTGGACTGAGTTGGAGTTTCTTCTCCCAAGTCTATGAATTGAGCTTCTGTTGATTTTGCTTTTCATTCTACCCTTATGTCTGGAACTTCTCCTCAAGCTTTGTGAGCCTATGTTTTTTTCCTCTATAACCTATCTTCTTTTCCCCTTCTCCTTTTCTTTCTTGGACTATTCCTTGATGCTGACTAGTTTCTCATAAAGTAATTCTCATCCTCTGATGAAGGTTCAGGAGTGCTTTTATGGATTTCCTCAACTTTTCCTTTCATCTTTATCCTCTGTTTTGTCCCCTTTATGATCTCTGTTAAAGTTTCAGAGAGAGGTTCTTCTTCATTGTTTTCTTTTGCTGAAGTTGTAGGAGTGTTTTGAATTGTAAGACTAGTTTTCCTTCTCCTACTCTTTTTCACTGAGCTTCCTTCAAGTAATTCTCGTGGATCTCAGAAAAATTTTCTAATCAGAAAGTTCTCCCATGTGTCTCCTACACTCTTTAAGTGATATTCAACTAGAATTTTTATGAGACCATGGTGATAAAGATAAGGTTCTATGTCTTCTATTTTCTTTTGAACAGTAGTGGACATTCTCCTTAAACTATTCAACAAGAAGAATGGGAGATTGAGGGTTTCGTTTTCATGGAAAGTCATTAACAGTCTTGTGTGATACACATACATGGAATCGAATCTACCCTCGCATGTAATAATTTTTTTACAATTAATAGCATTCTACTCCATTTACTCTTAAGTGCAGAGATGGGAATTCCTCTCTTGAAAACTGAAGTGTCCATACCTGGGTTTTGGAGAATGACTTTCCAATTCTCATCATTGAATTCTTTATTCTTGAACCACCTCTCTCCAACTTTTGGTAGCTCAGTTTCTGTTGCAATTAAAGACTCGACCACTATAAACTTTATGCCGCTAATCTCCACATCCATCCCATCAAACGATCTAGCAAATGACTTGGTGATTCCTTTATGATGTCCATCAATTTTTTCAATGAAGCTCAACCAACAAGCTTTCTTCAACATCCCTTCTAAGGATAACCTTCCATAAATCTCACTCCTATAGGTTTTGTTCTTAAAATGAGACCCATCGCTCATTTTCTCTGCTTTTCTTCAAATTTTCTTGACTATCTGGGTGTAGAGGACTGTGTAAACGACAGTGGTATATGGAGGCAAAAACAGTTATAGATACGAGGATGAAATAACAGAGTATGTGAAATGAAAATGATAGATATGGGGATGAAACGTATAGGGTATATGAAACAGGGACATTGTATGTAGAAAATACTGCAAAAGATGTATGGAATGGAATGGTTGCACACGTATACTATGTGGAAAACAAAGTGTTGCTTATACACAAAGAAAATCGAAAACATAACGAATGATTGTGAGCTCACTATTTCCAAGTGCTTGTATACACATAAGAAGGTTGCGAAAGTAAAATCGAGGAACTCGGTGTAATAAAGGAACAATAGGGTTGTGAAGAGCCATATCCAACTGGGTTAATTCATGTAATTAGCCGTTAAACAAGTGTAATGGAGAAGTACAATGAAGTACGAGTTAAAATCGGAGATCAAATCATGAGACTGTTAGGCATTAAAGTCGGAAGGCATGGTGGAATAATCACGACAATAAAATCGCATGATGACAAGTCAAGGAGTAGTGTGATTATACAAATTATACAACTTATGTTTTATATTGCTATTTGAAATAGGTTTTTATTCTTACCTCTAGAACCATACCTTTCCGCTTGCTAACCTTTTGTTTTTTTTGCTTTTTTCAGGTGCTTAGATGTTGATGTGTCTTCAAAAGTTGTTTTCTCCTCCTCCAATACCTGCATATGAAATTTGTTATGAACTGGCCTTTTTATTTTTTGAGCTAATGATCAAACTGTTACTGCAGAGTCAGATTTCCTACAGAACAGGGTTAGCTATGGAACTAGAAAAACTACCGAACATGAGAACAGCTGCGGAATATAAAATAGAAAATAAAATGTGACTTTATGAATGAATTAAATGGAGATGATTGTGTGGATGAAAATATGATAGAATGAAAATGAAAAATGGATATGGAAGAAATGTTGAGGAAGAAATATTTATTAGTGGAATGTGGTGGTGGAGTGGAGTGAAACTTGTATAAATGAAACAAAATGAAATGAAGTAAAACAATGAATTTTTAGAATGCACAATCAGTCATTTTTTTTTGGAAAATATAGGGTGTCAGAATCTTCTGATTTTCACCCTCTATTTTCTATATAATCATGCCAATCAGTGATTGGTTTTCAACCTTATACATTTTTTTTTTCTTTTATTGATGAAAAGAACAAAGACTAAGTTGGTGGAGAAGAAGGATTCTTCTTTACCAACTTCATTTCGTATTATTTTGAAAGATCTTGATGAACTCCTCCTTTCAGCTTGGTTTTTGATAAATTTTCAACCTATGACCATTCACAAGGAGAGGAGTTTGATGCTCATCTATTGTTCTGATTCTTACTACTCCATTACTGAAAAAAATTTCAATCTCATATGGCCCAAGCCAATGAGTTTGAAACTTTCCTTCAAAATCCTTAAACTTTGAATCAAATAACAGTGCCAAATCTCCCTCTTGAAACATTTCTTTTTTGATGTACTTGTCATGACGTTTAGCCCTATGTTGTTGAATTAGACTAGTCCTTTGAACAACTTCTTGTCTGATTTCATCAAGTTCATTTAACTGTTCCAGTCTATGCTTTTGAGCTTCTGATAAATCCATCTCCAACTTTACTGTCATCTTGAAAGTTTTAACTTTGAACTCTATGGGGAACAAGACTTGCTTTCCATAAACAAGTTCATAAGGTGTATGTCCTGTGGTGTTCCTCCATGTAGTTCTATAGGCCCACAAGGCTTTAGGAAGCCTATATGCCCAATCTCTTCTATGTAGATGCACACTCTTGGTGAGGATTCCTTCAATCACTTTATTTGTAGACTCCACTTGACCATTTACTTGTGGATGATAGGGAGTGGATTTCCTATGCTTGATCTTGTACTCTTACATAAGCCTCTCCATCATTTTGGATGTGAATTGAGTTCCCTGATATGTCACAATTTCTCTTGGAACACCGAAGTCAGTAAAAATATCCTCAAAAAGAAAACTAACTACAGATTTTTCGTTAGCAAAAATTAATGCCCTGGCTTCTACCCATTTGGTGACATAATCAGTGCATACCAATATATACTTTTTCTACTTGGATGGAGGATTAATAGGTCTAATAAAGTCTAAAGCCCCTTTTTCAAAGGGTTCGATAAGTACTTGAGGTTGTAATGGCATTTCATTTGAGGGGGCAGGTTTCCCTACCCTTTGGTAGCTGTTGAATGTTCTGACATATTCTTTAGCATCTCTAAAGATGGATGGCTAATAATATCCTAAATAAAGGATTTTATAGGTTGTCCTCTTGTCAGCAAAGTGTCCACCACATGGCTCGTTATGACATGCTTTAAGAATATCAGTCATTTCATCTTCCCTGACACACCTTCTGAGCATAAGATCTTGCCCTGTTTTATACAATTCGTTAGTGATCCATGAATATCTTGCACTATTTTGAATAATCTTTCTTTTTTCTCTAGGAAATAAATGTGAAGGAAACTTCCCTATAACCAAGTAGTTAGCAACATCTGCAAACCAAGGAGTTTGATTAGTTACTACAAATAGATACTCATCAGGAAACTTATCCTCAACCGAAGAGTCTTCTTTGATATTATGAATCCTAGACAAGAAATAATCAACTATGTTTTGTTTTCCATTTCTATCTAGCACAGTAATGTTGAATTCTTGCAAAAGTAAAATCTATCTTGTAGCTCTGCCATTAGTAATAGGTTTATTCATCAAATATCTAATTGTAGAGTGATATGTACGAACAAACGTTTCATATCCTGTTATATAGTGTCTAAACTTGTTAATTGCATGAACAACAACTAAGAACCCTTTTTCAGTCACAGTATAATTCAACTCAATGGGAGACAAATTTTTACTTGTGTAGTAAATGGCATAAGGAATCAAATCCTTTTGTCCCAATACAACTTCTAGAGCTGTATCTAAAGCATCTGTAGAAATATGGAAAGGAAGTTTCCAATTTGGTCTTCGTAAGATAGGTGCTTTAGATATTTTTTCTTTCAAGGTTTCAAATGCTAGTTGGAAATCAGGGTTCCACTTGAATTCACAATCTTTTGTAATCAACTTGAAGAGTGGAGATGCTACTTTGGTAAAGTTTTCTATAAACCTTCTATAATATCCTGTAAATCCTAGAAAAATTCTAACATCTTTTTGGCAATTTGGAATTGGCAATTTAGAGATGACTTCAACTTTTGATTTGTCTACTTTAATCCCATCTCCTGAAATGTGATGTCCTAAAACAATACCTTCGGTAAACATCATAAAGAATTTTTCATGGCTTAGTGAAAGGTTTGTTTCTTTACATCTTTTAAGGAACTTTTCCAAATTTTCCAAGGCTTCTTCAAATGCGTTACCACAGACTGTAAAATCATCCATATATACCTCTACACAATCATGTATTAGATCGGAAAAAATTCCTAGTACTACTCTTTGGAATGTTGTTGGTGCATTACATAACCAAAAAGGAAGCACTCGATAGGCGAAAGTTCCTCATGGACAAGTAAATGTGGTTTTATCCTGATCCTCAGGTGCTACCTGAATTTGATTATAACCACTAAAACCATCCAAAAATGAGAAATACTTTTTACTTGCTAATATATCTAATACTTGATCTATAAAGGGCAAAGGAAAGTGATCTTTCAAGGTTTCTTTATTCAATTCTTTGTAATCAATGCACACCCTCCATTTACCATTCTTCTTAGGCACAATGACCAAAAGAGAAACCCATTGGCTATCTGAGATTGGGTAAATGAAGTTTACATTGAGTAGTTTTTGGAGCTCTCCTTTCACAATCTCCCTAAGATTTGGATTCATTCTTCTTTGAGGTTGTCTGATTGGTCTACTTTTTTCCTCAATATAGATATGATGGATACAAGTCTTAGGATCAATACCTTTCTTGTCAGTATACTCTGATGCAAATGCAGCAGAATGCTTTTGTAATATTTTGGTTAGCTCTTCTTGTTGTAGTTTGTCCAAGTTTTTGTTTAAAGTCAATGCCCTACCTGGAAAAATTTCAATTGTAGAGCTACCAAACTCTTCCATAGAATAGAGAGACATATGCCTAGATGACAAGTATTCAACATTAGATTTTTCTTGGAATTGTGCATGATCATATTCTGAAGATGTTTAAAAATTTTCCTATGTGTTCAAAATTTGACTATCTTCATTAATTTCTGATACAGTAAAGATAGGATGAATAACATCTTCTTCATCGATCCATTCCTTGTCATCTGTTTCTTTGATTGCTTTTACTGGAGGATACAAAGTAAATTTCTTTGTTGAATTACCATCAGAAATATACATGTCACTAGATCTACAACTAATAAAAGCATCAGTTGTGGCTAGCCAAGGTCTTCCTAAGATGAGTGGGTGTCCTCCTAAATTATTCTTGGGAGTTAAAATCATAAAATCAACAACATATTCCCAAGAATATAAGGAGACTAAAATGTCTTCTAGCACACCATCCTGTTTGATTACTGGTCTATCTGCAAGTTGCAGTAAGGTAGGTGTGTAAAGAAGATTAGGAAGTTTAAGCTACTCCATAGTCTGTCTACTCATAATGTTTATTGATGCCCCTAAGTCAATTAATGTGTTGGGAATTTCAATCCCATTTATGTGTGTCTTGAGAATTGGACTTTCTCGATCTACATATTTCTACATGGCAATCTTTCCCATCATGATATCTGTTGTTTTTCCTACTAGGTGGATTCTTTTTGTGTCTCTTGGTTTTCTTCCTGGTCTTTTGATTCTCAACTCCTTTATTATTTTTTCTAGAATTGGAATTTCTCTAATGGCTTGTAACAAAGGAATCTTGATACAAACATCCTTCAACTCATCTAGGAAGTCATAATTGGGCAACAAGATCTGTTTTTCTACTCCTCTATAAATTTGTAATCTTTTAGGAAAAGGAGATGTAGAAGTAGATGTTGGTTGCTCAATTATAGGAGTTGTGTTTATTGACTCTTTTTGTTTTCCTTTTTCACTTCTTTGGTTTTGGATGGATGTCCCATCAAAACTTTTATTGACTTTTAGAGAATCCTTCTCAGAAGCATCTTGTGCTTGAATATCTATAGAAGGTTTTTCCTCTCTAATATCCTACCAGATCTAAGTTGAACATCATTAATATCTAGAGGAGCAATCATGTATGTAGGAAATTGTTGTCCTTCTACCATATAAGCATTATGAGGGTTTTTATTATTGGAGTTTGGCAATGGTTGGGCTAGTAGCTGATTTGGTTTTTTTAAATGGAAGTAAGAGTTGAGGATTTTGACTTTGTTGTGGAGGTTGTTGTGGAAATGGCGATGAAAGGTGAGGGCTTTGATTTGGAAGTTGTGGTTGCTAATTTTGTTGTTGATTTTATGGGGGAGGATAGCTCTGATAAGATGGAGGATACTGATAATATTGAGCAAATATTCCATTAGGATTTTGTACCCCTTGTGCCCATGGTTGAGATTGATATTGATTTTGAGGTTGAGGCCAAGGTTGCTGACAGGAATTCCAGTTTGGTGGGGGCTAAAAATACATTGGATTTTTAAATCATTGATTTTGTTGTCCCTGCCAAGGTCTTCTTGCAACAAAACAAAGAGGTTCTACAAAATTTGGGACTGTTTCTTCTTGAAAGATAGCCTTAAGACCCGAGATTGAAGGACAACCTTTGGTCTCATGACTTTCTGAAAAAATCATACAAGTTTCTACAATTTTTTCATCTAAAGGGCATTCCATTAGAGCATGTTTCTTTCTTCATTTTGGACAAAATATGTCTAATGCATCAGCCTCTGTTTTCTACTTGCTTTGAAATTTGAGGGTGTCTATCTATTCACTAAGGCTCCCTAAAATATCAGTTTTAAACTCATCAAGCATATTGCCAATTTCTACCCTACTTACAGATCCGATTCCAGATTTGTTTGCTCTAACAAGAGAAGGATCTCTTGGTCCTTTCCTAGTTTTAGATTCCCCCCTTGAGAGATGAACACATAGTTCTGCTATATCACTCAATGGAAGTTGAGAGATGTTTCCCTTCCCCATCATGTTAAGAATATCTATCCATTCATATCTAGTGGCCTTTAACAAAAGAGCTTTCAAAGCTTCTTCATCTAAATTCTTCATTTTTTCTCTTTTCAAATTGTAGTTGAATCTCTGAAGCAAATGCTCTAAATTTTCATCTTCCTTTTGTATCATTTTGAACACTTCATCCTTATGACTGGTAGGCATACAATAATCCAAATATCTATCCAAAATGCCTGTTTCATGTCATTTCAAGTTCTAATGAATTGAGTGACTAACCCCATAAACTATTTCAAAGCAGCCCCTTTTAATGTTGAAGGGAACAATTTCAATTTTGGAGAGGCTTCTAGATAGTCATAGGTTCTGCATATGACTTGAAACTCAAACAAAAATTTTTCAGGAACCTCACTTCTCAACCCATAAAACTTTGGGAGGATAGACGGTGAGATGTTTTTCATTGTCTTATGTTTCCTCATCTACTATAGGGAATCCAAATGAGTTATCTATTTCCATATTTCCTTTTCCTCCTCCATTGTTACCTCTACCTCCTCCATTGTTTCCTCTACCTCTTCCTCTACCCCCTCGTCCAAATAGTGAGAATTCTCCATCTTGTTCTTCTTCTGCCATTATAGTTTCTTCAGAGTCCTCTGGTTCTTCTATTAATGGATTATGGGAGATAGTTTCTACTTCTTCCTCTTCACTAGGTATTCCTACTTCCTAAATTTCAATAGGCTCCCTTGTAGAAGTGAAAAGGGTCGTCTCTCCTAGGTTTGTTTTCGTAGATGAAGTGGGAGAATCTTCTAACTGAGATGTTGCCCATTGAATTCCAGGAATGTTAAGGCTGGGAGTATGAGTCTAGGATGGAGGTGTATCTTTCCTAACTCTTGGTGGAGTAGGTGGAGTTGTAAAAATTGAACTTCTGCCCCTAGCTATAAATCTACCCCTAGAATCTCTTTCTCTATGCATGTCATCGTTTTTGTTTTGTTGTTTTTGATCCTTTTTTTTATGAATGTAAGATATAGGCTACCTAGTTACACTTCCCTAGCAATGGTGCCAAAATGTTCAGTCAATTTAGTGTCCTAAATTGCTACATAAATTATCAATCCGGGTATTGTAAACTAATGAAGTGTAGTGCGCTATATGTGCTAGATGACCATTTCTTACCTCACTATTTTTTAATTTATTTTGTTTTGG
This sequence comes from Pinus tabuliformis, assembly GCA_031772625.1. Lineage (NCBI taxonomy): Eukaryota > Viridiplantae > Streptophyta > Pinopsida > Pinales > Pinaceae > Pinus > Pinus tabuliformis. The sequence goes on from CM062813.1 coordinate 48,401,856, forward strand.
GGTTTTGTTCTTTTGATTCCTAATGTTCTGAAATGTAAACAAAATCTTAATCAACTGTTGCTAAGAACCTAGGGAAATGAAATGAAAGTTAAAAGTGATTTTAGGCCAATTTTGGAAGTAAAGTTTTTAAACAAGAAAGTGAAAAACAGAGCTTCTCTTCTTTCTTTTATAGTTGTTTCAAAAACATGAACTGAGAGGACTTTAAAACTACTATCTAATTAAAATCTAAATTTTTAAATGATAAAATAAAATGGCAGCTATCTATGATAAATCAACAATGAAATGAGATTGCAACTATCTATGATAAACTAAGAATGGAATACTAGAAATAAGAGCACTTCTACTGTCTAAACTATTTGCACAATTAAAGCTGAATAAATAACTAAATATGGAACTGCAGCTAAACTAAGTGAAGAACTAAAAATGAAATTGTAATTATTCTATTATGAAAGCAAGGCTAAATGAAGTATTGTTGTCGCTCTGCTACATATCTTAGGGATAACTACATCCTTATCATAGCAATCTTGAGATATTTCATTATTCATCACTCTAAGAAAAGTAAACATGAAAATGCAAAGCAAAAACTCATTCATAAACAAAACATTTCACCACATAGTATTAGGATTAACCTTCAACTAAAATGGTTCTTGGAAATATCCATTTATATCATGAGTTACTAAACTGATAAGAAAATGGCATTGAGCCACTTAAGTTAAGAACTAATTAACAACAGTTGTAATGAAAGACTCATTCATAAACACAACATTTCACCATTTAGTTTGAGGATTACCCATCAACCAAAGGCTTTTGGAAACATTCATTTATATCATGAGTGACTACACTAATAAGAAATTGATTAGCTTAACTCAAAAATAATCGACAACAATTTTAATGAAAAACGCATCCATAAATACAACATTTCACCATTTAGTTTGAGAATTAACCATCAACAAAAGGCTTTTGGAAACATTCACTTATATCATGAGTGACTATTCTAATAAGAAAAAGGCATTGAATAGCTTAACTCAAAATCTAGAAACTAAGGAACAACAAATAAAATGAACTAACTTATGCTACTAAAATCAACTTAAAACTACAGTTAAGAGACTAGAGAACAATGAAAACTAAAGGACTATTCTATGCTCAAATATAACTACTCTGAGTTCGTGAAAACAAATGACATAAGCTACAATATACACAGTGTTAAAAATGATTATGAACATAATGAAAAACACAGTAAATGTACAATTAAAATAAGAAAGACAAACAGAAATAAAATGTACAGAAATAGAGTGTACCCTTGACCATGCAGGGGCCCTCTGCAAGGTCTCATATTATCAACATGGAATCAACACTTCACACGCTTCAGGTATCCATTGAAAATAGAGTTGTTATATTAAAACTAAGCACTGAGTTTCTCACACTACAAAGCGGAAATATCCAATATTACATAAGCAAAAACTTGAACTGAACTTGAACTTGTTCTGCGTTCTAAACAATGGTATTTATAGGAAAAAAAATACAACTGCTTTGAAGAGAAAAGTCATCCATAGCAAAATACGTAGACAGATAATGTATTCAGAATTCTTGTCTTCGGTTGCCTTGAGACATAAATATTCTAATAGTGGCTGTTTGATTATGTTTATGCAGGTGGTAGATGAGGTCCTCAGCTTCAAGAGACTGCCTCAGATTCATTACTGAGAATCGTGCAAAAACAGAGTTCTGCTAGCCATAGGTTTCTCTCATTGACTTCCCTTTTACCAGTGTCCTCCTCATCGATATTAGCCAAATGGATAGGACACCATCCATGTTCTGATGTTTTCCAAAGTACCCATGTGGTCCGTTTCTTCTCTTGACACATGTAACCTACAAAAGCATGGAGATGGCTGCGGAACAACCAGTTAGCTACAGAATGTGGCTGTGTTCCATAGCTGAAAAACAAAAACCTATTAAAATAACAAACATAACAATATAACTTGTAAATCACTGAAATATACTCCTTGAGGCAATTTGTAATGGCTTATGATGATTAAGGATTCATTTTTCATGGAAAAGCAAAGGAAGAAGGATGATAAAGTTGCTTAAGAAAAAGGTAGTTTTGGAAATCAACACTAGCATATAATAATGTTAAACACATCTAATTGATGATAATATTTTGTACGCTCTTCCATTTTCTTCAAGTATATTCAATATGTATAGGATTTTTTCATATAAAATTCCTCCATTTAACTCCCTAATCTTGCTACTCATATTTCTTTGATAATATTAAATAAAACCTCATGTACAAAACATAACCCAATGATTTTGAGAGCTCTTGCATCCCTATATTCCCATTCCCCATCAATCATATTTGCAAGTTTCTATTTCTTTCCATCTAATGTGTTATGCAATTCTTGTTGTACTAAAAGATCTCACATTTTTAGTTTTCATAATTCAAAGTTATTCTTACCATCAAATTCCTCCACTTGAACTTGACATTTGTCATCTTTACCATTAATTTTGTATACATGAAACCCCATCAAAATCATTTTTTTAATGATGTTAATTTTGAAAATTCTTAAATATATATATGTTTACCTTTACCACACAAAAAATAGACACTTCCACTGTATTCATGCAAGTATGAACTACACATATAGTATCAAATAAAATCCCAAAATAACAAACTCCCTAGCTCAAAAGTCCCTATATATTTTATGTATAACGTTCTACGTAATACATGGTTTATGTGACTTCCACTAAGTTGGCTCAGTCACCAAAAATAAATAGGAAATGACCATGGGCCTCTTGTAAACAAACACAAAAATTTAATCACTTCTCATGAATGGATTCATCTAAACTCAATAATAATTTCGTAGACCATGAATTAACCTCCATGGATGACTCAATGTGCACTCCTACCATCACGATATAAAAATTCTTCGGCCCCTTCACTAAAGGGCGAAAATTGTTTGTGTACATTGGAATATTCCACAAACCTCCTTTTATCACTCACAAAATTCTCCTCTATAGGTCAGACTTCTTCATTTCTCCCTTGTATAGCCTATGGCTATTAAATATTTTGCGATTACAAGACCATTAAAACAATGTTTAAAATTTGTATACTTCTTGAATCCATAGAAAACAATATGGGCCACTCTTCCTATGTATTTTCTGAGTTCACCCCCAAAACTTCCTCATTTTCATAAACAAACATCTTGAAATATTATGATCTCCTTTAACAAATTCACCTCTACTCCGTGGACTTAAAAATGGCTCCACTTCTTCTACGAGATGGATAGACTTCAACCCCCTTACCTTTTATACCACTTGTTGGTATTTTTTAGCATGAAAAAATAAAATGAAGGAAAAATAATGACACAATGATAACATGGATCAGTCTAACAACATGAGTTTACATGGTAAAACTTGGATAGCATGTCAAGGAAACATACATGGAAAGCTGACTTATTTTATTAATAAAGAAGAAAAATAGGTTTACAAACAATTTAACCTACCTCTCTTGCTAAATAGAGATATCGTTCATGGCATGTAACCTACCGAACCCCTTATGTCACCTCGAGGGATGGGGTAAATTTTAGTTTTTCTTCTTTCCTCTCATTTCTTTCCATTTTGCTAGGAACTTAGCATGTCTAAACCTTTGCAAGTAGAATTCCTTTCACTAATTAATTTAAGACATTGGTCTCATTTCTCCTTGAAACTAACATAATCCAAACACAAGGGTAGAGCTCCCAAGCCTGACACATTTCTCTACCCTTTATTATTTCCACCACGGTCCCAGTCCTATTCTTCGCGAAGTGGCCAAAGGTCGAGCTTAACTAGTATTCCCTTCTGTCTCAGTACCATGCTTCATGCCTCCATTATAAGCCGCCAGAGTCAATATTCTGGACCACATACCTCATGGGTTCTTGCCCTTTATGCTAAGATAACTATCATTTTCTAGCATGATTTTCCTCCCTATCCAGATATAATCCCCCCGGAGGTATCCCAAACTATGTGTTTAGTTATCCATCATCATTTCTGATCTAGGCTTACCTCGATAGTGGGCCACTATTCCATCTCCTCACTGGCCTCACACTTATACATTGTTAACTTCTGCCACTACTGGTTCACTACATATTGATAGCTTCCCTCATGGCATCACTATATTACACCTTGCTGCAAAGCCGAGTTGGTTTGGCTACATGCCCACTCTGGTCCAGTAGCATCATCGCCAGGCTTGCATGGATGGCCTATGCGTCTGACCAACATCATTCCAATAGGCCCCTCCTAGCACACTCTAAAGCACACTACCTTCCAACTATCGATACTCCACTACTGGGCATGCGTGGAAGGTGGGGTCATATGACCTCCCTTCCCATTGGCCTTTCCTCTAGCACATGTCCACCACCATACCTATTCCAATAAGTGTATCACCGAGTGGCAAGAACCACACCATCCCACTAACCTACCTTTGTGACACTTGCGATTAACTCGCCACTTTGTACCTCGAGGGCGAACCCAACAAGCTGACTCAACAAGTGGGCGAAATTTTGACCAATAATGTCATAGTATTAAGGGGGAGTCCTAACATGTAGCCGCTTGCGTCATCCTGTTGGTCCTTTCCTGATGCCTTCGAATCTTCTACACCAAAAAACCTCTTGGTGAACTTGAGTGGGCTAATGTGTTATGTGGGTCAATCCATGGCACCAACACAATGGAGATGACCCAACCACATATACCTATGACATCATCTTGCCAGGTATTTCCTCACATTTTTGCCTACACACCAGTAACACCCCATCTTGCTCTTCGTCTTGGGATGACCTATCTTGTGGGTGCCACTTGGTGTCATTTCCATTGGCTGTTGCACATGTCCTGATGGCCTACATGCGATACATTTCTTTTTCTCATGTTTATTAACCATTGGCATCGTAGCTCCAAGTAATGACATCACTTCTGCCACATGTAGACATTTTCACATCATTCTCTAGCACCATTCAGGAAAATCAGTTTCTGTTGTTTATCCTATTGGAGGAGAGAGAGAGCATTCTCCGAGGCCTTGTCCTGCAATCAACCTCTACTATAGAAAGACCACCGCATTCTATGGTCCAATTCCAACATGACTCCTGAGTATATTGTCATTTTGGAAGGGGTTCCCCTCGAGTAGCTCTATGTCATCGATCTGTGTGATAAATTAGGTGGATAGCCATTTCTAGGACCTCAAGGATCGTTTATATTACTGACCTTAGCACAACCATAATGGTCCCACATGGCCTGATGCTTTCTATTGCACCTTCTTCTCATCCCTCCCAGCTATGCATCTAGACTTATGTGGGTTGTGGGCCAATCCACCCACCAATAGCAGAATCGTCAGGAACACATCGTTTGTTGCATCATCCCTACGCTTCAATCCCCACTATCTATCACTTGCACCTTTGGAAAGGTTATGGGGATAAAGCTATGGTCCACGTCAATACTCTCATGACCAATCACATTAGAGGAAAATATGGCATGTCAATGAAAATCCTCCACAACTAGGGATTTTCTTTTGCAAGGGATAAGGTCACCCACCTTTTCCTATAAGGTTAATTCTTTTTTCCTTTGTGGGACAATGACTAATATTTCGTTAGCATTATTTTATGCCTTGATCGAGGAACTTAAACTTTGCTTCATGCAATCTCTTGGACATAGATCTCTGTTATCTCCCTAAAGACAAGCTCTACAACAACACAAGCTTTCTTAAGCTAGTTGTCTCAATTATGGCTCTGACCCAGAGGTCTGGTAGACCTCCATATCTACATCTACGGTTCACCACTCTGTAAGTGTCATAATAAAGCATTCTATGGCATTACCCCTCTCAAGCTTCGATGAAATCTACTCTAATGAGTTCCTGGCCTTAAAGCATTCCCTGTTTAAGGATCGGGAATTCCACACATGTTGATGTTAGAAACCGTGTAGCCACCCTCTTCTAAGGACTTGTGGTGGACTCCTGAAGAGAATTCACCTATCCATCCACATGTTAGGGGTTTCATGTGTAAGGAAAAGCGAAGCAGCTTCATAACGACACTCATCGGTTTCTAGGTAATTTTTCTATTGGCAGGGACATGTAGCCCTCATTGCCAAAGCTATCGTGGTGAGAATGGAGGCTACTACAAATTCAAGATTGAGGGGGCTATAATGGTTCTTGGTGGCCATAAAGCTTACAATAGATATACCAGCTACACTATGGTGCTTGTGGAATACCTCCAAGGTATTTGGCCCCAAGGCATGGCACAGTCTATGGTGTCCATGCTGAGGTGGTTCACCAACAACACCAATGAAATAACAGTACCTTCCATTCAAAATGCAAGGATGATGAAGCCCTTGGTGTAAGGTCACGAGTCATTATAGTTAAAAGAGGAACGATTCCTCGATATCATAAGAACACCTTAGAGTTTGAAGAAAAAACTTATAGCAATATGTGTCGATGTACATTTATACATCTAAACATGTATTCATAAACCTCATTGACACAACACTTTCCAATGTAACCATTATATAGCAATAAAAGAGGATTTTTATTCCAATCTTATCATGTTTTTAGTTCAGATGTTTGTAGATATTTTTAAATGTCTTTAAGGCTTCATTGGATGTGTTATGTATTAATGTGTTTCCCTCAAAAACATTAAGTACTGCATTTATATTAAGTTTCAACTCAACATCGTAGCTTAGTCCTTATTATCATGTTTTAATACACATTTTGTGAATCACGTATTCTATGATGAACATTAACAAGCTATTCACACACTTTTATTTCCAGTTTAGAAGCAAAGACTTAGCTTACTTAATATTATCATTCATTTCAAAATAGCACACACATTCAGATATATTAAACATATCAATCATTTCCATCTCTTAATAAAGGTGCATCCACAGGTTCATACATTAATAGCACATCATGGACCTGAGTTATTCAAACCTTAGAAAATACCCCATTGTCTTTACAGGGCAAGCATTTCACTAGTGAAATCCCCACGTTATTACCAGTCAACCCAATCTGCAGTAGAAGGTTAGCATAAATACATTGATCCTATGAAACATTCATGCTTATTGATACATACCCATATGGGCCATAACTTGTGAGTTAGCATATTTACCTAATGACTCAAGACTTATCATGAAAACCACTAGCTTACCAGTCATTCAACTATTAGGATAGAAGCCATACAAGGATTACACATGAGAAATACTTATCTTGAATTTATAATGGAGATGGGAAACTGAGTTCAAGACTTCAACTCTCCACCCAACCATAAACAAACTACAATTAAGATACTTGCAATTGTCACCCCCTATCCAGATTCCAAGGGTCTAAGGAGGTATTGGTTAAGGGAATACAAACGAATCCACCAGCTAAAAACAACGACTATGGGGTCACCTCTTCGTCCACCCACAAAATGCTCAATCATTCACGAATGCACAAGGAATTCCATGACCATCTACCTCACCCTATATCTATCCAATGAAGGACAACAACATTTTAGTGAGAACCCGAGGCTTGTTATTCTCTTGCAACTCGACTCTAATTCTGCAAATTTTTGAACCCCCTCTGTCTGCCAACTAAAGTATAACTTCTAGCCCTCTCGTTTTTATTTTCTTCCCTACAGTATCATGTCTTCCTCTACTATTTTTTCTGCTACACAGCTCCCTTCCAGCACCTGTATCTCTCATTAATTTTTCCTTTCCTTTTATTGTCAATTTTTCGTTTCTATGGTTTCCAAGGAATCATGCACTTGTCCCTAGTAATTCAATCCAATTAATTTCCAACAATAGTCCCATCATGTGCATTTAAAGGTCAACAACCAATCTATAATGGTTTCCATATAGTTCAAATTTTCCTTCCTTCAATAAGAAAGTTGAGCTTCTCAGGAAAGTTGACCTCCCCAGACCTCTTGGAATCTATGTCCCTTACACAACCCATTTAATATTTAATAATTCAATTCACATGATGATATTACATGGAAAAATCTAGTTATTCATGGTTGGGATGTTATAGACCACTCCCCCTTGGGGGAACACCATCCTCGGTGTTCTCTGTCCCTATACATAGAGAAACATGTTAATTAAGGAAAAAAATTATGTACTGTATTTGGAGATTTATATTTATAGCTCTACAACATTTACATATATTCACATGTAACACATTCATAGTTGTGTGCCCAGCAACTAAGCAATTCTAAAAGAGAATTTCAATTAGATCAGCCACTTTTTATGGCTCTGTGCAATTTCCTAGTGCTTTTGATACACCAAACTCAACATGGATTCTTTCCTTTGTTCTAGAGGGAAGTATGCCTCCAATATCAAATATTTTCTTTCTTTTCACTCCTATTCCATCAAGGAATAGTTATTATCTCATTTCTTCTCGATACAACCCCAATGCAATTCTGATTCCAATCATCCATGCTCATGGCCAAGAGTTCAACCTCATTTTTTGGCCTTCCCTTCTCTGCTTCTCAATCCCTCAGGAAATCCTCTTACCTCTCTCTAGGCATTCACTCACCTTCCAAGTTTAGGCAACCTCTACACTTCTTCTTAGTCCCTCAGGTGATCCATCGTTTGACACAACTTCCTCACATTAGAAGGAGTTCAAAATTCAAGGCATGTCCTTGTCTTCATCGTCACCATACGGTCATAGCATGCTTCATGGCAATAAATTGACATCGTTGGTGTTAGTGTATCACAATAGCCCGATTCTTGAAATATTTAACCATTATTCCAGTGCACATTTGGTGTCTTTCAACTGTACTAATTATCTTGCAGCCAAGTCCCTCGATCCCTCTGGGTGATTTCATGCTTTCTTGCATCATAGTAAATATGAATCCATAAGTTCCATCATTAAGGAAATGGAAAAAATTTAAATCATACTTCATTAGTGGCTCATTTATACGGTGAACTTAGAATTATCCCTTAATTCTTTTCACAACAACATAGGTTAGCTCACAGCCCAACCATCGTAAATCATACTATTAAATTTCAATTCACAAACAAAATTTCAAAAATAATGAAGTATTGATACTTGGTTTAATTATTGATGTTTTTTTGCATATACTGAATCAGTAACTGATCAGGCAAGCACCCAATGCGTTATCTTCACTTTGATCACGTACACACACAAAATTGGTTTCCCATTGGTAAGAATTTAGTCCATTCTCTTCACTTTTATCACATACATGCATCAGATCAGTTTCCCATCGGCAAGCATCTAGTGCCTTCTTCACTTTGAATTAAAATCTATTAGGTGACTCATCAACCTCAATATGAGCACTTAAGCCCAATCACAATCTGACTCTTATGGGCACTACCACCTGCGTAGTCTTCTGTCAACAGGAATATTATGTAAGAGCAGGGAGTCCCATACCTATTCTGTGGCACCAGATAATATAAGGCCCCACACGGTCACATACATGTCTGTTTCAAACACTTTTACACATAAAAGAACACATAGTCCTAGATAGTCCCATACATGCCTATCCTGACACACAAACACAACACACAGGCCCAAACAATCCCATACCTTCCTATCCCAAACAGGTTGTATGTCACACACTTATACACATGGTACAACGTACGGTACCTAATAGACATTTACCCCATTTCCACACACAACACGTACACATGTACAACTAAAGCACATCTACACATAACATATCACAATAATCCAAAGAACACCTTGTATCTAATGGTATATTACCATGTTTATATTAATCTAGAGACCATTGTGTCTCTATGCATGTGAATCGGGCCATACTTCCTCATTTGTTCTTCCCACATTCTTAAACTTAACATGGGCATGATGTCAAAGCTATGTTCACATGATTATAATTTAGCAGAATTCTCTTTTTTGCCCAATAAATTCCTCATCACAGTGGGAATTCTTTTCATGCCATCCATGCTTGCATCAAATAAGCCTACATAGTCATTCTTCCACAAGAAGACTCCCTAGAAAAACCTTGTTAGACAAAATGGAATTCCCATGGGTATAAATATATACATCAATCAACTTGAGCATGTATGCCATATAGCACCATCCATTAGCATAATCATGGATACCCCATACAAGTATCCATCAACATAATAATGTATGAAATATATTAGTATCCATCAGCATAATCATGTATGCAATATATAAGTACCCATGTATGTATAGCCAGTGGTTAAGAGAACTCCCTTATTTCCGTTTTCCTAGCTGCAAATATGTATGTAAACTATTCTCATGGATTGAACCAACTCATTATGTTGTTAAATCACTTAATCATGGCAACAGTAGCCATTAACTTATGTCAATAGGTCCAACGTTTAGATGGTTCCCTGCTTGAAGCGAAGTATGCACCAAAGATCCTTTTGATACTGTTGTTGTTTTCATTTTTACTCGTTGTTCTATTCATGTCCATTTCCCTATAACATTCCATTCTACCTAGAACTTCACTCGACATGTTTTCCTTCATTCCTATCAAGCACTTCCATCTTTCAGGACTTCGTGGCCTTCCTTGTAGGTTTTAACCCCATACAGAAATTACCTACATACGAATTCTTAAACACAGAAAATAAACAATGCGTGAGCATAACACATAAAACACATATACACAAAGATTTTCCCCTAGATCCCAAAACCATGAATACTAGCTTAACTTATCATTATGTTCCTTTCAATGTTACAATACATATTTATACATGTGGAAGCATCCAATACCATGGACCAAAAAACATCACATCCAAAACCATAGACAGAAAACCATCGTGTCCAAAACCATGTGCGAAAAACATGCACAAAACCATAGGTAGGTCCGCCCAACCTAATACAGGGTCCAAAAAAAATAAAATTCCCAGGGTGCTACCCTGGACCCCACACAGGGGCATTATCTACACCCCTTAAACCCCTTCTGACCACCCCACTATGCAATCGATGCAATGAAGGGGGGGCTCCACCCGCCCTCTAACCCCCCAATTAACTACGTGGGCTAGTTGTGGAAAGAATATAACGCAACCCAATATTCTCCCACTTGTTGTTTTCTTTCCACAGGGGGCCATGTTATAGACATTTTTGTGCCTTACAGCTATAAGCATGGAATGTCCATAATCCAAGGGATCCAAAGTCCCTAAAGATGTTTTTACAGCTCCTAAAGGAACAAGGTCAACCAATGACAGCTTCTCCTAGAAGTTATCCACCAAAAAACCACTCAGAAACAATCAATTCAGGGTCAATTCAAGTGCTCCACTAGCTGCCTGCGTTGCAAAGCACCCCAGTACACTGTCTAGGTGCGTTGCAACGCACTTGAATGCACTACCCAGGTGCGTTGAGCGGGAAAGGACAAGTGGCAGAGTCATTCAACGAGGTGGAAAGACCATGGAAGCTTCCAGAATCTTCTCCAATGACACTTGCCTCACTGAATTCGACCAAGTGATGAGTAAGAGGCTCTCAATCTCCAAGTGGAAACAAGAACTGACAGAGAGAAGCCACAAGTCAAAACATAAGCTCACTCATCCTCTCTGCTTACATCTATATATGGATCCCTCATCCCAGAGATCTAGAGGTTGGAATTTTGTACTTTGCAGAGAATTGTTGTTGGTTTGAGATTGAGATTAGTACATTGGGTGATTTATGCTTTGTTGGAGGAGAGGAAGGGATTCCTTTGCTGGGAGGTAGATGCTGGATCGGAACTCACTTGGTTGTATCTCCTCTCGAACTTTCTTATTCTATCAATAAACTATTTGAGTTTCTCCTACATGTTGTGTATCAATGATGTTTTGTTATATTTGCATGTTTAGCTTAATCTGATCTTGAGCTTTTTATGAATGTATATCTATATCTTTGTGTAGTTTCTCTCTCTTGTGATCTTGCAGGAATTCGGTGAAGCTCGGCCGGTAAGGGAGCAGGGAGCTGGGAGCTATTGAAGAGAGGAGCGATTGGATCAACAAACTAGCGAAAGACACAGGTTAGTTACATCCTTCCTCCTCATTTACATTTCATAAAGAAGAATACTCAAGTAGTTTTCCTTGTTTGTTGCTAAGGCACTATCACACCTTAGAGTGGGATAGGGGTGTTCTGAATAGATACTTTTCCCAACAACAAATTGGCGACTCCGCTGGGGACTGTATCTAGTTAGTTTATTTGTGTTTCTATTGTTGTTCTTCTCATAAACTTAGGAGTGTTGAATCGAACTGCATTTGCCATTTACAAATGCAAAGTAGAGATCTGCCACTCTAGTCCAATCACTGGGCCTGTTTATGATCTGAACAATCTGATCCAAAAATGCTCTAACTTCCCTTTGTGATAGCTCTTAGTCCTCCTTTAAATCATCCTTCTAATAGTACCTTATTGATAGCTTTTATCCGGCCAAAAACCTCAGATCAGACTGCAAACCGTGACCTAGAACCCAGAGACAATTCTCGTTTCTGCTTCAGGGCAGGCTCTGTGAAGAGACTCTGCATTTCAACGCAGGTCCCGAGAGGGCTACCTGCGCTGCAATTCAGTTTCTCTGTGCTGCAGGTGCGCTGATCAGCCTTTGCCCTGTGCAACTGTGGTTCTTTGCATCCTTGTGTTCAGTTTTATCTCTGTTTTTTGCAGCCTGTTATCAATGTGTGTACCTATCCGAAAACCCCTTTTCTCTGCCTTAATTCTGCCTCAGTTGTATAAAAGAAACTGTATTTGTTTTTGTGTATTTGTTACATCATTTGCAGTTTCCCATTACAAAAGTAAACTAATCATACTGTCGCCCTTAGATCTAGACTTGTCCTAAGTGTCGTTTTGATCTTAGGAGTAAATTTGTTTGTTGTTGACAGTTGATTGCGCTTTTACTTTTGTCTTTTGGTTTGAATTTATGAATTTCTAGTGTCGAAACAAGTGTTTACTTCAAAATCATAAAGTGTCGTAATCGTCTTTTTGGTTTCAAAAAGAAACTTGTTTATGTTTTCACTTGAAATCGAATTCAAATTTGTACAACAGCTTTCTTTTTAGGCATCAATATTAAGAAAGTTAAAACAAATACATGCATTTGTGCATTTGCATTTTGACAGTTTGCATGCTTTGATTTAGGAAAAGTGCATTTACAGTGTGCTCTTTGCTCTTTGAGAAAAGATTGTGTCTTTCTTTTCCCCTTGTAGGTAGGATTTTCATTGTTGAAAAGAGATAAATGCTTGCTTATCATCTTTAGACTACATTTAGGAATTGTATCTACATCTCGTGGTGATCCAAAAAGGAAAAATTCTAAGAAATATCAACCTAAAATAAATTGAATGAACTTAACAACGCTTTGTAACTTAACGCACAACATAGAGGTCTAGGCTAGAGACGTGTTCCGGCGTCGTAAAACTGGTGACTGTCGATCTCGCTGATGGTTGGGTGATTCCTCCTGAGAGATGATAAGCACCAGTACGGATTGTGCTCCCACGTACCGTCGAGTATATATTGGGAGACCCCTATAGGCATAAAACCTTTATCCATAGGAAGCCGTGTCGGCCGCCCTACTGATCGCAATGCACTGAACACAACATTCGGGAAGATTGACCGCCCGTACCTTAAAAAGTATTCTGCGGTTTTGCAAAAAGTTTGGCACACCCTCTACCTAGAACTCCAGAGCAGTCCCTTTCGTTCCTTTTTAGACTCCTTAACGGAAAAGGTCCATCTGAGCACTTGTCACTTCATGCTCATTAAAAATCGAAGGAGACTAGAGTCATCTTTTGCTTTTTCTCGACTCTTTAAAATTGAAAAAGCAAGTTGTGTCCAAGCGCCGTTAAAATTTATTTTAAACGGAATATTCATACCCTTTTTCCTGTGTTGATCTTTAAGTCGAGAAAATGGAGCCCACCAACCATGGAATTCCCCTTGGTGGAAATCCTAGTCCCTTCTCCTCTTGGGGAGATGTTGGTGCACCCCATATGGCCACATTGTCGCTTCCAGGACTGACGATTGGCTTGTCGGTCTGGCTCTTCTCAACCAATGTCGTTCAGAACGCCACTATTCCTGAACAGTAGAATCAACAGTTAGACCAGTCCAGAGTTACCCACCATCCTTCTACTTCCTCTAATTCTTCCTCTCCTCCTTCCTCTTCGCTTGACGGGACTGGTAAAGCTAAAAACCAAGTTCCTAAGGAGAAGAAGGAAAAGAAGAAGAAAGAGAAGAAGAAGAAGGAGCCAAAAGCGACTCGGGGCAAACGAGTGTCGTCTAATAAAAATCCACACACTACACTGACCAGGCCTAAATCGCCATGTGTCATATGCAAGGGAGACCACTTTCACAGAGATTGTCCCTACATCCCTCGGACACTAAGGGTCTGGTCTCCCCGTTTGCACAATTCGGTGGCGTCAACCTCTGATAGCCATGTTGAAAGCACACCGTCAAGTAGCGAAAGTGAAGTCCCAGGACAAAAAGGGAGAGCTAGATCTCCCTGTAGATCGTGCGAAGGCAACCACGCCATCCACCGTTGTCCCTTCTTAGACGAGGCTAAAAGAGTCTTGGATGATCGTCCGGTTTCACTGTTACGACTCCCTCCTGGATATAAAAAACTCTTGTCGAGTCCTTCGTTAGTTGAGAATCCAGTTGGCCCGCTCAAGTGGTCAGCTGAAACGCCGGTCATTGAAGATGAACCAGCTGAATCCATACCCAACGAAAGTCAAAAGGTCTAGGCGGTAGTTGACCCGGTCTTGCCTTCAGAGGATTTATCTTCGAATGACACAGTCACTGAAGAGAACAAGGATGACACCATCCAAATTCTCTTCATCAACACAGACTCCGACGAACACGGGGGCAACCCCCATTCCTTTATCACAGGAACGAAGTTCGTCAGAGCGATACCCGGCCGTCTACTCGGTCCCACCACCAAGCAACCTAGTTGTCTGCTTCGACTGGAATCAACTAGGCAGACCCCGTTTTCCAGCAAGCATACCATTCAGAATTATCGTCCAAATATATAGAATGGTCATGGGTGGCACCATCATTGATGAGGGGGCATCTGTGAGTATCCTTTCCTCTACTTCTTGGAAAGCGCTTGGTTCGCCATCGCTCTTGCCTGAAATGAGAAATCTGACAGGCTTTGATAAAGGAACCAGTCGACCTTTAGGGATCCTCCCCAATGTGCCCATAACATTGAAAGGGAAGACCGTTCAAATGAATGTGATGGTCGTTCAAGGACCCTTAGATTATAGCCTACTCCTTGGACGAGACTATATATATTGCATGGGAGCCATCGTCTCCTCACTCTTTAGAGTAATGTGTTTTCCGCACGAAGGAAGAGTGGTCAAGCTCGTGGACCAGCTTTCATTTCCCGGATCACGCATCGCAAATAGTCATATACCGTCCCTAAATGGTCTCTTCATGCAAGAAATATCTCAACCCATGGTCCATCCTCCCGATGAGCGCGAGTAATTCAGAGGGATATGACTGGAACCCAGGGGGCATGCGTCCTGGTCTGCTTCGGCAGGAAAACTTCGGGTATAGGGTAGGTTTCCGCGGGAGAATATGACTAGTCTGTACCCCGTCCGTCTTGGAAGAGGGGTTATTCTAGAATAAGATTCTCTTGTCAAAGTTATGTGTTTGGCGCTCGTTGTCACTCACCTTTGTTTATCTCGGTAGACATCGCCGAAGAAGTGTTTTGTTTGCTGTGCAAATGAGACAATCTTTGGTAACCTGAAAGAGGTAGGCCTTTCCTGGTAGAACAAATGTTTTATCTACAAATTGAGGGGTAACCTTGAAACCGTACTTTATACCTGGGGGCGTGTAAACCTTTTGGAGTGCAAGCAAGGGGCGGCTATTTATTTTTTAAATTTTTAGGTCCTCCCTTTAAACCCGTAGGTCTAACCCTTTAAACTCGTAGGATTAGTCGTTTCCAAACTTGCATAACGAAAGGATGCGGGGCATAGCTTTGTAAGGCACAAGCTCCATAAAAAATGGCATCTTACATGAGACATTCTTATCATATGACTGGATTATCGAGCAGTTCTAGCACATAGTTCATGCTCGTTAAAAAATAAACATAAGATCGAGCAAGTGTTTCAACCCGCGTTTAAGCTCGTTAAAAAATGAACTATCCTCCGGTAAATAACCACTGTGAATGTAACATTATCAGCCATTAAAGCCTTGGTCGTGTTTGCACTGTCACCTCCACTTTTTCATTGGCCGATCATTCACCTCCATTTGATTGTTTACCCATTTTGAGGAACAGCTGCGAAGAGTGATTTCACTAGCCATCCTTGTGACACTGCCGTGCTTGGAAAATTCCAACCCTTACCTGGAATCAGCTGCTACCCATTTTATCACTCGTTCCTCAAAAGACGAGCCTTCTTTAATCTCTTTTCATCTGACTCGTAAAATATGAAACGATTGCCGAGTTTTGGCCTTCCAGCTTGTTAAAGCGACCGGAAGTGCTATCCCTCCTCTAGATTTTAATCTTTTTGGACCTGAGGGATTATTGCACAAAAAGATCGAGCACTTGTTTTGTTCGGCTCGTTAAAACTATCGAAAATTCATCCCTTCTGTATTGTTTTATACTTTTTCGGACTTAAGGGATTAGATGACGAAAAAGGACTTCCGGAGTTAACTTTACGTATCTTTTCAAACTCTCTAAAAATGAAAAGGACCGAGTTATCTTTGTCGTTAAACTCGTTAAAAACATTAATAGCGACAAACTTGTCTTTAGACGAGAACGAGTTTCACTATCGCTAGGCTCGTTAAAACATAGCGATGGGTTTGCCCGAAGGGAAAATTATAGAACAAGCATATGTTATGCTCCTCAAGCTTGACAAAAATAAAGAGGTACTGGTCAGCAATGACTAGGGAAAAATTGGGAAGAAACTCAAAGAACCTTTATTGGTAGCAAGTCGCTCTTGAACATGACACTTCCACTCTGTGCCTGAGTCGGGTTGGGTTGTTTCATTCACCGATCACATCACCATGGTCTCGCCATACCATCCACCTTTGGGGTAAATGCTACCAATCCATCATATAAGTGTCGCCGATATGTTCAAGAGAAGTCATCTAGAGAAGTCAACCGTGTCCCATCCACTACCATATATTATACTTCATTCTTTCATGACCGCCACCCTGAACCATATATCATCATATCGTTTTCACCTCCATCAAAATCATTTTCTCCGTTCCATGTCATTGATGTGGGATACATCAAGGCCCTCCTTTGATGGATCGCTTCTTGTCGACATCAGCTCATTATCCAAGAAGTTGATCTAGGAACACCCCCTTCAGTACTTTGAAGCTTGCATGCCTCAATGGCAAGTTTCTCACTTCCGGCGACAGGTATACATCAATGACCTTCGACCGAAAGATTTTGTGTGGTGTTCGACACCAAGTCCTTTATTCACACCACGTGAATTGTACTGCAGTACCTTGAGGGTCGTTATCATTATCGGTGATTCCTCTCGCGCTTGTTAACCGTTTACATCATTGACTGGTAATCAAGCGATATCTTTCCATGTTCGACTTCAAAACATTTCTCACATGGATCGACTTGTACTTAGAGTGAAGATCGGACGAGATTGAAGACCCCGGATCTAGTTTCATCCATCCGGGTTGCGATATATATTCAAGAAAAATAAAGACATTGACATGTACAGCATTGCAGAACAGATAATCATCCTACCAAAAGGATGATGATTTCATCAGAATCATCAGTCTACCATCAGACGATTGTCTGTCCTATGTACATAAAAATGACTTTATGAAGCTGAGCATGGGAATTCCCGCCTTAGCTAGATCATGAAAACAATATGAAAAATAATGTATTGTATTGTATCTTATTACAGGTCTCCTCCCAGCATTGGATGAACTTCGGATCCTCCTAATAAAGCATTTCACCCGATAAACGGCCTCATACTTTAGGGGGCAACTATTATAGACATTTTTGTGCCTTACAACTATAAGCATGGAATGTCCATAATCCAAGGTATCCAAAGTCCCTAAAGATGTTGTTACAGCTCCTAAAGGAACAAGGTCAACCAATGACAGCTTATCCCAGAAGTTCTCCACCAACAAACCACTCAGAAACAGTCAATTCAGGATCAATTCAAGTGCTCCACTAGCTGCCTACGTTGCAAAGCACCCCAGTACACTATCTAGGTGCGTTGCAACGCACTTGAATGCACTACCCAGGTGCGTTGAGCGGGAAAGGACAAGTGGCAGAGTCATTCAACGAGGTGGAAAGACCATGGAAGCTTCCAGAATCTTCTCCAAGGACACTTGCCTCACTGAATTCGACCAAGTGATGAGTAAGAGGCTCTCAGTCTCCAAGTGGAAACAAGAACTGACAGAGAGAAGCCACAAGTCAAAACATAAGCTGACTCATCCTCTCTGCTTACATCTATATATGGATCCCTCATCCCAGAGATCCATAGGCTGGAATTTTGTACTTTGCAGAGAATTGCTGTTGGTTTGAGATTGAGATTAGTACATTGGGTGATTTATGCTTTGTTGGAGGAGAGGAAGGGATTCCTTTGCTGGGAGGTAGATGCTGGATCGGAACTCACTTGGTTGTATCTCCTCTCGGACTTTCTTATTCTATCAATAAACTATTTGAGTTTCTCCTACATGTTGTGTATCAATGATGTTTTGTTATATTTGCATGTTTAGCTTAATCTGATCTTGAGATTTTTATGAATGTATATCTATATCTTCGTGTAGTTTCTCTCTCTTGTGATCTTGCAGGAATTCGGTGAAGCTGGGCTGGTAAGGGAGCAGGGAGCTGGGAGCTATTGAAGAGAGGAGCGATTGGATCAACAAACTAGCGAAAGACATAGGTTAGTTACATCCTTCCTCCTCATTTACATTTCATAAAGAAGAATACTCAAGTAGTTTTCCTTATTTGTTGCTAAGCCACTATCACACCTTAGAGTGGGATAGGGGCATTCTGAATAGATACTTTTCCCAACAATAGGCCATAAGAGAGCTTAGTCATTTATCCAACCCTGTAATGCCAATTGTTTCTCTACACCAAGAGAACTTCTTAGAGCTCACATATTTTGTCAATGCATATGCAATATTCTTCAAAGTGTCCACCTTTACCAACAACACATTTTTGTCTTCTATCATATCCCTCACAAAGTGATATTGAACATCAATGTGCTTTGTCTTTGAATGATATGCAGAGTTCTTTACCAAGAAAATTGCACTTTGGCTATCACATTCTATCCTTATAGCTCTGTGTACTAACCCCATACTTGAACATAATCTCTGCAACCAAACTGCTTCCTTTTTTGCATGAGTGGCTTCCATGTATTCTGCCTCTATAGTTGATAGTGCCACTACAAATTGTTTCTTACTCATCCAACTGACTGCACCTCCAAATAGGTTAAACACATACCCACTTCTAGATCTTCTCTAATCCAGATCTCCAGCCTAGTTTGCATCAACAAAGCCACGAATATCCAACACTCTGTCCAATCCTGGTCTTGCTTGGTAACACAAACCATAATCACTAGTGCCACGCAAATACCTAAAAAATCGCTTGACTGCTATCCAATGCTCCTTCCCTGGTTTTGACATAAACCTGCTCAATAATCCCACTACATATGCAATGTCTAGTCTAGTATAGACCATTGCATACATCAAGCTACTGAATGCACTTGCATATGGAAAACAGGACATGTCCTCTTCCTCTTCTTGTGTCTTGGGACATTATTTAGTAGATAACCTCACACCTATAGGAATAGGAACCTTCACCGGTTTACTATCATGCATATTAAACCTCTGTAGTATTGTCTCTACATACTTCCTCTGGTTTAACCAGAGCTTCTTCTTTGCCCGATCTCTTTTAATTTCCATGCCCAGAATATAGTTTTTAGCACCAATATATTTCATGTCGAATTTGGAGGACAATTGGGTCTTCAAATCCTGGATAATTTCTTTATCATTTCCAACTAGCAACATATCATCCACGTATAAGACCAAATAAATAACATGGTCACCAATTAATTCAAAATACACACAGTGATATGCTTTGCTTCTTGTGAAGCCAAGTGCCTGTATAAATGTATCAAATTTTTGATACCACATCCTTGGTGTCTATTTTAACCCATACAGAGACTTCATTAACTTGCATACCATTTCTTTCTTACCCTTCACCGCAAAATCTTCAGGTTGCTTCATGTAGATCTCCTCTTCTAGATCCTCATGAAGAAATGATGTCTTCACATCCATCTGTTCTACCTCAAAATCAAAATCAGTAGCAACAGATAAAATTAATCTAATAGAAGCTACCTTGGCAACAGGAGAAAAAATATCACCAAAATCAATTCCTAGCACCTAGGAATAACCTTTTTCTACCAACCGAGATTTATTTCTATCCACCTTTCCTTTTGCATTTGTCTTCTTCTTGAACACCCGTTTGCTTCCAATGGGTTTCCTTCCAGCTGGCAACTCGAACAGATCCCAAGCCTAATTTTTGTGCAAAGATTCCATTTCATCAACCATGGCCTCTTTCCAAAGTTTTCCATCCTCTGAATCTACTGCTTCCTTCATAGTTCTGGGATCATCATCAGTAACATATCAAACAAAATTTGAACATAAAGGAGATGGAAAATACCTTTCCAACTGGCTTCTTTCTCGAACTGATCTTCTCACACCTGGAGTTTGTGGCTCTTCATTTTCTGATTCCTCCTATGCTGTAGAGTCTAATTCTTCCTCCTTAAGATAAAACTCTATCTTCTCAAGTTCCTTTGGTTGGATTTCATGTTTAATAACATCTTTCACCTCTCTGAACACCACATCTTGGCTATACACAACCTTCCTTGTTACTGGGTTCCAAAGCTTATAACCCTTTAAACCATCCGTATACCCAATAAAGATGCACTTTTAGATTTACTATCCAAGTTGGTTCTTTTCTCCTTTGGAACATGTACATATGCATCACATTCAAATACCTTCATATGTGAAAGAGAGGGTTTCTTACCAGTCCATACCTCTTCTGGAGTCTTATCCTCCAACACTGATGAAGGTGATCTATTGACCAGGTAACATGTTGTCTCCACCGCCTCTCCCCAGAATTCTTGTCTTAACCCGGCACCACTCAGCATGCTTCTTGCCCTTTCCATCAACATCTTATTCATTCTTTCTGAAACTCCATTTTGCAGAGGTGTATATGGAGTATTCTTCCCCCTAATACATTCATCAATACTGAATATGAGACAAACAATCGTATTGTTCTCTTTGCCTTCTGATCCAACTTCTTCCATTCTTCATCAGACACTCTTGTTGGTTTAGTACCCAAATCTACCATGATCCACTGATCTTTATCCACCAACAGATCCTCCATATTGAGTTTCCACAACTCATAATTTTGACCATTAAATTTCTCGATCTATATCTTTCCACTACTCGCCATCTTCTTTCACCACCGGAACCGATCTCGCAAATCTCCCACTGAATAGGGTCTACCACAGGCCCGAAAGAAACCCCTTAGCAACAAAGGCATCCCCTTGAAGCCAAAAATAACTCTGATACCAAATGTAGGTTTTAACCCCGTATAGGAATTACCTGCGTATGAATTCTTAAACATAGAAAATAAACAATGTGAGAGCATAACAGATAAAACACATATACATAGAGATTTTCCCCTAGATCCCAACACGAGACTACCAGCTTGATTTTTCATTATGTTCCTTTAAATGTTACAATACATATTTATACATGCCGAAGCATCCAATACCATGGACCGAAAACCATCGCATCCAAAACCATGGACCAAAAACCATCGCATCCAAAACCATGTGCGAAAAACATGCACAAAACCATAGGTAGGTCTGCCCAACCTAATATAGGGTCCAAAAAATAGAATTTCATAGGGCACTACCCTAGACCCCATAGAGGGGGGTTATCTGCACCCCTCAAACCCCCTGTGACCCCCCCGCTACACAATTGATGCAATGAAGGGGGGGCTCCTTCCCTCCTCTAACCCCCTGGTTAACTACGGGGCTAGTCATGGAAAGAATATAACACAACCCAACATTATCCCACTTGTTGTTTTCCTTCCACAAGGGGCCATAAGAGAGCTTAGCCATTTATCCAGCCCTGTTATGCCCATTGTTTCTCTACACCAAGAGAACTTCTCAGAGCTCACATATTTTGCCAAAGCATCTGCAGTATTCTTCAAAGTGTCCACCTTTGTCAACAACACATTTTTGTCTTCTATCATATCCCTGACAAAGTGATACTGAACATCAATGTTCTTTGTCTTTGAATGATATGTAGGTTTCTTTGCCAAGAAAATTACACTTTGGCTGCCACATTCTATCCTTATAGCTCCCTGTACTAACCCCATACTTAACCACAATATCTGCAACCAAACTACTTCCTTGCTTGCATGAGTGGCTTCCATGTATTCTGCTTCTGTAGTTGATAGTGCCACTACAGATTATTTCTTACTCATCCAACTGACTGCACCTCCAAATAGGTTAAACACATACCCACTTGTAGATCTTCTCTGTTCCAGATCTCCAGCCGATTCTGCATCAACAAAGCCACAAATATCCAACACTCTATCCAATCCTGGTCTTCCTTGGTAACACAAACCATAATCACTAGTGCCACAAAAATACTTGAAAACCCGCTTCGCTACTGCCCAATGCTCCTTCCATGGTTTTGACATAAACCTGCTCAATACTCCCACTACATGTGCAATGTATGGTCTAGTACAGATAATTGTGTAAATCAGGCTACCGACTACACTTGCATATGCAACATAGAACATGTACTCTTCCTCTTCTTGTGTCTTGGGACACTGTTCAATAGATAACCTTGCACCTATAGGAATAGGAACCTTCACGGTTTACTATCCTGCCTATTAAACCTCTGCAGTATTGTCTCGACATACTTCCTCTAGTTTAACCAAAGCTTCCTCTTTGTCTGATCTCTTTTAATTTCCATGCCCAAAATATAGTTTGCAGCACCAAGATTTTTCATGTCAAATTTGGAGGATAATTAGGTCTTCAAATCCTAGATAATTTCTTTGTGATTTCCAACCGCAAACATATCATCCACATATATAATAAGATAAATAACATGGTAACCAATTAATTTAAAATACACATAGTGATCTGCTTTGCTTCTGGTGAAGCCAACTCCCCGTATAAATGTATCAAATTTTTGATACCACATCCTTGGTGACTGTTTAAACCCATACATATACTTCTTTAATTTGCATACCATTTCTTTCTTACCCTTCACCGCAAAACCTTCAGGTTGCTTCATGTAGATCTCCTCTTCTAGATCCTTGTGAAGAAATGGTGTCTTCACGTCCATCTGTTCTACCTCAAAATCAAAAGCAGTAGCAACAGATAAAAGTAACCTAATAGAAGCTACCTTGGCAATAGGAGAAAAAATATCACCAAAGTCAATTCCTAGCATCTAGGAATAACCTTTTGCTACCAACCGAGCTTTTTATTTCTCCACCTTTCCTTCTACATTTGTCTTCTTCTTGAAAACCCATTTGCTTCCAATGGGTTTCCTTCCAGGCGAAAACTCCACCAGATCCCAAGCCTCATTTTTGTGCAAAGATTCCACTTCATCAACCATGGCCTCTTTCCAGAGTTTACCATCCTCTGAATCTACTGCTTCCTTCATAGTTCTAGGATCATCATCAATACCAAATAAAGCAAAATTTGAATAGAAAGCAGATGGACTATACCTTTCTGGCTGGTTTCTTTCTCGAACTAATCTTCTCACACCCAGAGTTTGTGGCTCTTCATCTTCTGATTCCTCCTCTGCGATAGAGTCTAATTCTTCCTCCTTAAGCTCAAACTCTATCTTCTCAGGTTCCTTTGGTTGGACTTCGTGTTTAATAACATCTTTCACCTCTTTGAAGACCATATCTCGGTTGTACACAACCTTCCTTGTTGTTGGTTTCCAAAGCTTATAACCATTTAAACCATCCTTATACCCAATAAAGATGCACTTTTTAGATTTACTATCCAACTTGGTTATTTTCTCCTTTGGAACATGTACATATGCATCACATCCAAATACCTTCAAATGTGAAAGAGAGGGTTTCTTACCAGTCCATACCTCTTGTGTAGTCTTATCCTTCAATGTTGATGAAGGTGATCTATTGACCATGTAACATGTTGTCTCCATCGCCTCTCCCCAGAATTCCTATCTTAACCCGACACCACTCAGCATGCTTCTTGCCCTTTCCATCAATGTCTTGTTCATTCTTTCTACAACTCCATTTTTCTAAGGTGTATATGGAGTAGTCTTCCCCATGATACATTCAATAATATTGAATCTAAGATGCACAATCGTATTGTGCTTTTTTCCTTCCGATCCAACTTCTTCCATTCTTCATCAGACACTCTCGTTGGTTTAGTACTCGGATCTACTGTGATCCACTAATATTTATCCACCAACAAATCCTCCATCTTGAGTTTCCACAACTCAAAACTCTGACCATTAAATTTCTTGGTCTCTATCTTTCCACTGCTCGCCATCTTCTTTCACCACCAGAATCGATCTCGCAGATCTCCCACTGAATAGGGTCTACCACAGGCCCAAACGAAACCCCTCAGCAATAAAGGCATCCCCTTGAAGCCAAAAAAAACTCTGATACCAAATGTAGCTTTTAACCCTGTAAAGAAATAACCTAAATACGAATTCTTAAACATAGGAAATAAACAATGCGAGAGCATAACACATAAAACACATATACATAGATATTTTCCCCTGGATCCCAAAACAAGAATACCAACTTGATTTTTTGTTATGTTCCTTTCAATGTTACAACACATATTTATACATGCTGAAGCATCCAATACCATGGACCAAAAACCATCGCATCCAAAACCTTGGACCAAAAACCATTGCATCGAAAACTGTGGACTGAAAACCATCGCATCCAAAACCATGTGCGAATAACATGCACGAAACCATAGGTAGGTCTGCATAACCTAATATAGGGTTCAAAAAACAAAATTTCCTGGGGCGCTTCCCCGGACCCCATAGAGGTGGGTTATCTGCACCCCTCAAACCCCCTCTGACCCCCCCGCTACCCAATCGGCGCAATGAAGGGGGGGCTCCACCCCCCCCTCTCCCAACCCCTTGGTTAACTACGTGGGCTAGTCATGGAAAGAATATAACACAACCAAACATTCCTGCCACTCCAATATCCTTATTATAATAACCACAAGGATGAAATTCAAAATTTAAAGATCGATAACCAGTGCAAGAGGAAAACAACGACAACTATTGCAAAAGGACATGAAATTCACCACAACAGTAGTTCAAAAAGTAGAAGATAAAACAATGTCGTAAACAAAACCAACACCAACATGATAATCAAGACCAAAACCAACACGTTAGCCAAAAACAAAAACCAACATTGGCATGCACAAGTCTAACATAAAATGATATCAAATTGAGAAGCAAATTAAGCCATAGCACACAAGCGTAACATAAACAGTTCCCAAATTCACTCCATCTCCATGAGTGCAATATTAATGGAACTTCTAGACAACATATAAAATTATAAATCATACTAGCTCAGGGGTGCTTTACTATGCTAGCAGCAACCTTGAAGCCTTATATTCCCCAAACATTCACGGGGAATCTCCCAATAGACACACGCACACACACAAATATATGAGTCAAGGAGTTTGAGGGAGTTCCCCATCCTTGTTCTTGGCATCTTACATTGTTTCTCGATGTCCTTGTGGCTCACAGGTGTCATTTCTTCTCTTTCTCTTCCCATGGGGAAAATCCCTGTTTCAATGCTCTTCTCCACAACACCAACAAGAGAGTGTTCCCTTCTCCCTTTCAACCTCGCGAGGCCTCCTGCTACTACTATATTTCTTTTTTGAGTATTCATCTTGGTATTTCATTCTCAATGTCTGCTTTTTCAACTCATCATTTTTCTCTACTCGTTCTTATTGTTTCCTAGTGTTTTTTATGAGTCCTTCCCTATATATTTTTAGCTCATATTTTAGGTCCTTGAGTTTAGCCTCCAAATTTATAAGGGTTCTTTTCTTTTGTAGGGATGTCCCTCTTTCTTGTTCTCGATGGTCTTGGCTCATATCCTACTGCACCATACCATGATACATGTTTCTTTTTCTTCCACTGGGTCTTGTTATGTCCTGCCACATACACTCAATTATTAGTTAATAAATTAAATTAACAACACAAATTTTGGCTGTCATCCTTACCATGTTAGGCTAAGGATGTATTTCTATAGTTGTAACACATTCTTAAGATCACCATAAACCACATGTCATAAACCAAGACACCAATTATCACATTCATAAGCTTGTTTTCAAAACTTAGCAACACATGTATTAAGATTGTTTATAACCATCATTATGCCAAAGCAAAAGGTAGATTTTAGTCAATACTATTTAAAATTATCATCCCCATTGAGTCCACATTACTTTTTTTAATCAACTTCCTAGACACATGAAGAATTCAACCTTCGTATTATGGTAAACAACAAGCATGGCACCTACAAATTCAAAGGATCAGTTAGAAAAATATCAGGTTATATTGACATTTATCTTACTTGTCATTGACACATTATAGAACCTGCATTCACTCAAGTTAGCACATTTTGTAACCCTATCCCATCCATCATGCACTCTTCTTATGCAAATTTTCAATAACTAACCATGATCCTTGTTGCTATAATAAATAGCTGCAACCAAGTATTTATCAGTCACTTGGCTTCCTGAGCACTATGCAACAACATACCTTTGATTTCTTCAAGAACCTATATCATATAAGGGTCATTATATGTTCCCATCCACTCAGTGTATATATATATCTATCTATATATATATATATACACACTCAATGGTAGTAACCATGCCATGTAGCTCAAACAACCACATAATCATGCAAGTTTTCACATGTACATGTGTCTCATTCATCCTAGCATACATAAATACAAAATTTCATAAATACACATAATGCGAGTAACATACATATTTTTCCCAAGGTTCCTTACATCATATTAAGGGTCACATACATATTTGACCAAGCATATAAGGCTCACCAAATGACCAGCAATGATGATGCACTAAAGAATCACATACTCAACCATGCCACATAACTAGAGTACAATGTGAAAGAATCAATCATACATTAAATAATCATTTACAACCTATTTTTAACACCTAAACGTTTGTTTTATTATTTTATTTTTCAAAATGAATTAGTATAAGGTCCTCCCCTTCAAGTATTCCCTACTACAACTTGATCATGATATAGTCTAATGATGGCTCTAACTTCTTTCTTGTGATAATCCCATCCAAAACAAGTGTTGAATTTGGGTGCTCTCTTACCACTCTATAACCTACCCAACCCCTTCTATCACATTGAGGGATGGGGTGAATTTTTCTTTCTTCTTTCTTTTAATTCCTTTCCATTTTCCTAGGAACTTAGCTTGTCTAATCCTTTGTGGGCTGAATTCCTTTTACTAATGAAATTGTGCCATCAATCTCGTTTCTACACAAAATGACGATAAGCCAAACACAAAGTCAGAGCTCCCAAGTCCGACACTTTTTTGTGTTCTTTATTATTTTTTCCATAGCCCCAGTCCCATTCTTCATCAAGTGACCAAAGGTTGGGCTTAACCTATTGCACCTTCCATATTGGTGGCTTCCTTCACGCCTCCTTTATAACCTACCGGCATCAATCTTCTGGGCCACGTATCTCATGGGGTTTGCACCATCGCCCCCCCCCCCCCCCCCCCCCCCTTATGATTTGATTGGTGCCATTTTCCAACATGGTTTTCCTCCTCGTCCGAGCATTATCTTCATGACAGTATCCCAACATACACATTTGGTTAGAAACCATCCTCTCTGATCTCAACTTACCTGTACAATGATACCCCATTTTAAATCCTCATTGGCCAACACGTGTTCTATGTTTTCTTTCGCCACTTCCGGCTCATGAAATCCCAAAAGCTTCCCTCATGACATTACTATATTCTACTTGGATGTAGATTCAATATTATATTGTTGGGGGCCTATTCCCTTCTAATAGCATCATCACGAGGCTTGTGTGGATGGCCTACGCAACTAGCCAACATCATCTTGCTAGGTCCCTACGAGTTCACTCTAGAGCACACTACCTACCAATTTAAGAGACTCCACTACCGATTTTGCATGAAAGATGGGGTCGTATGATTCCCCTTCCCATTGGCCTATCCTCCCTCTCATTTCCACCACTACAACCATTCTTGCAAATGTATTGCCACCTAGAGAGACCCACGTCATCCTGCCAACCTACCTTCCTGGCACTTGTGATTAACTCCCCACTTTATTCCTCTAGGACGAACCCATCGAGATGACTCGATAGATGGGAAAACTCTTGACCAATGGCATTGTAGTATTAAGGAAATTCATGCCATGTAGCTTCTTATATCACTCCACATAGCCTTACTCAGTGTCTTTAACTCTTATGCACCAATAAATCTTCATGTTAACTTTAGCAGGCTGATGTGGTATGTGGGCCATTCCCCAACTAGTGGTGCCACCACAATGAAGAGGACTTGGCTAGGTATACCTCTGATGTCATCATGCTAGGATTTTCTTGACACTTTTGCCTATGCACCACTTTTCGTCTAGGAAATCCTCTCTGTGGACAGAGAGGATCCCTCTAGCCCAATGAGTGGGACTAGAAACCTACGTGACAATCAATTGGACACTTTCCTAAGTTACAATTGAAACGACAAACGAAGAATATGATCTACCTCATTTTGTTGCTATCATGATCTCCTTTGTCGAAGACCTTGAATCACTTGCATCACAGGCTCGGTCCTGCTACTCACAACATTTATACACCTGAACAAGATATCAAGGCATAACAAGGAATGCAAATACAAGTAGCATATTCAAAAGTAACCTACTTAATATATCAAGGAGAATTAAGCTAAATGATACATGAGCATACACATTTACGGAAAATGAACCAAAAGTTGTATATTGATAGAATAAACGAGGAAGCATACAACTAACCCTCGATGTTAATAGGCTCTCCTTAAATGAATGTCCAAGTCCAAGATAGGCTCTCCAAGCACTCCTTCTCCAAGCAAAATGAGTAGCATATATGCACAATCTTAGGACAAGGGTGAAAATAGACAAAGACCAACCATTTAGGTATGGGAGAGGATGAATATATCGGTAGGGAAAGGGAGTTAGGATACCTCAAAAGATAGGAGAAGGCCCACATCTCAAGGAGGTAGCTCATAGGGATAGTACCAAGAGGCCAAGTTGGGAGAACTTGACCTCATCTATGATGAACAACCTCCAGCTTGTTGCTCTGGAAGCTTCTCATCGTCTTTTGTAAAATTTCCTTTATGGATCATTGCGGGTATGAAAGAAAATAGAGCGATGGCATCAAGGGTCTAGTATAGTGCAACAAGAAACCATCACAATTTTCAGTATCATAAGAACGATGATTCTCAAATTAGGGTTTTAAATCTATTTCCTTCAAGGGAAGATCAAGTCCTTTTGCAATCAGTGTTTTAGGGAGGATCTGAGCTACACATATGAATGAGTACACTACATGATGGTCATGTTTTGGGCACTTCAAGGTATGTCACAGGGAATTTCAAGAGGTGTGAAAACATATTGTGCAACAGATGCCCCATAAAGCATCAAGGAAGAATGAGGAGTGATGGATGAGATGCTTTACAAGATTTTGGAAGGACGATAACAAAGACTCTCAAGAGACCTGAAAATCAAGGATGCATATACATATACATATCTGATATCAAACATGAATCCACAACATGGACAAAGCCATCTGGATAATAAGGACTATATGAAAGGATCCATGGAATGGGCACAACCATCCAAATGAGAAGGATCATCTGTAAATCTAAGATACAAGGTATGGATGCACCCATCCGATGTAAAAGGATCATCATAAATGTAAAGTACCACGGTATGGTCACAGCCATCCGTATAGTAGAAACATGTGTACAGTGATGAATAATACATATCTCCACACAGCTTGAATCATATCAAGTAAGGATCAGGGTCCTTCCCTCCATCCCAACCCGGTCAAAGTACGAATTCTAACATGCGAATGAATGTCTCGAAGTCAAACATGTTAGAAAACAACCTGATTACCAGCTAATGATGTGGATCATTAGCAGGCACGAGACAAATCACCAATAATGACAATGGATCTCAAGGTATGACAGTACAATTAGTGAATGTGAAAAAATAATATGAAGTCAGACACTCATGGAATCACCTAATTGAAGGCCAATGATGGAAACATGTTGTCGGATGCAAAGAAATTTCCATTAAGGCATGCAAGCTCTAAGGTACTGAAAGGGAGTTTCTAAATAATGTTCTTGAATAATAAGCTAAAGTCGACAAGAAGTGACTCGTCGAAGAAGGGCCATGATGACTACCCCATCATTGACATGAAACAAGGAATAAAGTGGAATGAAATGAAGAATATCTAACACTATAACAATGGGTCAGACAATGTATAGGTAATAGACTACAAACAAGACTTCTCTTGAACATTGGAGACACGACTCCGAAGTGTGGCATCGTTTGACTCAACATAGGACCAAAGGTCATGATGATGAAGCAGAATAATCAGATTAGAGGTAAACATGGATCACCCAAACCTAGGAGGAAAAGTGACTGAGTGAGGATATCCCAAACGCGACACTAGAAGTAGAAGAGTGTGATGTTCAAGAGAGACATGCAGCCTATATAAAGGATGTTACATTTTCATTTTCCCCACAATTTCTAGCAAGTACCCCCATTATTTTTATCACAAGCTTGAAGGGGATATCATATTCTTGTCATGTAAGTTCATTCTTCGAATGAATCCATCCTAGTAATTTTTACGAGCCCTAGGAAGAAGAAGCTCGGTCTCATCATGGTGATGAGTCATTCATCGTAAAATTTCTAACAAGTCCAATGTAAGAATAAATCAATATCTTTTTCATATTTAGAGAGTTTCAAAAAGAGAGAAAAAAGAAAAATCTATCATGTCCCCTTTTCGTAATTTGTCTCTTGAACCCGAAAAGGTAGAAAGCAATATTCGAGAGAACCTCTTGACCCTGTCGACCAAGGTGTACCTTTTTCGTAAATAGTCTATCTTAGCCCGAAAAAGGGGTAAACATATATTGAGAGGACATCAATTCATTTAATTTAATGAGTTCGAAAATACAAGTACTCGACAATCTTTTCATGTTTCGAGAGTCAGAAAAGGGCTTAAAGATGACTCCAAGGGGGTTCCTTTTTCATTTTTTTTAATGAGTCCAAAAAAGAGATAAAACAAAAACTCATTGAATCAGTCAATAATAATCATTGTATCCACCAGAAAGTAGTTGTAACTGCACAAAGATAACCACTAAACTTTGATATCGAGAAGAATAATAAATTAATAAAATAATGGCAAAAATGAAATTAAAACTTATAAATAGACCACAAGTCAAAATACTTTTACCATTTCACCGAGTAAATTTGAGAGTGCATTTTTACCCCTTTTTCTTCAATTTTCAGGTGAACGGTGTAGGAGATTCAGGGCATCATTTCTTGAACCATCAACAACAGGTAAGAGCTATGCATTTGCTCTTGCATTTTATTATATTTTGATGCATTTTTAGTTGATTTTTGCTTACCACAAGGAGGGTTTTAATCTTTTAACCGCGTGGGCAATCATCATGGGTTTGTTTATTAGAATCACAATGGTCACCCCTGAGACAAAAGTCCCCCATGATGGCATTGCTCATTTAATAAAAATAGACATGATAGTTCTAGAGAATTTTTTTTTAAGGAAAAACTTCCTTTTAAAGAAAAATTCTTGAAGTTAACTCCATGGAAAAGCATCTAACTTTTGTGTAATGATGTTTTGCAGGATATTTAGCCAGTCATGGTCCTAGAATGGAAGGAAAGAGGCCATGAGGTAGAAGACCACTAGGAAGCCCAAGACGTAGAATGTATCAATGCTTTCAGGAACTGTGGGTTGCTGAAGTTCTTCAGGACTACATGTCTAAGAGCTCAAAATGAACTGCTAGACTACTTGATTATCCTCTAGGACATTGATCAAGAAATATTCATCATTGGACTGTTGAGACGAGGAGAAAGGGTTAAACACTTCGGGTCTTGTCCTAGAGGTGAGAGAACGAGTACTCTAGTCGTGAGACACTACCTGGGTACCTAAATGACAATGCATGGGAAAGTGGAGATAGATAAAGTCAGAAATACTCCTCTCAGGACAATCCTATTCGCCATAGCTCGCATAGCTGGGACACAAGATTTGCACGAGACTTCGAAATACCAATTCCGGTATGATATATATATATATATATATATATAGGAGAGATGGAGCTACAGGAGCGCACGGGTCTAGGTTATCTCTCTAGGGTTTGCTGTCAGCCGCAGGCAGTCGTGGTCTCCGGACATCCGTTTGTTCTCAACTGGCCCAACGGAGTCGTCCTTCGCCGTTTCCATAGCCGCTTTACTGTCTGTCTCACCTGTTACCATCATGGAAGGCCACATGGAGATGGACCTTGTGGATTATTCCGCGGATCCATTTGAAGACCGCATCATCTTCGATAACCCTAATTTCGCCGCTCCGGTTATAGCCTCACAAACCGCCTCTGCTCACTGCTCTCCGGTTACCTCGCCTGTGGTCGCGCACTCAAGTTCGCTCACTAACTGCTCCATCCCTGAATTCACCCCGGTTTCCTCCCCTGGCCTTGAAGCCCCCCCTCTATCACCCGGTACGGAACAGCTCCTCGCTACACTCTCACCACAGATCCTGTCTTTCGATCAGCCTCCATTTCTACCCTCAGATCTTCCGACTCCTGCCGTGGACTCCCCGGTTACGGGACCTCAAACCCTTCCCACCTCAGGGATTCGGCCCTCCGGATGTTTTAGCACCCCGACGGTAAATGTTAAACCCTCGAAGCCCATCCCCCCTGAAGGTGTAGCAAACCCCTTTGTCGACCACCCTTCTGCACCTCGCACAAAGAAGAGGAAATCCAGGTGTATTAAGGCGACGAACAAAGATATCACTATCCCCTTTGGCGATCCATCGGCTATCGGGGAAGCGGTGCCCATGGCTCGAATGGTTTTGGTTGGACATGTGCGGGGACGTGCCTACACAGCAAGTCGACTAACTCAATGGGTTAAGGAAATTTGGGGTGCCCTGCTCAAAGATCTCCTAGAGGTACATGTTCTCCCTCCATTTCATAAAGGAGGACTACACGGATTTAGTTTTGGCAAAATATTGGCACATTGAAACTGCACCTGTCTTGTTAAAGAGGTGGAGTCCCCTCTTTGACCCAGAACGTGAACAGATCGGTGCAAGCCCCCTGTGGGTACGATTGCCCGGATTACCATTACAGTATTGGAGCGAGGAAGCACTCATCAAGATAGGAAATGCACTGGGCACGTATCTGGATCATGATCGCACGTATGTTGAATCCAAGAAGCGAACCCTAGCTCGTGTGCTGGTTCACCTGGACACGCGTGAAGGATTAGAGGAGAAGATCACACTGCAATGGGGAAAATACAGCAGGACACAAATACTCGACTACGAAGGAGTTCCATTCCGCTGCAACCGTTGTCATCAAGTGGGACACCTATTTAAGGATTGTCCGCTGAACAAGAGTCCAGAGGCGTCCCCAAAGATCTCTCCCATATCAGCTCGAGAGGCATCCCCGATCATCTTTCGCCCATCTCAGGGGGAGGCATCTGTACAGGGCTCGCCAGTGAAGACTGGGACGAAGGGGCCAGGACTGTCATCGCCCCCTATGACTAGGGCTCGGGCCGCTGCAGCTGCCGCACAGGCCTCGGGTACTGTTCTAATCCCTTCCTCCTTATCTCTTGGTAGCTCATCTGCATTTGTTTCATCATCTGCACCTTGCACTATGGCTCATTGCCCGCTATCATCTCCTCCTCTGTGTGCCTCTACTGCTCCACCATCCGTGCCTCCCTTCCCCTCCTCATCATCTCTGTCATCCTCCTCGCGGACATCCTCCCACCCATATTCTCTTCGCCCTCGTCCTCAGCTACCGGGCTCTCAGGGAGGCCTGGGCATTGTCCCTCTAGGTATGGGACCTCTGACTTCCAGAGGTAGAAAATCTGATCTCTCCAAAGCCATATGGAGGGCCGGTGTGGAGGTCGCATCAGGTCGGCAGTCCACTATTGATGGGGTCGTTAGAGCAGCCACTACCCCCCAGGGCGGTCCTCCATGAAGTGCTTATCATTCAATTGCAGGGACTTGGCGAGTGCCCCCAATAAACTAGCCATCCGGAGACTCTTTGAGATTGATCAACCTGACATCATCCTCCTTCAAGAGACTCTGGGCCCGGCAGAGGACATCTCTCATTGCTTAAACACTCTGGCTCCGAGATGGAAGTTCTTGGCCACGGATGCCTCGGGTCGATCGGGGGGTCTGGCGCTCGGATATAACCCTAGGTCAATCAGAATCGATTCATCCTGGGGTGGACAAGGATTCATGGGTGTGGACATTTTCGCTGCAGATCTTGGACAAGCATTCCGTATTGTGAATGTATATGGACCTTGCCACCTCAGGGAGCCATTCTGGGGGCACCTGCTAAATCTTACCTTATTAGCAGAGGACCATACCATTCTGGGGGGCGACCTAAATTTTTCTCTGGGCTTCCGAGAATCTTGGGGATCCATGGCACAAGTGGATTCCATCACAGATTTCATGAGGAATACCCTAGAACAGACAGACTTTGTTGATATCCCCATGCAGAAGCCTATGCCTACGTGGAGGAACAGAAGGGTGGGAGATGCTGCTTTGGCTCGAAGACTAGACAGATTCCTTCTTAAAGGACCCCTGATTCAGCAACTTCACCACTTCAAACAATGGGTTGGATCTGGGGGTTTATCAGATCACTCCCCCATCTTTCTGGAAATCCTAGGGCCTCATCATAAGCCAAAAGCCCCTTTCAAATTCAACCATATCTGGCTCCAAGATCAAGACTTCATAAAATTGGTCTCTGATTACTGGAAGGCACATCCCATAAACAGAGAAGCTTCATTGTCAAAGGGTTTCTGTAAGAACCTCTCGGAGCTAAAGCATATTGTCATAAATTGGGCCAAGGAGAAGAACAGAAAGGAATCTGCCCAGCTCACATCTGTTGAAGAAGAGTTGAGTACCCTGCTAGATGAGCGAAACCTAGGATTCACCTCGGCAGTGGACAAGACTCGACTGATTGAGCTGGAAAATCAGCGGTCTACTTTTCTTAGACAAAGGGAGGAATCCCTCAGATTACGTAGCAGAGCTATTTGGCTGAAAGCAGGGGACGAAAACTCTAGATTTTTCCACAACTATGCTAAAGGAAGGAAAGTGGCCAACACTATTTGGAATCTTCCCCTACCAGAAGGGGGCCTTGCAGACACTTTCAATAAACTCTCCCAGCTGGGTACTTCACACTTTAGAAGCCTGTATAGAAGCCCTCCTGGTATAAACTTGGCAGAGATCATTGATGTGGCCTCACATTTCCCAAGATTTGTAAACGAGGATGACTCGGCTGCACTCACGGCCCCGGTAACATTGGAGGAGCTGGAAAGCACACTCAAGTGGTTCAAGAGAGACAAGAGCCCCGGCCCTGACGGTTGGTCCATCGAATTTTACCTTGCCTTCTATGACCTGCTGGGACAGGACCTGCTAAGTGTGATAGAGGAAAGCAGATCATCTGGGTGTTTATATCATGCTATAAACTCTACATTCATTGCTCTCATCCCCAAGTCTGACTCCCCATCTTCATTTGATGATTTCCGTCCCATCTCACTCTGCAATGTACTCTACAAGATTATATCTAAGATTATTGCAAACCGGCTTAAACCTATCCTATCAACTCACATTGCTCCCCAGCAATTTGCTTTCCTTGAGGATAGGCAGATTCATGAAGCAATTGGGTCCGCCCAGGAAGCCCTGCACTCCATCTGGTCTAAACATCTCAAGTGCACTCTCTTGAAAATCGATCTATCTAAAGCATTCGACCGGGTCAGCTGGCTTTACATTAAGATGCTCCTTATTCACCTGGGCTTCCCTCTCCCTTTCATAAACTGGATCATGGCCTGTATCACCACTCCTACATCCAACATCCTGATCAATGGATCAGCCCCCCATTTCTTTCACTCCGAAAGGGGGCTTCGGCAGGGTTGTCCCCTATCACCTCTTCTATTTCTTTTGGTCATGGAAGGACTGAGCCGCTTAATCATCTCTGCAACAAGGGAGGGGACTTTAAAGGGCCTCAAGATCATGGAAGAATGCTACCTCACACACCTATTGTTCGTGGATGATGTACTCATACTATTGGATGGTAGCATTAGAGACTCAATGAATTTTTCTCGCATACTACAGCTCTTCTCACAGGCCACGGGTATGCAGGTAAACAGAGAGAAATCTACCATATCACTGGCCCGTACCACAGTCAATGAATCTCAATTCGCTCTGCAGGCTTTCCCTTACATCATACATCCATTGGACAGGGGTCTAAAGTATCTAGGTTTCTGGTTAAAACCCACTTGCCAGAAGATTGCAGATTGGACTTGGCTGGTATCTAAATTGGAAAAAAGGCTCTCCTGTTGGAGCCACAGATACCTCTCCAGGGCAGGCCGATTAATCCTCATCAAATCAGTGCTGGAAGCAACCCCGGTTTTTTGGATGGCTCTAGCATGGATACCTAGACACACTCTGGCACGCCTCCAGCAAATCTGCAACAGATATCTCTGGGCAGGAAGCCAAGACAAACGCATTTTTGCGTGGATAGGCTGGCAGAAGATCGCTCTCCCAAAGAAGTGGGGAGGATGGGGTCTAAAAGACCTTCCACTGTTCGCACAAGCATTGGCAGCAAAAATGAGCTGGGCATTGATCAATAGCCAGAACTTATGGACCCGCCTCTCTTACCACAAATATATATGGCCCCTTGGCACACTGGATTGGATCAGACTCCCTAATTGGAACAGAACAGGTGTATCTTCAATTTGGAAAGCACTACTACACTCAATGCCTATGATCAGAGACAACTTGGCCTGGAAAATTAGAGACGGGACCCTGGCTAGGATTGGCATCGACCCATGGGCTGGGAGTGGAGGTAGGCACACTCTGCCACAAGACTTGGTTGAACACTTACTTGCTCGCAATATCAAAGTGATTGCCCAGATTGCAGACAGGGAATCCTCTGATATTTTTCTGGTGTGTTCTAAGGAACAAGGTGCCCACCGGAGAAAATCTATCGCACAGAGCTTACCACGGACCTACCTGGTGTGCGATATGCAAAGAAGCATCCGAAACCACAGAACATCTTTTCTTGCGATGCAGGTTGATACAAGAACTGTGGTCAGCTATCAAAAACACCATTTCTTACTCTGGCAACTGGACGGGCACTAATCTATCTGAGGCTTGGACAGACTGGGCATCGCGGCACAAGGGAACTAAGACTGTTAACCTTCCTATTCTTGTAAATTGGCACATTTGGAAAGCACGAAACCGAATCATCTTCAATGACCAACCTGTTTTCTGGCAATTGGTGGAGGCCGACATTATCGCTGCTTATAGTGAACTACCAGAACCCCCGCCCCCGCAAGTGCGTCACCCTCACCCACCTCCCCGAATAGATCAAAACACCCCGTGGGCATATTTTGATGGGGCCGCAAACCAGCAGAGTTGTGGGGGCGGATTCATCATATACAAATCTGAACAACATTATTACAGAATAAAAGCAGGCCTAGGAAGGGGAACAAACAATTTTGCAGAGCTCATTACCCTCCGTCATTTACTTCATTTTGCTTTGAGTCATCATATCTCTTGCATAAACATCTTCGGGGATTCAAAAATCATCTTAAATTGGTTCAACAACATATCTATTTGTCACATTCACACACTCAACATTATATTGAATGAAGTTCTTGAACTCAAAGCAGCTTTTAACAACATCACATGTTCACACATCTACAGGGAACATAACGAGAGTGATGACAAACTATCCAAGGAGGCCTCGATGATGGACAGAGGAGTATGGGAGATCACAGAGGTTCAAGGCCAACAGGAGTACAAATACTACCATCGTCCATACATTGATCCGAGATATCAGCATGCACCTGAGCAATAAATCATCTGATGAATTTTTGTACATATCAGAAACAGTTTTTTGTTAATATTTAAACATGTTTTGAACAGCTAGGCAAGCCAGAAGGCATTTTTGTAAACAGGTATTTTATAGAATATTGGAAGATGACCCTGCGAGGTACATCTGATCTGATATATATGAACAGAATCCTTTTTGTAACTAACAGGCACACTGTATACAGTGACCTCAGGCATATGCGCATAGCATCATCAATATGTAATTTTCTACATAATGAAAGTTATGGATTTTTCCAGTGGAAAAAAAAAACCAATTCCAGTATGCAGTAGAATCTCTCACTCCAACAATATTCAACTGGTGTTCGGGGTTACTAGCTACTATGAAGAGGCAACTAACTAAGGGTAAGCGTGGAAACTTGAAATAGTTTGGCTTTCATTCGAATTTGGATACTTTCTTTCTAGAGAGTGTGCCCCTATTTTTGAATTAGTGGAGAGAGGTACCAGATCCTAATCCACAAGATCCGAGGCTGGTCAGATGGAGTGAACACATGCCTCGACGAGGAGGGGGTCAGTAGATGCATTTCCTACACCAATTTTTCATTTAGATGCATCGCCAATTGATCATTATAGACGACTACACCTACGCAGGAACATATTTTAGATGGGACCATATCTTCCTCTGCCACAGGGTAAAGAGTGAATTAATGCAAGTAAAACTTTTTTTTGGATTTTTCAAGTTTTTATGATTTTTTTGTGAAAGTGTAATTGAGACTGAACTTGTGATAAATGTGCAATTTTTAGACTAGAAAGGCTGCCTGCCATGTCGCCAATAGCGCGGCAAGTAGCCCAGCAGGTAGCATATGCTCCCTATGAGGAAGGAGCAAAACCCATAAGAGAGATGGAACATAATTTGGATGTGATCACTCAAGCGATTCCCGAGTACGAAACTATAGACAATGTGCCATTGCGATATCAGAGGAATAAAGTAGTGGTCTCTGCGATACCTTGTCGGCTGTTCGGAGGAGTGATTAGGGCAGTCTTGTGTTATTGTGAGCACCATGCATGCGCTTAGATTTTCTAGGTGTTTTTGCACATGTTGTAGGCTTTGAAATCCAATTGTCTCGGAACACTCTATTTTATGAGATTTTGATGTTTAAACACTCTCACAAATGTGATATATATATATATATATATATATATATATATATATATATATATATATATATATATATATATATATATATATATATATATGCGTGTTTAGTTTTCTACTTATGCGTTGATGTATCATGATGATGTGATTGGTTCTATAAATTACAAAAATGTCTATCAACAACATAATTTGCTAATGCATCTGTTAATGTATTTGAATTACGTGGAATATGTTGATATGTAATAAAATCAAAATTTATTTCCAGTAATCGAGCACATAGATACATACACAAAATATGTGGATTTCTTACTCAGTAATGATTATTCAATTATAACACATTGAGTTGTGAATATAACTTAACAACTAAATCTCTAATTCCAATAGAAACTACTTCTGACAATAGTTCAATAACTTCATTGTATTCAAAAATATTATTAGTCGTTCATCCTAAGAAAATACCTTGCAAAAAAATCAACTCACCATTAGGGGCGAAGAGTTCCCAAGCTGTGAAAGACAAAATCTATGTTCTACGACAAGCA
This sequence comes from Pinus tabuliformis, assembly GCA_031772625.1. NCBI lineage: Eukaryota > Viridiplantae > Streptophyta > Pinopsida > Pinales > Pinaceae > Pinus > Pinus tabuliformis. The sequence goes on from CM062813.1 coordinate 48,441,598, forward strand.
CCATCAGCAAAATAGACATAACGATTTGATGACATCTGCAACCCAAGTGTAACATAACATAAGCAGAAAAGCACATGTCTGTAAAGCAAATAAGAAAAACAAAAATAAAAAACACACACCAATGAATTCACGCATTAATGTACAAAAAGAAATATTTACATGGATGACCAAGTGTAAAAAGTTCAAATGGAGCCCATTTTCACACTCGAGTAATCAATCAACAAAGAATAAAAATGTTTTTTCACTGTTGACATGACATATAAGCATCGACTCAGCCAAATAATAGAGTAAGACTCATAGGCTATGCCTCCATGCCCTCGAGGCAAGTGATCTCTACGAGTCATAGGAGGAAAACCCCATTGCGATAAAGGGAAAATAGTAGAGACTTGGTGAAAAAATGTCATGAGAGGAGTCAAGAAAAACTTAATCTCATGATGACGAAAAGGTGCCCCGAGTTAAAATATTTTCAAGATTTTAGGTTGGACTGAAATGTCAATAGGGAAGGTTGTAGTAATATTTCCAAAATTACCCTCAAACAAGACTTTGTTTACCAAAATAGGTGCTTGAAGTGGATGCATCAGGTTATGAGAAACGAAAGTGTCAATAAATGAAGGAATTTCACTGAGGCTCAGAAGAAATGAACGACAATGATGCAAGTCATTCCAAGGAGTTTCATCTAGATACATAGCCTCAACAATACTCTTGTTGATGGGGAATGCCTCACTCAAAGGATCTAGGGAATCCCAAGAACCAAGCCAAGGAGATTGTGCATAAGTGTCTAGGTTCATACTGAAAATAGCATGACTTTCTAAAGCGACCATTGAAGTTGAGACAATTTCTTGATAAGGTGGTTCTAATGGACTTAATGGCATAGAATCACCAAACGAATCAATCTTTTTTGGAGAAAATTTTATCCAAGGATCTATAGAAACAAAGATCATATTTATCGAAGGAATATTTGGAGGTGGGAGAGAAAACGTACCCATAATCTTTAAAAATACCTTCCTCCGCGCTTACATAAGAAACTTCGGTATTTCCCACATATGACACATTGTAGTTCGATGCACTCGAAGAGAAAAAAGACAATTGCTCGATGGTGACAAATTTTCCTTCGTGAGGAAAATGAAGCACCCAGAAAAAAAAGAAGAATCCACACAAAACATATCATGGGTCCAACTTCATCCGAGAAGAAGGTTGTAATTGAGATTCGCATCTACAACTTCCACTTCTGGCTCGACAATCTTTCCTTCCAACGTGATAGGAAAATTTGTGAAAATACCATACTAACATGAGTCTCTGCCATCAAAGGCCTCCAAAGTGTTCGAGAACTGGTTAAGAGGAGGGAAGCCAATGGCCTTCGAACATGAAAGAGACATGATGGAGGTGAAGCACCTTCATCAATAACAATCTGCTGGATCATCTTTTATTTTATGATAACTTGAATCGGAAAATCAATCTAATAAGGAATACGAGGAACATTGCTTTCAAGATTGAAAGTAATTAAACTCAAAATCAGCAGGATCAACGACTCATATAGCAGACAACAATGATTTCTGCTACATTGGAAATTTTTGGAGAAATTCCAAAGAAGACATTGTCGAAGCTTCTTGAGCTAGATCTTAGACTATATTATAATGTTGTGTAGCTCTAGCATTCGAATTATACGAGATTTCCGAAGAACACATTTGGGAGGTGGTCAGATCACGGATTCATTGTTAGGACACTCAATATGGAGTGGACATAACTGGGTGGAGTGGAAGTAGAAGGTATCTTGGTGACTTCATTCTCCACTGTCTACTTTTGAGGGGTTTGATAATCCTTCGATCGAGTAGCAACAGAGATAGAAAAGGAACCTTGCATCATGAAAACTTGAGAACCATAGGAGGAAGAGGATTGCAGTTGGTCTACCAACTACATCTGTTGACATGAAAATGGTTCTTTGAAAACATTCGTAGTCCCTTTCAATAAATAGTTAACTTCAGCACATTGGGGACAATCCTTAGTATAACGGTCTTCCTAGAAAATGAGGTAAGGATATTTTCGCTTTCGTTTTGAAGCATCATCAACAGACGACTTGGGTGGATCCTGTTTCGAGGTATCAGATTTGACTTTAACTTTACCCTTTTTGTTACCCTTTGAGGCCTTATCTTTCACGGTAGATTGAACGAAATGGACCTTAGAGGTTTTACCATGACTTGACGATTTTTTCGAAGGATGATTGGAACCAGTATCTGAAATAGGTTTTTGCTTCGAAGAATTCTTAGTGGAGGTCTAGGACATTGATCCAATTATACCATCAATAGGTGGTACATCAATAGACTTTGAAGATGCTGGATCTGAAGATGGTCTTGGAGCATTAGGAAACATCTCATAGAATGTGCCAAATTGGGAATATACTAAGTTTAGATATTGGGCACGAGCAATAGCTTGGTCCTCGGTAACAAAACCACCCATTGCTATATCTTTGGAAATTTTATTTACGAATGATTTTCTAAACCATTCAGTTTACAAATCATCAGGAATCTAGAATTTGATGAGGCGATGCCGACATCTCCATTCATGGATATGATCGGAAATGTGCATCGCAGTGTCTTTCTTAAGGGATGTGAGAAAATTAGTAGGAGTCTCATACCGAATTGGAAATTGGAAGTGAGTGATGAAATCCATATCTAAGGAGTTCAAGTCAGCATAGGTACCTCAAGGTAACTCAACATACTATTTTGCGGTAGCACCTGTTAAGGTTCCCTGAAATAGGTGAAGACAAATAGAATCATCAACATAAGAATTTGAAGAGCACCATAAGTGATATGTCATCACATGGGCTTGAGGGTCCTCTTTAGATTTTATTTTAAATTTAGGGCAATCACTCGAAATGTTAGTATGAATTGGAGGCCAGTAAGGTGAATGGAGAATAGGATCATTAATGAGCCTTGAGACATGAGCCAGTTCCAACGTGGCTAAAAATTTGCAATTGCTGATTAAATGAAATGTAAGGCCGTTAAGGAGGCCCAACCTGCAGATTCCAACCTTGCTGGTAAGGATAATTCCCCCATAGCAAAGGATTTTGACCATAAGGAACCTGATTTTTCCCCCATTGAAAGGTACCTTGACCATAAGGTAGATTTTTTCCAGGGTAACATTGATATTGACCTACCACAAGCCATTGATAATCATTATATGTAGCATATGGATTGTAAGGTTGTTGCACTTGTTGACCGTGGATGTGAAGATATTGGCCATGTTTTTGTAGGGGTAGACCTTGTGTCTGGAAGGGTTGACCTTATTGATATACAAGTTGAGCTTGCTGCTGCAGAGGTTGACCTTACTGCTACAAAGGTTGACCTTGATGTTGCAAAGGTTGGACTTGCAGATACAAAGGTTGAGTAGGTTGTTGAATAAAGTGTGTTTATTGTTGCAAAGGTTGTTGATACTGCTGCAAAGGCTTCCCTCATTTTTGTAAAGGTTTCCCTAGCTATTGTAATGGTTGTTGGACAGTTCCTTCACTCATACCCTATGGGTATTGGTAATTTCTGAATTCAATCTGACCATATCCACTAGGAATAGTAGAATGACCAGGCTGGACATATGCTACTGCTTGTGGAATGTAAGGTGGATTTTGTAAATCTTGCGAACCATATGGGCATAAGCCTATTGGAGTGGACTCTGAGCCATGTAAGGTTGTTGATACTGAATACTACCCACCGTAGATGGACCAACGGGGCTAGGAATACCACAATAATAGGGTTGATTGACTCCAACCATGTGATTTTGCAATCCACTCACATCGGTTCCACCTGAAACAGGAACAATGTTTGGATTTCCCCCCCAGGAGGTGGTAAATTATGTCCACTTGATGAAGGGATGGAGGAACTTAGGAAATACTCACTTGAAACAATTGGTTGTTCCATAATGGAAGGCTGAAATGATGGTATAGGTTTTGATGGACTCATTGGTTGAACAAGAACTAACGTGACAACAATTTTTATAGGAATTTGAGAGGTCATGTTTGGAATACATGGACTAGTAGTGGGCATAGTAGTTGACGGTGAAATATGATTTTGATACAAAGTTGAAGAACTGGGAGTTCCTAAAACTAACTGGGCTAAGGTTGTATAACCAGGTGGAAACATAGGCACATTGGTTTCATGAAGTGTGTGAGATGGAACTCTTCCCATAAAAGGAAAGCCTTATGGAGGAAATTCATACCCTTGTTCATCATCAACATGATGAGTATGAGTAGTGGAAACTTTTGAATGACATGGAGGAGAGGTTGGGATCTCTCCTTCTAAATCCATGGGTGGAAACAACTAGAAAGGAGGAATTCGAGATGTATGATGAGATAACTCCAAAGGAACACCAAGTTGATCGTAAGGACCGTAAGGACACTGAGGAGATATCATAACAGGATCAAATAATGGATTCGGAGGATATAACACAAACCTCTGTGGACTCTCGAACATTTATCGATTAGATTCGGGAGGTGACAAGGAATCCGAAGGTGGTGGACAAGAAATAAGAGGTTGGATGCTTGGGACAATCCCAAGTTCAAAGTCTTGAGCTTCAAGTGACTGAGGAAGTTACGGTTGAACTTCTTGTTAAGACCCTTTCAATATCACACAATGAAGGGGAACTTTGGGGTGAACTCAATGGTTCAACCATGATGAATTTCTCTCAAAAGCAGAAGAAGGAGAGGAGATTTGTTGAGCGTTGATTAAAATTAAAATTTACAAGTATTTACTCAATATTGGGCCAAGAAGCAACTGCATGGGTTCAACATTTTATCATTGGCATTTAATTTTATTCACTTGAAACAACCAATAAATCAAAATGGGTAAAAACTATGCAAGAGGGATTACCAAGTACCCATGAACCACAATATACATCCCAACTGAAGCCAAGGACTTAACGTATGATGACCAATCTCCTCGAATGAAGTGTTCATTGTATCATGTTTACAAGGCGGCTGACTTGGTTACCTGTGGCTAAAGGATAACAACCTAATGGGGTCTCCCATTATATACGTGATGGTATGAGGAGTACAAGTTTGTGTTAGCGCTATCTAATGCAAAACCATTTGATGAGAGCATTCCTATATACTTTTAATACTAAACTACCTTCGATATATCTGAAATTACTAGAGAACATTCTATATACTTCCATACTGGGATGCGATTTCACCCCCGGGATATAGTGCAGAAGCTTAACAATAGCTGCTATGTTTTACGATGTCAAAACATCTCTCTAGCCTAGACCTATAAATATTTGAGTTAAGTGACAAATTCTCCTTACGTTAATTGAGGTAAATTTTAACTTAATCTTGAATTAAGTTTCATTTTTGATGGCTCAATGATGTCACCTATTCCTAGAAAACAACTAAATGACGAAAATGAAAATTTTCCATTCGATGAAGGATTGTTACACATCATTTTGTCACTGTCTGTGTACTCCCCATTCCTTCATCCTAGAGGACCTCTACAGTGAGCCCTACATGGTTTTCCTTCATGAAGAAACTTCCATTATGTCCCTCTTCATGAGCAGATCATTTCCCTTTTGCACCATTTCCCCTAAAACTTCTGGTTTGTCCAGTTTACAGGACTCGCGCTAATGGCCTGTGTCTCCCCCACACCGATGTGTAGAGATTAGAACTAGTCCTCATGCCTACCAGAGTGACTAAGCTGTGTTTTAGTCATGTCGTTCCTGTTATGGAAAGTTTTTTAAATTAGAGCTGACGCTGCCAACTCTAGAAGCTCCATAAAGGAAGTTTGGTAAATGGTTTGGCCGAATGGGGTCGAGGATGATAGTTTCATCTCCTTTCCCCTATAATGATGGAACTACCTCAAGGGATAAGTCCTTCTCCCATGAGAAGAGGATCCATCTCCCATTCATATTTCCTATATAAATCTCCCTTCTTCCCAAGCACAAACTAGTCACAGATGATAGTTTTGGCAGAGTTATTACTTTGAGTGTTGATACTATTTTGGAGTAGACAAGCAAGCTATTACTAGTTGTAGCTATCTAGTTTTGTTAAGGGAGAAGTGTGTTTTGGTTTGGAGTGAAGCCTAAAGGGAAGATCCTTTAAACTATTGTTGTTTGAAGCCATCATGAAATGCTAGCAGAAGTGTTTGGGAACCTGGTCTTGTTAGAGGAAGACTGCAACGTTAAGATGAATGGTTGTAATCTCTATTTGGTATTAATACATGCAACTATCCATTAATTTCACACATTTTTTTTAATATTACATATCCATGTCTTAATGATTCTTGACTCATTAAGTACCTTGAATTGCAATTTCTCTATTACCGTGTTTGTGTCCTGTTGTTGTTCACTTGTTTCAGGAACTTGAAGAAGCAATCGAGAGATTTCTAGAGCAAGCAAGTGAGGACTTCATCAAACATGATAAGCAACCAAGAGATAGGCCCTCTTGATTGATTCTAACCTAAGGAAATTGTAGGTTTTAACCCCATACAGAAATTACCTGCATACAAATTCTAAAACACAGAAAATAATGTGAGAGCAGAACACATAAAACAGATATACACAGAGATTTTCCCCTGGATCCCAAAACTGGGACTACCAACTTGATTTTTCATTATGTTACTTTCAATGTTATAATACATATTTATACATGCCGAAGCATCCAATACCATGGACCAAAAACCATCACGTCCAATACCATGGACCAAAAACCATCGCGTCCAATACCATGGACCAAAAAACCATCACGTCCAAAAAACATGTGCAAAAATCATGCACAAAACCATAGGTGTGTCCGCCTAACCTAACATAGGGTCCAAAACCAAAATTTTCCGGGGCGCTGCCCTGGACCCCATAAAGTGGGGTTACGGGTGCCCCTCAAACCCCCTCTAACCCCCAGTTAACTACGTGGGCTAGTCATGGAAAGAATATAACACAACCTAATAGAAATCTTCCATAGAATGTATCTATTGTGGCTAGACCCATTATCGGGCTAGAGGAATTCGTTTGTTTCCGCACCTATAATTTTACTTCGCCAGAAATTGGTGACTCTGCTGGGAAGATCCTGTCTTTTTGTTTGTTTTGGATTTCATGATTTCAAGAGAACTTTTCTATTTTCATGTTTTCCCTTTGGTTCTATTTCTTTTCTCCTGCTTACTGGCCCAAGTTTAAAATTCATAGTAGCAGATCTGGTCCCTGTTTTGAATTTTTTTTTTTTTTTCCCTTAGTTACCTCATCCAGCGTGCTTAATTTGTTGACAGTTGCGTTGACCAACGCGAATTGCTGAGGAACAGTGGTGCCAACTCTGGTGCTTGTTGTTAGTTAGGCAGTGGCACCAATGCCTGTAAGTGAGGATTAGGGCTTGACCCCAATCTTGGCCAGTGTGTTCTTCTCTTGTGTTTTGACCCCGTAAGCCCTTTTAAGTGTTTTATCCTTGATTAGAAAACTACTTTTCATTTGGCTTTTCTTTCTTGTTGGCTTGTCATCTTGTTATTTGATTGATTGAGTCATTGAGTGGCCTGAAACACTAGGGCATCTGGTTGGTCACCCATTCAGCAGCATGTTGACTCACTAAGTCCGGTTGTGGGTGTGTTTACTCTTTGCATTTGTTTTTTGGTCCTTTTATGACTTTGACCTCTTTTCTCATAAGTTTTAAAAAGTTTTGTTTACTATCTTGAATGTCTATTTCGGACCTAGATTACATTGTTGGCCTTGTGTTTGTCAAATTTGATGTTTCATTGATCTTAATGATATTCTCTTTTCATGTTTTCATCTACTTGAAAACATCATTGTTTTGAAAACTTTTTCATTGAAACTTTGTATGCGAAAGGTTTGCTTCATTGTTTCATGAGCAAGTATGAAATTCTATCCTGTTGCATCCTTGTGTCACAAAATTTGCATCTTTTTAAAGACTAGGATTGCATCAACATTTGAAAAAGGAAGAGATTTTTTCATTTTCAATTGATTAATAGATAAGTGCTTGTTAGGAAATTAGGAATTGGAATGCATTTTTCATTAGTTTATTTTTTGAAAAAGTAAGGTAGTTAAAGATCATTTCATTTTCAGTTGCTTGATTGTTTGCATATGATTGAGTAGTTTCTACCCTCTCTAGTGTAGGCATTTCATCGAATTAAAGGGTCTTGTCCCATTTAGTTGCATTTTCGGTTTTTCGAGTAGCATCTCTAAGACCTAAAAATTGAAACTTAACTCAAGATCAACTCTAAATGAATTCAATTAACTTAAGGCACATTTGACATTAATGATCATATCTAGAAGGTCTAGGCTAGAGATGTGTTCTGACGTCTTTAAACCTAGTAGTTGTTGTTAGCTTCAACATTAGATAGCGTTAGCACAGATTTTTGCTCCCTGTACCGTCGAGTATATAGTGGGAGACCCCACTAGGCTGGAAACCTTCTATCCTTAGGAAACCGCGTCCGCCTAGTAGCTGTTGTTAGCTTCAGCATTAGATAGTGCTAGCACAGATTTGTGCTCCATGTACCGTCGAATATATAGTGGGAGACCTCACTAGGCTGCAATCCTTTTATCCTTTCTAATGTGACACACCGAACACAACATTCTGGGAGATTTCCTACTTGTACTTCTTGGTTTTCCAGGAGGTATTCTGCAGTTCATGGTTGCCTAGTAATCATGTTTACCAAGATCATGTAGAGCAATCATTTGATATTTTTGACTAATTAAATTTAAAAGATCATACGAACACTTGTCCTTTCGAGCTCGTTACCAATCGAAAGTGATAGATTCATCTTTGTTTCTCTCGTGATTCTTAAAAAATGAAAGAACATCATTATTTTATGCATCTTAATATTTGATTGCCCACGATCCAAAGCATCTTGTTAGTCTGTTTGACCAAATCGTGAGTTCCCTTAAAAGGAAATTTTAAAGCCTTGAAGTTATTTGTTTTGACGACTAAGACAAGGTCATCGTGGCTAAACCATCTGGTTCACCAATTCCTCTTCCTCTCCTTCGTCTGAAATATTGTTTGAGGAGCCATTTCTTTAGTTATTAGAGTCACTTGAGGACCAAAGTGTTGAACTCACATTTGTTTTGAGTGTTCAACCATTGCCATCTTGTCCTCTGCCTACTATCGATTCAGGGTCATATGTTGATCTCGGTCTGGAATCTTTGGACAATCCCATTTGAACTCCAAAGAACTCACCAACCACTGATGGTTAGCTTGGACTGGTTATCTATCCTCTGAACCCTTTGTTTGACGTTGTTGAGATATCACTGTAGCATCCTTACAGTCCATACGACCAGTCATGTGTTCCTTTGGAACTATCCCCCAGTACACGTTCAACCATTTTTTATCATTATTTTTCAAACATGGAACCCAAAGGCGATGCTCCAATCACATCTTTGGATGAGTCCGAAGTTTCTACTCCACACACTATTGAAGGGGAAGAATTGCAATTGTAGTTCCCTCCTGAGGGTTTCCCTTTTTCGAAAGGTACTCCTCCCAGTTTTCCACCCAACTATGTGTCTTTGGGGAACTTAATTTCAGGCACACCTAGTGCCTCATCACTCTACCATAATCCTGTATGGGCGTCAGGCGTCAGGCCTACGTCAAGTTCGTTCGTCATGAACACAACTTCCCAACAGGTTGTTACTTCAGTCCTGGTGTAGCCCACCATTCTGAATACCCTTGTATCCTCGATCCCAGTTACAGGTCAGTCACAACCAGTAGGTTCAACGATTGTATCTGTTAGTTCTTTTGTCCCATTAGTTAATGGCTAGATTCTACCATTGCCTAGTGGGCAGAACCTGAATGTCTCTATGGTTTCAAGTTCCACTAATGTGAGCATCTCACAAGCTCACATGCTTGGTATAACCATCTCCCTTCTGGTATTATTTATAAACCTTCTGACCCTACTGGATCAAGCAATGTCCAGTACCAATAGGTTCAGAATCCCGTTGGTCCATCTAGATCGAGCAATGTTTAGTATCAGTAGCCCTATGGGGCTCAAGCCCAATACAAAAATTCTTACATTCCATATGGTTCTCAAGGATTGGTTAATCAACCTTACACCCTCCAATCTAGGCAGTACATCCAGCCTGGCTACGGCTAGATTCAATTTGGTAATTTCCCAGGCACTGTACAAGTACCCTTGCAGTAGAAAGGACAACCTTTACAACAACCAGGGAATCCTTTGTTACCACAAGGGCAAGCTTTGTTGAAACAAGGGCTCTCCGTGCAACACTAAGGGAAAATTATCCCGCAGCAAGGTCATTTGAAACAACCACAAGGCCAATCCTTATAGTAGTTGCATCAATTTGCGCAACAACAGATGCAATATGCTTCGCATACCTCTCAAACCATACCCTCACAGAGAAAACCTCTACAAACCTAGGGAAAAATTTTGCAACCGCAAGGTCAGCCCTTACAACAGCAAAACCAACCAGGGCACCAACAACCCTTATATACATACCAACAAGGTCAACCCTTGAAGGGCAGGGTCAAGGTAAAGTCTTACAACAGTAGGCCTAGAATCCTCTTGTCCTAGGTCAACAGGTTCAGAGTCCCGCTGGCCAAGGGCACTAGGTACAAAACCCCTACATCCAAGGGCAAAAAGTGTATCAACCTTATTCCCAAGGACTGCAGGTCCAAAACCCTCTTTTTCAGGGACAAAAGGTTCAGTAGCCCTATGTTCTAGGTCAGTAGGTCCCATATCAATATTTCTAAGGTAAACAAGCTCAACAACCTTTTATCCCATATGTTTCCTATCAACAACCAATGCTTGAAAAATTTCAAGGTGTTCAAGGTCAAAATCCTCCCTATGGTCAAGGTAATCGGTAATGGGGGCAGCCTCAGATGCCATATCGCCAAAATCCCCCACTGCGTGGCCAAAATCCTTACCAGCAGGCATGGGCTCCTCCTTATGTGCCCACCTATCAACCTCCCATGCCTTTTAACACTCAATTACCTTTCTTGGCTACACTCAAGTTGATGGATGTATCGTGCCTTATGAATGATCCAATCCTTCATTAGCCGTAATGGCCTCCGGTGTTGTCCAAGATACTAAGTGAATGCCCAAAGTTCGATGGAAAAGCTAAAGAAGATCCTCAAGCCCATGTGATGACATATCACCTCTAGTGCTCGTTGAACATGTATGTGAACAATTCCATTCGTCTTCGTCTTTTCCAATGAACCTTCATAGGTGCCACAATGAAATGGTACATCGAGCTACCTCGGAGTACTTTCCATGACTTTAATTCGTTAGCCATGGCTTTCCTCACACATTTTTAGTTTCTGGTTCACTATGAAATTGGCACCTATTTGCTCACATCACTTAACCAAGACACTGCGACACACATCTCTGATCATATCCATGAATGGAGACATAGACGTCACCTGATAAAATTCGAGATAGATTATCAATTTCTCACTAAATGGTTTACCAAATCATTCGTAGCCCCAATTTCTTATGATATAGCTATGGGTGGATGTGTCACTGAAGAGCAAGCCATCGATCGTGCCCAGTACTTGGATCTGGTTTACTCTGAGTATGGCACTTTATACGATTTGTTACCCAATGCTCCATAGCCATCATATAATCCTGCAACATCAAAGTCACCAGTTGTTCCTCCTGTCGATGGAGTTATTGGTTCAGTATCCCAGACCCCTATTAAATGTCTTCGAAACAAAAGTTGGTCTCGAATGTTGCTCCTAATAGTTCATCTTTGAATCCTCCTAGCCCTAGTAAAACCTCAGAGGTCCACGCTGTCCAGTCTAGCACAGTGGATAAATCCTTGAAAGGAAAGAAGAAAGGCAAAGGCAAAGCTAAATCCGATGCCCTGAAATGAGGTCCTCCTAAATCATCTACTGGCGAATCTTTGCAACGAAAACCAAAGTATCCCCACCTCATTTGTGAGGACGATCACTACACCAAGGATTATCCTCGGTGATCTGAAGTTAGTCTCCTTCTCAAAGGGACCCGTGTCATCCTTAAAGATCCATTTCCGTCTCAGCAGACCCAAATGGTAGACCAACCCCGATCTGCTTCCTCTGGATCTCAAGTGTTCATGATGAGCATGCCCATAATTTGGCTACACGACTGAAATATTATCAAACTCCAACTCTGGTAACTGGGAAAGAAAAATAACGTCTACCTTCTTCTTCTACCCCAAGTTCTAGCCCTCTGCAGCACCCTAGCCCTGATTCCGCTACATGGCCACCTTCTCGAGGTGTGCTGTAGAAATCCTCGTATAATCCCAACACCCGAACCACTCAACACTACAATATTGTTGAGGATTTGGCTCGGGCACATCAGCCATGTTGGCTCTCGAGGTACTCCAAAGCTGCCCATTGCAACAGAAATCTTTGTTGTCATCTATCAGGGGCATCAATCCCACTGATTATAATTTGATATTTTTTGATCTGGAGAACCATGTTCCACAGCTCCCTTATCAGATTTCCTTTTTTATTCAGGTAATCATTATTGAGAAGATCATCCACTGCACTGTCATTGATGAAGGTGCTTCCACCTACATCATGTCAACTGCATGTTGGAAGGTTATTGGATCCTCTGCACTGAACCAGTCTCTGAACACTTTGGAAGCTTCCGACGGGCGCGATTTGCAACCCTTAGGTGTATTACCTAATCTTGCCATCACCTTGGAAGGCAAGACAATGTAAGTCAAAGTAGAGATTATTGATGCTAATCTCAATTATAATCTTCTATTTGACCGAAGTTGGACTCATGCCATGCATGCCTTGGCCTCCACTTTGCTTCACATGATCTTCTTTCCCCATCAAGGGAAGATTTTCACCGTCGATCAATTGTCTTTCTTTGCCTCTTCCTCCTCGGATGGCAATGTTCTATATTTCAAGCACTCTGGTGCTCCCTATGAGAGTGTGGGGGAGGGTCTCTTCAAAGATTTTTCCTTAATGGGAATTTTTCCACTTCCACGTCCTCATGTTGCCTCTGTCAACATGATCTCAGTCAAATCTAATCCCTGGGTCATACTTGCACTAGATCTTGTTGATACTTGGGGTGAGGTTATGCCGCTTAGTCCTACCGAAGTCAATTACGTGGAAATTGTTTCGGCTTCGAACTCTGCATCCTCTGATTCTCATATGATGAAGACCTGTCTTGATATGTATTCTCAATCCCCTTGGCTTGGCACACTGGAATCATCTAATCCCTTATCTGAGACCTTCCTCACTGATGAAGGTATCATGGAAATCATGTCTCTCGAGTCACTTCATATGGTGAGGGATTTATCGCTCGACCATAAGGATGCGTAAGCAGGCTCGACTGTTAAGGAGAGGACCTTTAGGTGCTCGACTGTTAAGGATGCGTAAGCAGGCTCAAATGTTAAGGAGAGGACCTTTAGGTACTCAACCCTACCCACCTTAGTTATGGATGCCCTAACCTCTTGCTTCAGCCAGGAATGCCTTGTGGATACGGACGGCACTATCTTCTCTTGTAGGGGGGCCAGGCTAAAACCCCCACCCAGATACTATTTAGGAATTTAGACAGACAGCTTTGCTAGGATATGCCCAGACAGCCAGCATTGCTAGGATATGCTTGAATAACGTTAGTGCCTTTACTTTGAGATTTACCCACCTAGAGATAGATAGAGACTTGCCTGCCTTACTTATACTTACTGCAGATGGAAGGAGGAAGTTCACATGGCATAGAGGGATAAAGCATTGGTGCACGGGCGTTCGGATAGATAGATACAACATTCACCTGCGTTCGATTACATGAACCACCATGGATCCCGACAATGATGTCTACCACTTTCGAAGAGTCCTCTTCTCCATTTCCACGACCAAATTTTACTCATAAAGTACGGTCGAAAGGAAATTTGGGTAATATTACCCAAACGATGCCGATTGAAATTTCTATCAAACTCGGTGTCATTGAACATGTTCATATTGCGGTATCTTGTTCTCGGGATGAGATCAAGACATATACTTGTCGATTTCAGGAATTTCGTGATGTGTTTGCATGGTCTTATGAAGAGATGCCTAGCATCAATCCTAGCATTGTGGTGCAAGAAATACCAACATATCGGCATGCGAAGCCCATTCGCCAATGTCTTCTCTCGATGCCCCCTAGGAAGGCCATTGCTATTAAAGGTGAAGTCGAAAAACTTCTAAAAGTTGGGTTCATTTATCCCATCCCCCTTATAGACTAGATTTCAAACATTGTTCCGGTGACTAAAAAACAAAGAACAATCCACGTTTGCATGGATTATCGAGATCTTAATCATGCCTGTCCTAAAGACAACTATCCTACTCCCTTCATTGATCAAATCATTGATGAATGTGCCAGGAGAGAGATCTTTTCCTTTATGGACGGTTTTTTTGGTTCTAACTAGATTAATATCACATTGGATGACCGATAAAAGACAACCTTTATCTCCCCATGGGGTACTTCGCATATAAGAAGCTCCCTTTTGGCCTCAAAAATGCTGGAACCACATTTCAACAGGTAATGTCCTACGCATTTCATGACATTCGAAACATTGTCCAGCCTTACTTGGATGACCTTCCTGCCATTTCTCCTAAGCACCAAGATCACTCAAACCATCTTCAGTAGATTTTTCTACGCTGCAAACACTATAACATTCAGTTAAATCCACACAAATGTGTTTTCTACGTGGAATGAGGACAACTCCTTGGCTTCATCATTTCCAAGGATGGTATTCGTCTGGATCTGCTCAAAGTCGAGGCCATTGTAAATTTACCCCCTCCATCTTGACTACACCAACTCCAAATCCTGCAAGGAAAGGCCAAATTTCTCCATTGTTTTATACCCAACTATGTTGGGATAGCCACAGGATTTACTCGGTCGCTAAAAAAAGGAACGCCCTTTGCATGGGATGAGGTGGCCCAAAAATATTTTGATGATGTTAAGGTCGTCCTCATAAATGCTCCTCTATTGCATCCACAAGACTATTACCAAGATTAATTGCTTTACCTAGCCGCGACCCCTAGCACCATTGCTATGGTTTTGGTCCAAGACGATGATGAAGGTAGTGAACATGTGATCTACTACCTTAGTCAGAATCTCCTTAACACTAAAACATGTTATGCACATGTCAAGAAGTTGGCTTTCATTGTCGTTCAAGTTGTTCAACACTTTCGGAACCATATCCTTTTACGTATGACTACAGTGATTTTTGAATGCAACCATATGACCTATATCCTGACTCGTCAGTTGTCAAGGGGCAAGTATTCTAAATGGATAGTTATCCTGCAAGAATCCGATCTGATCTTCACTAAGGCCAAATCTAAGAAGTCACTTTTTTCACTGAATTAATTTGTTCCCTTCCCTCCAAAGCTCTCCTTGCTCATGCTGGTGAAAAGATTCCAGACGAGACCCGTTTCTTTATTAGCACCCTTGATCCATGGTACGATCATATCAGCGTGTGTCTCCAAACGTCCACATTTCAGTCCTTGTTGACCAAAGATGATTGCCGACGTATTCGACATCACTATCAACCCTACTGTATTATTGGCAATACTGTATACCATGTCGGTTTCAATTATATTCTTCTTCGATGCCTCACAATCAAGGAAGTTTAAAGAGCTGTCAATGATATCCACTCTGGGGCATATGGTGGTCATATGTCTGGTTACGCTACAGCTCAGAAAATCCTTTGTGCTGGTTATTTCTAGCTGTCTATCTTCAAAGACTGCATTCTTGTTGTTTGTCAGTGCCACAAATGCCAAATTTACCAATGCAAGATGTGTGCCCCACTCGCTCACCTACACTCCGTAATTACCATTGTTCCCTTTTCCTAATGGGGCATCGATTATATGACATGTAACCCTCATTTGGTTGGGGGGCATGGCTCTATTATCGTCATTGTGCATTATTTCACCAAATAGGTCGAAGCAATGCCTACATATTCGGCAAATGGTAAGACGTTGGCGCAATTCCTTTTTAACCATGTTATTTCAAGGTTTGGCGTACCCCAAGCCATTTTCATAGACCATGGCTCCCATTGAATATATTACCTGATGGCAGAAATGACATCTGCATTGGTCTTGGGCCACAATGGCTTGACCCACATTACCCTCAGGCCAACGGCCAAGTTGAAGCCATGAACAAGGTTTTGGTCACCATGATTTAGTGTACTATTGGGATGCACAAGTAAAATTGGCATCTCATGCTCTTTTTAGCTCTGTGGGCCTACCGAAATTCAACTAAAGACACAACTAGTTTCGCACCATTCCAGCTGGTCTATGGTCTGGAAGAAACATTGTCGATTGAATGTGAGATTCCTTCACTCAAGATAGTCGTTGAACTCCTCCCCAAAACATGATCACCTCAACAGGAACACCTCGTATATTAAGAACAACTAGATGAGACTCGCAGTCTTGCTCGCTTGGTCATCGAAGCACAAAAGAAATGGGTCAAATACCATCTCGATTAGTTGGTCTCCCCTTGTACTTTTTGTGAAGGTGATCTGGTCCTATTACATGACCAAGCTAACAATAAGCTGGGGGAAGGCAAGTTTGAACCTATGTGGCATGGGCCCTATATTGTAAAAATGCGTTTTACAGAAAGGGGCCTATGAGCTTATTGATTATGAAGGAAATCCTCTCTATAAGCCCCAAAATGAGCTTTATCTCAAAAAGTACTATGCTTAGGCCATCTTGCATGGTTACTTATGTACATTAGTATGGGATTCATTTTTGTACAGTGTGGTTTTGTGTGATAGTTTTCAAACAGCTTTCTTGTTTACTATGCTTTTCTTACTTTGTAGATGTCTACGACTGCTCACATTGGTTTCACCAATGTTGCTTGCCGTAGTACCCAGAACCTATCATCTGTGGAATGGGCTATCTATGACCCTAATATTGAGTTGATTGACCTTTAAGGTATCTACTTAGGTCATACAATCAACAACATCACTGAATACAATGCAGTCATCGAACTGTTGTCAGAAGCCATCGCTCTAGGCATCAAAGAATTGGTTGTCAACCTGGATTCACATCTTGTCATCCTTCAACTCAACAGGAAATATTACATTAGTAAGCCTCAAATATTACGAATGTATCTCCATATCCATCTATTGGAAAGGAATTTTGATTATATTGCATATCATCATATTCCCAGATGCATGAATATATTGACAGATGCATTAGCTAATTACGTGTTGGATAGAAATTTACAAAACATGTAAAAGATAAGAAAAACCATTTGTACCATAATATATAGGAAAGTACAACATATATATATATATATATATATATATATATATATATATATATGGTGAGAATGTTTGATACATCAGAACCCAAAAAAATAATATTTGTGTCTAAAATAACATCAGCAGCTCGCAGGCCTCATACACCCGTGGCACGCAGGCCTCAAAAAATATGTAAGTGCAGGACCTAGGAAATACTCAGCATGGTGGTTGTGGTAGCACGAGATAGATCATGCAACATGACTCAATAGTCAGCAGATCTGATCTGAGGCTCCCATTGTGTGCCTATTGTACCGACGAGGCATGCCTCCTATCCGATTATACTCCGGGATATCGTGATTTAACAGCTCAAGGTTCCTCACGATCTCCTCCTCACTATCGCTCCCTTCCTAATAAGGGGCGACAACATCGATAGGGAAAGGCACGTGCTTGGCTATCGGGGACATCCCAGCTGGCCACTCTGGTCCAACATCTACATAAATAAGAGAAATGTTATAAGCATGCATATACTAAAAACAATTAAAAAAATATCGAAATTAAAAATTTGATTTTTTACCTTCATCATCGAAGTCCTCTCCATCTGGTAAGGGCATATTTGGCTTTGCATGGAAATCAGGATCATTATACAACCAGTCCTCCACGATGATCTTTTGTCATCATATCCATGAGAAGAATGCAGTTCGGTATGATATATGCTGACCCCAAATGATCCTGGGCATCAAACGACTCTAGCGGTCCATCCATAGATCGTGTGGCAGAGGAGGATCAACCTCAGTCAAATAATACTGGAACAATGGCACTCATTCCAGGAAAAAGGTCACAGGTAGTGATCCAAAGCTAAATTGCTTTAGATTCCCCGCCTTGACCTTGGACAACTGGTGCTTGATGTTCATCTTCATGGCCTCTTCCTAGTTGAATATTGTAAGAGCTGTGCAGTCAATAGTCTAAAGGAACTTCGACTTGTTAGTATCATGTTCTGCTTGGGACCCCGCCACTCTGTTGATAGTTAACAGAATCACCCGCAGTGTCAAATCCTACACACTGGAAATCTCTATCTTCCCACTCTAGGATTTCAGGCCCTCGATGCAGTGTTCTGAATGAAGGCAAGATATGCATGCCCCACTAGACGTGACCCATACAAGTTCACTAGCTCACCTCTGCGAGACATTCCAATGATGAAGTAGATATCTGAAGTTGTCAACTCTAGCTCCTAGTCCCCAATGACAAAAATATCATTATTAATGTCCCAAAGTCTTATCAAGTATCGAAGCAACTCGGGTTGGTCCCACATCCCTAGTGTAATGAAGAATTTGGGGAGCCTACAAGCCCTCAAAGCCTCCAAGAAATTTGGATCATTTATTGCCTGGGTGTCAACATCTTCATTTTACCTTTCCTTCCAATCCACCATTTTTGGCAATTTCTCTCCTGCAAAAGCCTTCATTTGAGTCAATAATCATCCTTGGCACATAAAATTCAAGTTAAAACAGTCAGTTTTTGAGGAAAAATGATTTTTCCCTATCCACGACAGCAGTGCGCCTGTTTTAAAAACGGATGCGCCAATCGGCACAGATGGTTGTACAAATTACCGTCGGCTGGTGTGATCTCATGCCTGGAAATCGTGCAAACCGAGGGAAATTTTTTTTCTCAAAATCCTCCCTAACAATCCAAAATAATGGCTAAAAATAGAAATGAATGGCATGAAAATGGATCTTAGTGCTTCGACTATTACCTGGAACTGATGGCTCATCAATTGACCTCCTAGATCTCCCGCAATCTATGCCATAACAACTAGGGTAAAAGAGGGTTAAAAGTCTTCACTGCAAACGTAAAATGGCAAATGGTTAAAAAGATATTTACTTTTCCCATTTTTATTCATTTTTCCATGAAAATATCAAGTTTTATAAATGTTTTTGACCTATTTTACCTCAAGGACTCGATAATACACTTTGCCTTATGTGTGCAACAATAGGTGATGGATGTTCGAGGATGATGATGAGTCATATTTCAGCTCTTTTCTCGACTCGTTAAACTCATATGAAAATATTGCCAAGTATTGTTTCCTTTTTTGACTTGTTGAAGAGAATAAAAATGGGGGGTCCGCTTTGAGCTCTTTTCTAACCCTTTAAAAGAGAAAATATGACCGAGCCCTTATTGTTTCAAACTCGTTAACGGATGTGAAATGTTGTGCGACCAATATAAGTTTACCCATTTTTCAGGCTGGGATGAACTATTTACGGAAAAGGTACTCCTTGATTGAAATTGTCAAGCGATTCTCTCAAGTATTGTTTTCTACCTTTTCGGGCTTGAGAGACACAAATGTACGAAAAGGGACCATGTGGAGTTTTCTTTTATCTGTATTTTGCAAGCTCTCTAAACATGAAAAATATACTGAGCTACACCTTTGTTGGACTCGTTAAATTATTAAACAACATCACATTCATCACCATTATGAACATGAGCTTCTCCTTCCTAGGGCTCGTTAAACTTACTAGGTCAGATTTGTCTGAAGGATGAACTCAGAGTGCAAGAATACACTGTCCCCTTCAAGCTTGTGATTCAAAAATAATTTGGGTAATCACCAAAAATGGTGGGGGGAAATTTGGAAATCTATCAGTCATGCCGGCAGCTCAGTCTTGAACATGACACTCTTTGCTTCATGTCGGGTTGCGACATCCTCCTTTGTATCGTTGACCTTCCTGGGTTTGGGCCATTCATTTTTTGCCTTCCATCTGATCTCTGCCATGTCATCATGACCACCAATCCCATGGATCCAAAAGCTGCAAAATCCCCGGTTGTGCCACCGATATGTTCAAGAGTTTCCCTTCTGCAATTACACTTACCCCTGATTCTCTATATCATCCAAAATCATTCTGCATCCTCTCATCTCACGTCGATGATGTGGGATTGATTATGGCCCTCCTTCGACATGGTTGATTTTCATCAACTTCAACTCATTATTCGAGAAGTTGACCGAGATATCCCTTCCAGTACCTTAGAGCTTGCATGCCCTAATGGCAAGTTCTTCGCACTCGATGACAAGTTCACATCATTGGCTTTTGATAGAGTGATTTCATGGGTGTTCGACTTCAGTGCCTGTATTCACATTCTGTGAATTGTGCTGATAGTACCTTGAGGACCATTATCATTACTGGTTGCTTCTCTCGCATATGTTAACAATTTACATCATTTACTGGTAATCAAGTGAATTTCTAGCATGTTCGACATCAACACATCTACTCGCATGCTAGGATCTGCACTTTGATCGGGTCATGTTGGAGCGCAAGACCCTGGACTCAAATCACACACGTCCAGGTTGTGAAGTGGTGTGACATGGTTTATGATGATATGCATGTCTCTTTCAAATGGCTGGCTACAACCAGACCATGAGTTATCATATGTGATCCTTCTCGTTATTGGATGGCGACGAGCATACCTTGGTTTCATTATGATCCTCTTTGACGGATGGCTACGCCCATACCTGGATCTATTTACATGATCATTCTTTGGATGACATTGTCCATGCCACGATTTCTGTATCATTTGATAGAGATCTCAGTTTATCTATATGTATATGTACTTGCTTGCAGGTTTTTAGACGAAAGGCCAATTCCCTGCATTGATTTATAAAGCATTTCAACCCTCACTCCAGATCGACCTTAACACTTTAGGGGGCATCTGTTACCCAACATTTTGTCACTGTCCCCGTAATCCACATTCCTTGATACTAGAGGACCTCTACATTGAACCCCGCATGCTTTGCCTTCATAAAGAAACTCCCATTATGTCCCTCTTCATGAGCAGATCATTTCCCTTTTGCACCATTTCCCTTGAAACTTTTCTTTTTCCTAGTTTACAAGACTGCCGATAATGTCCTTTGTCTCCCCCACGTCCATGTGTAGAGATTAGCACTACTACTCACACCGACAGGAGAAACTGAGCTATGTTTCAGTCACACCTGTCCTACTATGGAAATTTTTTTCAAATTAGAGCCGAAGCTTCCACCTCTAGAAGATCCGTAACGAAAGTTTGGTAAATGGTTTGGCCAAATGAGATCGAGGATGATAATTTGGGCTCCTTTATCCTATAATTATGGAACTACCTCAAGGGATAAGTCCTTCTCCCATGACAAGATGATCCATCTCCCATCCATATTTCCTATATAAACCTCGCTTCTTCCCAAGCAAAAACTTGTCACAATTGATAGTTTTGGCAGAGTTATTGTTTTGAGTGTTGATACTATTTTGGAGTAGACAAGCAAGCTATTACTAGTGGTACTATTCCAAATAGTGATACAATAGCTTACAGTCTTTGATCAAGAAAGTCTATAGAAATGTTTAAGAATCCACCCTACATACTTCGAATTCTGAAGTATTTATACAAAAAAAAAATTACAAAATATCTCAAAACAAACTTGAGATTTATTCTAGGAAATACAAATATCTTCTTGCAAGAAGATAGAGATAGCTAATGAATTGTTTCATGTTGTTCCTTTTTATTTGGTACCGT
Source organism: Pinus tabuliformis (assembly GCA_031772625.1). NCBI lineage: Eukaryota > Viridiplantae > Streptophyta > Pinopsida > Pinales > Pinaceae > Pinus > Pinus tabuliformis. The sequence continues at coordinate 48,463,267 of CM062813.1, forward strand.
TGGCTTTTATGTATGAGTTTGTAGCCCTTTATGCTGGCTGTAGTTGTGATTTTTCATGCTGAAAACTTCTTCAATTTTTATCTTTCACCTGATACTCTTTGACGCTGATACTCTTTGACCATGCTGCCCTGTCTTCATCTATTTACCTGGTTGCTTTTACTTTTACTGTGCAATAACCTTTTGTTGTAAATTTATCACAGTAAATCAGACATTGTCTCCCACCATTATACATCAGGCGATTTTATATTCATCATCCTCCAATAGATCTCATCCACTTCAATATACTTGGAAAAATTGGGCTTGGTGAGGAATAAATTTTTTATCTCATGCTCAAGGAAAAAGTTTTCAAATGTGTTGTACAGAAGTTTTCCTATTGGCAGGGTGTTTATAGATGAAGTGCTTGATTGTTCCTTTGTTGACAGTGTGAGTCTGTTATCATAGTCCAACTGTGTCATGAGTTTGTCATTGATAACCAAAGGACTAGGAAGGCCTTTCTCACTCAAAATTTGGAATTTAGCCATGAACCTATCAATGCCTATCTACATGTTGTGGAACTTTTCTTCTAAGTTAGGCATAAGGTTCCTTTTGGAAAGGACCTTCCTTATTTCCAAGATGGTTTCAGTCCTGTATTCCATGTTGAGTTCTTGGAGCTCATACCTATTTTTTCTATTGAGGAAGTGGATGAGTCTATTGGCATCCTCATGCATGTCTACTAATTCATATTTGACCTTTTGGATAGCTTCTGTAGCTATCTTTACTAACTTTGCCTACTCAAAAATAACTTGAATTGATGGCCAAATATCCTTGACGGAGTCAATGATATTGACCCATAACATCTCCTTGGTTTTCCCAAGAGGTTTCTCCAGTGTTAAGTATTTCTCTAAGATTTTGATCCTTTCACTCATTCTTTAGTCCCTTTGGGCTTCTTCCTTTTGTTTAAGCTGGAAAATTTTGTAGTGAGTTTCCAAACTTGCCACAGTTTCTCTCAATCTGCTCATTTTTGTAGCCTGGATAGACATATCTTCCATGGCTTTAGCCAATTCTACTGCTTTCTCACTTGATGCACCTTTTGTTGTAGATTTTGCTGTGACTAGCAATGCCGTGGCAGGTGGAGCTGTAGGTACCAATGAGGATATCAGTGTAGAAGGGACTGTTGTGGATACTGTAGGGATGACATCTTTGGAGGTTGTGGCCATGTCACTTTGCTTCAATTGAATTAAAGCGTCCAACTCCTAATATGTCTCCTTTAATTAATTATTTAGCTTTAGGACCAAGTCCATCAACTCCTCATTTCTGGTTTGGCCCTCTATGACTTCTAGAGTTTGAGGATGTTGTAGCTGGGGTATTTTTAATTGCCTCTTAAGTGCAACATTATCATCATTTTTCTTCTTTATAAGATGCTATATAGCTTTCATATCATTGGGATCGTGTCCCAATTCAATCACTAAGTCCTCTAAGGATTTGATCGTTGTATCCTTGGCCTATGAGTAGGCCTTCTTTAACTCAAATTGTGCAGAAATTTTGTTCAAATAGTTCTATAGCTGATGACCAACTATGGCTTTACCTATCAGGGTGGAGTATATCATCTCTCCAGCCTGTTTGTGCAGTTCAATCTGATTTATGGCATGCATATCCTTGGCCAACACTTCAAAGTCAACCCTTTTAAAATCGGATGTTGTCTTGGCTGCTGAGTTGTAGGCTTGATGAAAGACATCTATAGCTTTCCCTCTGACATTATCCTTGTTTGATTGGTGAGAGTCAACTTGAAGTACTGAGCATATGTTTGGGCCTTAAGCCTCTCATTTCTAGCTTTGATTTCCTTGTATCTTTCCTTTATGTCCTCATCTCTGTTAGCAGGTCTACTGAATGAAGACACTTCCACACTAATATTCCTTTCCAACATCTGAGTCTATGATATGGAAGGCTCTTGCATCCCTTCAGATGGAGTGCTAAGCCTGCTTTTGTTTACCTCTATATTAGTTACTTGTGCCGAATCTTCTGTGTATTCTTGTTCAGAGAGCGAATTGAGTCTTTGCCTCTTACTTGTTTCCTGTTGCAAATTTGAGGTCTCCATCCCTGATGTGGAAGCCCTCTCTATATTTATTTTTGGCATTTTCTCCTCATTCTGAGGAGTCTGTGTGACTGGAGGGGTACTCATGGTTCTTTCTTTCTCTTCTGGTACCTGATGAGCCCCAAAAATGCACAATTATTTGGGCTCATTCAACCTCCTAAGTTGACTTAATCCACCATTCTCATTGGTTTATTGCATGTTTTTGATTATTTTTATGTTAATAGAGTGAATTTGGTTAGTCATTATGCCAACAAGTCTAATGGGTGCTTTGTGTAGCCTTTTTGGTCCACTTGGAGACAAAATTGAAGGTCTTAATGAGCACTTGGCAGCCAAATTCGTGGGAGAACAAGCTAGAGGATTTGTAGGAAGGTGTCCCCCTCATTTATGGGCCCTTACCTCGAATTCTCCACCATCAGCTCGGAGTTCAAAGGCCACCAAATCAATGAGCACAAGGGCAACCAAGCAAGTCAAGTAGGACTGATGTTAAATACAAGTCTTGGGTAGCCAAGTCCCTAAATTTTAGGAGGACTGTTGGGTCCTCAAATTGTATAAATAAGAAGGCTTATGGCCTCATTTTGTTTAGCCAGTTAGTCATTTTGTTAGCCAGTGGATGTTAGCTAGTTAGCCAGTAGATAGTAGCTAGTGGTTAGTCATTTCATAACCTTGTTGTAGTCATTTTGTAATTCGATTTGTAGGCAATAGATTAGCTTTGCTTTCAGCTCATTTGCAAGTTCTTCTTTTGGACAGTTTTGATGTAACTCTTCATTTCTTGATCAATAAAGATGAATCCAGCTTTGCACCAGCTCTAAATCTCTCTTCGGAGTCTGTAGCTCTTGGGGATGGGCCCATCTCAAGCGCCCAATACCTCCTTTGATTATCTTTATGTGTGTTTGCTGCGTTCTTAAAATAAAATCTGCTATTTAGATTTAGATCTTGCTTCGTTATTTAGATTTATTTTGATGGTTAAAGTAGCTGTTTATGTTTAGAATATATTGGTAGGATAATAACAGGAAAAAGCTTCAAGAAAAGGGCCATCAAACATCTGTGGTTTCACCTCTCCCTTAGTGGGATCAGGAGCTGTGACTAGGATGACTTTGCTGCCCACAAAAACACTGATTTTGCTTTGCCATGCAATCACTAGTGTTTGACTTTCATGCGTAGAAGTTGGTTACAAGTTCAAACTTTCATTTGCTTATTTGCATGAGTTAAAATACATGGTTTCATTGCAGGTCACACTTATGTTCATTCTCTTTACTAACAGCTAGCAAATTAGGTCAACGTAACTAGGTCTTTGAATTTATAAGTTTTGTTGGTTCAGATTGGAAAAACGACTTGCAGGGCACCTGTACCACTCCTTCATCTGCTTATTCTCCATCAGCACCATCCACTCCACCCTCTACTTAGAACCCTTGCTTCACGTTTTCCATTCGCTCCCAAAACCCTAATTTTTGTGCAACATTGCTTCACTCTCCCTTGAACAAATCCAATCGCTCCTTAGCCTCATCCACCAAGTCCTAGGCCTCTTCACACCCCTATCCTACCTCCATATCCACTCATGCATCTTACCTCACTCACCCATGCTCCAAAATCCCATTTCAGAACATCCTGTAGAAATCTCTAAACATCCTGTAGGATCCCCTGCAGACATCCTGTAGAAGCCTGCAAACTCGGTTGCCGAGCACCTGAACATTGTGGACTTATGTGGAATGATGTTTTGGATCCCCTGGAACCTTTCCTAGCCCTCCTAACCTTTCCCAAGCTTTCTTTCCCTTCGAACTACCCCTGCACAGTCAAACCCTAATAAGAAACAAAATCATAATAACTCCAACCACTTAAGCAAAAATACAAAAACAATGTTCTTTTCAGTAGAAGTAGTTTAAATTCATGCATCTCATATCACTAGAAGTAATGGCATCATTTCTAGAAGTTTGCACTCCCACCATTGCATCATAGACATTAGACTAGTCAGATAAGGGTTTACTAGGGTTTCCATGTTTTGTTGGCTTTCAGCTCATTCTTGCAAAGTAGGTTAATTTCCTTTCAGATAGTCTTCGTTCATCATTTAGAAAGCTTCTTCTGAGAACATATAGAATTTGGCTTGAGCCCTAGCGGACTTGTGCCAGCTGACCAAGTGACAGCTGCGACAAGAGCTAGTACTTGTGCATACAGCAATGTCACTTCCAAGTTTGTTACGAACTACCGGGTTGATAAAATTAGAGATAGGAAGCTCCAGGAGTTGTAGCATTATTGCTACAATATTGGAGCCCACCATCTTTTTGGCGCCGTTGTCGGGGAAGCGTCAGAGTATTGGTGATTGTCGCTTTTCTTCTATTTTCCACTACAATCTTCTGCTAAGTAGTTTATTTCATTTCCATTATGCAATTTCGTTTATGCAAAAGTAGATTAGCATTTCCCGCTTTCATAGATTAGCATTTCAATTCCGCAGTTTCATTTCTGCAAGCATAGATTAGCATTTCAATTCCGCAAGCGTAGATTAGCATTTCATTCCTGCAATTTCATTTGAGAAAAATAGATTAGTCCTTTCCTGCTTTCATTTCAATTCCGCATTTTCATTTTAGTGAGATAGTTAGTTGCAGTTCAATCTATTTCAGTTTTGCATGTAGAAGTAGAAAAGAGAAAAAAATCAACCAAAAAGATTTCATTTCATGCCTTGTAGGAGTAGAGATAAGTTAGAAAAATGATTGCACAACACCACCACTGCTTCACACAGCCAACATTCTCTCTTCTTCGATGGCTGTGATTAAAGAACCCTTGGATGGACATCAAGACATATCTAAAGAACCTCTAGGGGAGAAGAAGAAGAAAACATTCCTCTAAGCGAATCGCTACAAGCAGAAATGTTGGGAGCAACATCTTGTCCAAAGATGAATTTGAAAATCAGATCAAAGATTTCAAGAGTGATATGAGGCAGTTTCTTGCCATGCAACTGGATACCTTGCGGATCCAACAGAAGCAAGAGGAAGCCAAGAGGGCTTTGGTCATTTTTTGTCCTAGGTGCACTAGAAAGCATCCTAGGAACGAATGTCCATTGTACTCCATAGAAGTGTGTTTTGTCTGTGAAGAATACCATCCTACAGATCAATGCCCTTCCTTACCCAGATTCAAAGCTGCATATCAGAGAGCCAAAGGAGCCACTGAATCACTCTATTACATGAACCAAAGTTGGCCGCATGGACCTAGATCTTACCAGCAGGAACTGCAAGGGACACCCGAGACCTATTATGACCCCTATCAAGCCACTTTCATGCCTTCTTGGGGTCCCCCTGCTCATCCTTCCTGGTTCACACCTCCTCCTTGTTCCTTCACAGATCCATATTATGCCCAACCAGCCGCTCATTCGTTTCACTCTTATGCTCAGCCACAGCCTCAGTGGAATGCACCTTATCAGGAGTGGAGGCCCCCGTACAACACTCCTCCCACTTCGTTTCCTCCACCACCTGCTCATCCACAACCATCGCCTCCTCCTCCACCAAGGCAACCCCAAATGCCTACCCAACCACAATGCCATCCATCTCCATCTCAATTTCACACCTCCACTCAACTACCCGTACCATTTCCAAAGCCATACAATGGAGCAGCTCAACCCCATTGCAAATCTGAGGCACAACATATGAAAACAACTCCTCTTGAGCTCAATGATCTTCACCATAGCTCAGGAAGAGTGTTTCAAAGCAGAGACTATGTTGCAAGCATTGAAGGACCGCATCCAGCAAAAGAAGATTCAAAAGAGGAGATCAAATAACCATGGGCTGCACTTGATGAAGAGAAGATATCAGAATCAAAGATGAGGGAGTTCCCTCATGGTTACCATCAAATCTTCCATCTATTCAAGAGAAAGATCAACAAAAGCAGGAAGATGAGAAAGTCATGATAGAAGGTGACATGAAGAATGATTCAGATCAGCAAAAGGACCAAGGATATCAAAGTTATATTGAGATATGGTTTCAGAAGGTCACTAAGTTGTAGCAGTACTTTCTTCCTCAGCTTTGTTTGATCCCTTCAACGCCAGATCATTTGGTCTCTGAGATCTGGATACTTGTCCAAGCATGCATTTCGAGCCTTCACATCATTTTTTCTCTAATCTCGATGTGCACATGGCTCCATTGGAAGTATTCTTATACTTGAGAATGATTTTGTTTTTCAAGTAGGGTAGGGTAGAAAAAAGAAAAAGAAAAAAAAGAAAAAAAGGAAAAGGAAAAAAAATGAAAAAAAGAGGAAAATAGAAATCTAAGGTGAAAACCTCCTCGGAGGCGCCTTAGATTGGCTCATTGATTGAAAACCTCCATGAGGCGGTCAATGGGTTGGGAAAAAAGAGAAAAGAGAATAAGATCTTTGGGTGAAAACCTCCCTTGGAGGCGCCCAAGGCAGGCAATTAGGGTGAAAACCTCCATGAGGTGCCCTAGTTGTTTTTAAAAAAAACAAAAAAACAAAAAAGAGAAAAAGGAAAAGAAGAATAAAGCTAATCTCCATTGAATAATTTCATGTTGCAGCAATGACATTGCAGGTTGCAAGAAGGACGTTTCATGACAGAAGGAGCACTCAAATCAAGGTTAAAGGAATTTTTCTTATGCCTTTTACAGGAAGCTCTGTATTTCTACAGGAAACATCCTGTAGAACCTTTGGACGAGCCAAATCCAATTTCAAAATTGAATCTGATGGTGGGAATCTGTTGATTAGGCCTACAAGCACTTGTTTGTCCATCCCTTGCCTTTCTCCATCATTTTTTCCACCTCCTTGTGCTTCTCATTGTGCTTCTACAAGAACTTCCTGTAGAAATTGTGGGAAACTAGACATGGATTTCAAAAAGTGGTTTGGCGAACATGGTAGCTTCCTCAAGGGTTAAGAAGCCCTCATGCAATCTTCCAACTCCTCCTCCATCATCTCCATACCTTCATCACAGCCCAAGCTCAGTTTTTCCTTCCATGCAAACATTTGCAAAAAGCCTTGAGGCAAAAATCCATAGAACAAAATTTATTTTTGCCATAACTTGAAAACCATGCATCCATTTGACAAACCGTTTTATGGGGAATTGTACAAGGGTGATGGAAACATGCTTGAGCAGTTTCAACCAATTCCGGTGCACGGTTTCCAAGAAATCAGGCTCCATCACCATCAGCCATTTTTGCATTTTGTCCATATCCATGCATCCGTTTTAAAACATGTTTCATGGAGAGATGCACATGGGTGATAGTAGCCTACCCAAGCAGTTTCAGTTGATTCCGATGCACGGTTTCCGAGAAATCGAGCTCTGAAATCTTCAGCCATTTTCCATTTTTCTCGAAATTCGTGCATCCATTGATCATGATTTTGCTATGGGAGATGTATAATGATGATAGAAACATGCTCAGCAAGTTTCAGATCGATCCGCTTTGCCGTTTGGGAGAAATGGCAAAAACAAGTTCTGGTTTTGTGACCATGCAGCAGCAGCAGCTTGAAGGTGCAGATCTGAATGTGGAAACAATTGCCTGGAGCTTAGATCTGGCCAGAGGATACCTGCACAAGAAAAAAAACAATCAAAGATTAGCAGCCAAGCCACATGCAATCAAAGGATCCAAGCATGCAGCAGCAGAATCTGAGCATGCAGCAGCAAAAAGCTTCACAAGCAGCCGTTTGGCTTCAGGTACGTGACTAAACCTTGTTCATCTGTTTGCATAGATCTAATCTAAAGCATTGCATGAATGAATGAGATGGTGAGATTTAGTTAGGAAGGTAGCCATATTCGATTGCACTCATCCAGGCAAAAATCACGCAGCACGCATGGGTAAGTCATTCACGTGGAAGTTGAAAAACATAGTTAGTGGTAGATCAGTTGAACTCCAGTGCACAGGACGTCAAATAATTAACAGATACAGGATAACCTACAGTTTATAACATCACTGTAGTTCGAATGAAGACAGCACACATTTTTTCCAGCTCACCACAAATCACGCTGCAGTTAAACGGCGCTCGGCTGAAACTCTCACCACTCTTTGTTCAACTACGGTCAACTAAAGCACATGTCCACCACTTCCAGATCAGTTAACCAATGGTCCTCTACAAGTTTTCTTCCTGATTTCTTAGATTTCTGTTGTTTCTAAAAAAAAAATCTCCCACCTATCACACTCTACAGGCGTTTCTACAAGAAGCTGTGCTACAAGAAACCCAACATACGAAGAAGTTTGGACTGTTCACGTCGAGGGTGGAAATTCTCAATGAGGTAGGCCTGAACATAACTTTCCCATGCAAATAATTCAAAATGTGGTGAATTCGATGTGTTGAGGGGGTAAGGAAAATGTGAATGGAAGTCTGTCTACGAATTCAAAAGTTGTTTTATTATCGCTGCCTGGAATTGGCTTCATGGTCTGCATGTGAGATTTTCTCCAGGGTCTTGAATTAAACTCTCTCTTGTAGAAAAGATAAATCACTGTCAGGGCTAACCTATGTGAAAAATGTGAATTTTACATGGTTATATGTATGCTGGTGGGTGTGAAAATTAAGCTCTGCACTCTGTCTGTGAGAGCCTAATTTCATTTTGACAGTCAAGTTTTGGGGCAGCAGCAACAATATAACTAGGGAATTAGTGAAAAGGGGGATACAAAGATCTGAGAAACCATGTCTTGAGAATCAAAGGAGGAAACCATACACAGAATTCCCCTTCTGATCAGAGCACAAGCCAAAACAGTGCATTATATCTGAACTCTGGCCAAAGAATTCACCTCATCCAGCAGCGAGGACAAGGAGCACATCGAGGCAGAGAGGAAAATAGAGGGGAAGAAAGATGAGGGTAAGGAAACCCAGGGCAGACCATCACATGAAAAATCACAGGAGAAGCCACAGAAAAAGCAAGAAAAAGGACCAGCTGTTGAGACCAAAGCTGCGGGTGAAATAAAGACACAAACACCCCGGAAGAAACAATTGCGAAGCAGGGCAGAGAGGACTGAAAAAGTCCAAACAAGTGAAGACAAAACCAAGGCAACCACACCAAAATTAAAAGGGAAGACACCCCCAGCCACGCAGACCAAAACAGTGAAGACACTTTCTACAGGAAGCCAGAAATTAGCTACAGGACTTTCTACAGGAAGTCCTGAAAACACTATTTTGGCTTGGTTTTGATTGATTGTCTTGTGTCTCCTTGTTTCACTGATGTTTGTGAAATTTATAAAAGAGGAAGGTGTTTTCAACTTGGGACTTGGGTGTGTTCGTATATTGCTACTTTACTAATATGCTTAAGCACAATAACCTGCTTACCAAAGCCTTTGAAAAGTGGGGTGATTTGGTGATGGCTTCATTCTGCTAACTGGTCCAACTTAGCATTTGAGGATTGTTGGCAAGATGTTCATCTTTGATGATTTCTGTGAAGATATTACTTTGGAGCTGAGAGGTGATAGTTGATGGTATATTTGCTTTCACACAAAGTGCTAGTGAATTGTCTTTGACAGAGAAGAGGGCACCATTTCTTCCATATGATTGCATATACTTGTGCACTCATAACAAGGTTGAGGATTCACTAAGAAAAGAAGCAGACAGTGAGGAAGAAGAGAAGAAGGGCGAGAAGACGAAGGCTGGCACAGCCAAGCTGAAAGGAAAATCACCCTCAGCCAAGCAGGCTAAGACAGTGCCGACTGTTTCTACAGGAAGACAGAGGACTGTTTCTACAGGAAGCCAGCGAACTGTTTCTACAAGAAGTTTGAAAAGAGGGAAGCCAAAGGAGAAAATAGCCGAGATGTTAGCCAAAGAAGCCACCAGGGCCATCAAAGATGAGGAGAGAGATTGGTTGCTCAGAGGATGAGCAACACTTTCAGTAGGGGGGTGATGATGAGCCCCAAAAATGGACAATTATTTGGGCTCATTCAACCTCCTAATTTGACTTAATCCACCATTCTCATTAGTTTATTGCATGTTTTTGATTATATTTATGTTAATAGAGTGAATTTGGTTAGTCATTATGCCAACAAGTGTAATGGGTGCTTTGTGTAGCCTTTTTGGTCAACTTGGAGACAAAATTGAAGGTCTTAATGAGCACTTGGAAGCCAAATTCGTGGGAGAACAAGCTAGAGGATTTCTAGGAAGGTGTCCCCCTCATTTATGGGCCCTTACCTCGAATTCTCCACCATCAGCTCGGAGTTCAAAGGAAACCAAATCAATGAGCACAAGGGTAGCCAAGCAAGTCAAGTAGGACAGCTGTTAACTACAAGTCTTGGGCAGCCAAGTCCCTAAATTTTAGGAGGACTGTTGGGTCCTCAAATTGTATAAATAAGAGGGCTTAAGACCTCATTTCAGTTAGTCAATTTGGTTAGCCAGTTAGTCATTTTGCTTTAGCCATTAGTTAGCTAGTTTGTAGTTCGATTTTTATGCAATAGATTAGCTTTGCTTTCAGCTCATGTTCAAGTTCTTCTTGTGGACAATTTTGATGTAACTCTTCATTTCTTGATCAATAAAGATGAATCCAGCTTTGCACCAGCTCTAAATCTCTCTTAGGAGGCTGTAGCTCTTGGGGTTGGGCCCAACTCAAGTGCCCAATACCTCCTTTCATTATCTTTATGTGTTTTTGCTCCATTCTTAGAATGAAATCTGCTATTTGGATCTAACTCTTGTTGTGTTATTTAGTTTGTTTTTTATGTGTAAAATATCTTTTCATGCTCAGATTTAGTTGACAGGTTGTTAACAGAAAAAGCTTCAAGAAAAGGGCCATCAAACATCTATGGTTTCACCTCTCCCTTAGTGGGATCAGGAGTTGTGACTAGGATGACTTTGTTGCCCACACAAACACTCATTTTGCTTTGCCATGCAATCACTAGTGTTTGATTTTCATGTGTAGAAGTTGGTTACGAGTTCAAACTTTCATTTGCTTATTCGCATGAGTTGAAATACATGGTTTCATTGCAGGTCACACTTCTGTTCATTCTCTTTACTAACAACTAGCAAATTAGGTCAACGTAACTAGGTCTTTGAATTCATATGTCTTTGTTGGTTCAGATTGGAAAAACGAATTGCAGAGCACCTGTACCAATCCTTCATCTGCTTATTCTCCATCAGCACCATCCACTCCACCCTCTACTTAGAACCCTTGCTTCACGTTTGCCATTCGCTCCCAAAACCCTAATTTTTGTGCAACATTGCTTCACTCTCCCTTGAACAAATTGAACCATCCTCGTCATTCCTTAGCTCCATCCATCAGTTCCTAGGCCACTTCACACCCCTATCCTACCTCCATATCCACTCATGCATCTTCCCTCACTCACCCATGCTCAAAAATCCCATTTCAGAACATCCTATAGAAATCTCTGAACATCCTGTAGGATCCCCTGCAGACATCCTGTAGAAGCCTGCAAACTCGGTTGCTGAGCACCTGAACGCTGTGGACTTCTGTGGAATGATGTTTTGGATCCCATGGAACCTTTCCTAGCCCTCCTGACCTTTCCCAACCTTTCTTTCCCTTTGAACTACCCCTGCACAGTCAAACCCTAATAAGAAACAAAATCATAATAACTCCAACCACTTAAGCAAAAATACAAAAACAATGTTCTTTTCAGTAGAAGTAGTTTAAATTCATGCATCTCATATCACTAGAAGTAATGGCATCATTTCTAGAAGTTTGCACTCCCACCATTGCATCATAGAGATTAGACTAGTCAGATTAGGGTTTACTAGGGTTTCCATGTTTTGTTGGCTTTCAGTTCATTCTTGCAAAGTAGGTTAATTTCCTTTCAGATAGTCTTCGTTCATCATTTAGAAAGCTTCTTCTGAGAACATATAGAAGTTGGCTTGAGCCCTAGCGGACTTGTGCCAGCTGACCAAGTGACAGCTGCGACAAGAGCTAGTACTTGTGCATACAGCACCGTCGCTTCCAAGTTTGTTACGAACTACCGGGTTGATAAAATTAGAGATAGGAAGCTCCAGGAGTTGTAGCGTTATTGCTACAATACTAGAGCCCACCATGATGAGCCCCAAAAATGGACAATTATTTGGGCTCATTCAACCTCCTAAGTTGACTTAATCCACCATTCTCATTGGTTTATTGCATGTTTTTTATTATTTTTATGTTAATAGAGTGAATTTGGTTAGTCATTATGCCAACAAGTCTAATGGGTGCTTTGTGTAGCCTTCTTGGTCCACTTGGAGACAAAATTGAAGGTCTTAATGAGCACTTGGCAGCCAAATTCGTGGGAGAACAAGCTAGAGGATTTGTAGGAAGGTGTCCCCCTCATTTATGGGCCCTTACCTCGAATTCTCCACCATCAGCTCGGAGTCCAAAGGCCACCAAATCAATGAGCACAAGGGAAGCCAAGCAAGTCAAGTAGGACTGCTGTTAACTACAAGTCTTGGGCAGCCAAGTCCCTAAATTTTAGGAGGACTGTTGGGTCCTCAAATTGTGTAAATAAGAAGGCTTAGGGCCTCATTTTGGTTAGCCAGTTAGTCATTTTGTTAGCCAGTGGATGTTAGCTAGTTAGCTAGTAGATAGTAGCTAGTGGTTAGTCATTTCATAGCCTTGTTGTAGTCATTTTGTAATTCGATTTGTAGGCAATAGATTAGCTTTGCTTTCAGCTCATTTGCAAGTTCTTCTTATGGACAGTTTTGATGTAACTCTTCATTTCTTGATCAATAAAGATGAATCCATCTTTGCACCAACTCTAAATCTCTCTTAGGAGGCTGTATCTCTTTGGGTTGGGCCCATCTCAAGCGCCTAATACCTCCTTTGATTATCTTTATGTGTGTTTGCTGCGTTCTTAAAATAAAATATGCTATTTAGATTTAGATCTTGCTTCGTTATTTAGATTTCATTTGATGGTTAAGTAGCTGTTTATGTTTAGAATATATTGGTAGGATAATGACAAGAAAAAGCTTCAAGAAAAGGGCCATCAAACATCTGTGGTTACACCTCTCCCTTAGTGGGATCAGGAGCTGTGACTAGGATGACTTTGCTGCCCACAAAAACATTGATTTTGCTTTTCCATGCAATCACTAGTGTTTGAATTTCATGTGTAGAAGTTGGTTACAAGTTCAAACTTTCATTTGCTTATTTGCATGAGTTAAAATACATGGTTTCATTGCAGGTCACACTTCTGTTCATTCTCTTTACTAACAGCTAGCAAATTAGGTCAACGTAACTAGGTCTTTGAATTTATAAGTTTTGTTGGTTCAGATTGGAAAAACAACTTGCAGAGCACCTGTACCACTCCTTCATCTGCTTATTCTCCATCAGCACCATCCACTCCACCCTCTACTTAGAACCCTTGCTTCACGTTTGCCATTCGCTCCCAAAACCCTAATTTTTGTGCAACATTGCTTCACTCTCCCTTGAACAAATCCAATCGCTCCTTAGCCTCATCCACCAAGTCCTAGGCCTCTTCAGACCCCTATCCTACCTCCATATCCACTCATGCATCTTCCCTCACTCACCCATGCTCCAAAATCCCATTTCAGAACATCCTGTAGAAATCTCTAAACATCCTGTAGGATCCCCTGCAGACATCCTGTAGAAGCCTGCAAACTCGGTTGCCGAGCACCTGAACATTGTGGACTTATGTGGAATGATGTTTTGGATCCCCTGGAACCTTTCCTAGCCCTCCTGACCTTTCCCAAGCTTTCTTTCCCTTCGAACTACCCCTGCACAGTCAAACCCTAATAAGAAACAAAATCATAATAACTCCAACCACTTAAGCAAAAATACAAAAACAATGTTCTTTTCAGTAGAAGTAGTTTAAATTCATGCATCTCATATCACTAGAAGTAATGGCATCATTTCTAGAAGTTTGCACTCCCACCATTGCATCATAGAGATTAGACTAGTCAGATTAGGGTTTACTAGGGTTTCCATGTTTTGTTGGCTTTCAGCTCATTCTTGCAAAGTAGGTTAATTTCCTTTCAGATAGTCTTCGTTCATCATTTAGAAAGCTTCTTCTGAGAACATATAGAAGTTGGCTTGACCCCTAGCGGACTTGTGCCAGCTGACCAAGTGACAGCTGCGACAAGAGCTAGTACTTGTGCATACAGCACCGTCGCTTCTAAGTTTGTTACGAACTACCGGGTTGATAAAATTAGAGATAGGAAACTCCAGGAGTTGTAGCATTATTGCTACAATACTGGAGCCCACCAGTACCTGCAGAAAATAGTTGTCATCAAGCTACTTTTCTAAATCAACCAGAGCATTTTCTACATCTACATTGGTGCTGCCTTCGTCTACTAGGGTACCTTCCACCCATTCTGTTTGGCTGTCATATGCCTCTATTTCTGGTATGGGGTGGTGGATGAAGTGTCCTAGCTTGACCTTTTTCCTTTTCTTGGTAATCAATTCCAAAGGGTCATATCTCCATACAAAACTCCTTTGGAACTTCATCCTTTGTAGGATTAGGTTTGCCTCTTTCCCTGCTTCTTTGGAATTTCATATGAAGGGAACTAATTGATCTTTGATTTTGAAATAGGCCTTTTTCTTAGCATTGACGAAGTTGAATTCATCTGCATTGATGATTTGTCTGTAATAATCTAAGGCAAACAACCTCATGAGGAGGTATCTTGGTAATTTATATGGTGCAATCATGCAACCATATATTCTGATTTTTGTATGGTTCTGATAAAGGTACAAATCGCCCACTTTGGCCTTCTTGGAAAGCTGGAGGACTCTCTTTATTTATGGGCTTATCCTAGGTGGAGGATTCCCAGTTAACATGGTTGTGACTGGATGCACAAAAGAATCTATAATGTCTGAGTAGGTATATGGTGATTCAAAATCATGGAAAAGTGGGGTCCAAAAAATAAAAGATCTGGGCTGGCCACTAGTGTCAATCTTTTGAAGGGAAAAAGGAAATTTCTATGGCTGATAATACAGAAATAGATGGTATAAAATAGAGGAGTATTTGAAAACCCTCTCATTTCCCATTCTTGTGAACTTCTCATGCATTATGTTAGCTATGAATGTAGAAAAGTCATATATGGTTGCAGAAGGTTGTCCTCGGGTATAAATGGACATGAAAGAAAGAATAATTTCATCAATGTACTCACTTGTGGTGTAACCTAACACACATGATATCATAGTTACAATGTTCTAGCCCCATGAAGAGAAAATGGCTGATACACATGGAGGGGAATCCTTGGGATAAATTTTTCCTCTCTGATGAAGGTTTGGAATAGCTGGGCTAATTTTGCAGGGCTTAGCTTAGGATACTAGTCCAACAGGTCTCCAATTGAGAGGGGAGTTAGGTTTGGCCCTGGTTGGATTTGCAACATTTCATTAATGGATTCAGCTCTGATAGTAAAAAGGTCCTTCTGGTCATGAGACATTATGGTTCTATGGCTGGGGACGTAGCATGCATAGCACATATCAAAAATCTCTGGAAAGATGTGGACTTGGGGGAACTAGTATTTGGGAAAATTTGACTCCCAAATGCCAATCTCATGAGCATGGCTAAGGTATTTGTCCCTACTTTGCCAATGGTCTTTGAGCAGGGTCGCTAGGGCAGTATTGTCTTTTATCTGGAAGTCTCGGTCAGCCAGGGGAATGTGGTCTAGGTCTAAATGTGGAGTTGTAATTGTTCTAACGTCCCTAGCAATGGGGGCAACCATAATTCAGTTCTTGTGGATTTGAATTATGCTCATGGGTTTTAGCAAAGGTTCTATGGGTTTGTTAGAGGTTTTTAGGTTAACGAAGGTCTTGCAAATGGTTATGTTTCAAAGTGTTGAAATTAAAGTAAAATTTAATATTTTTACTTAGTTAATATTGTTATGAGGGTGAATTTACTTGGAATTTGACAATGGAGTTGGTATTCCATGGTTAAATACCTAGAATTGGATGAAATTGACTATAAATGGTGGTTGATGGTGGCTGCAGAGGTTCGTATGGTTCTGGTATGGAGTGATGAATGAGATGGGCTATCTGTAGCGTTTGTGGAGAAATGGAGGAGGTGTGTGAGCGAAGTCACTATTCACAGGTGTCACAACAACTTTCTAAGTTCTTAAATAGAAAATGCGCAAAAAAGTGGAAAGATGGGTAATTGGGCTTATATAGAAAAAAGGTTAATTTTGGCAGGTTCATGAATTGATGAACAGTGGCGATTCTTCGGTTAAAATGGGGGAATCGGTTTGGAGGGCCATCATACCGCTTTTGTGGTGCGGGCGGTATTTGGAAGGGGTCGCCCGATTCCATTCATCATTTGACATGTAGCATCGGCGGTCAGGAGGAAAACCGCCTTATCGGGCGGGTAAAGGACGGACATCGGGCTAGGCCGATATGGATGTGAGCCATTGGATGTGGGGGAGGACGATCAACAATGGTCGGGGGATGAAGCTGCACGATGATTTACACCAAAATTGTTCGCAGGGGGGGGGGGGGGGCATGGGTCTAATCACCGGCAATATAAGATTAAATTAAAACTTAATCTCATCGGAGGCCCTTAATATATGATTAAGGACTTAGGGCGGGGTTTTAATATATTTTGTGGGATATGGGGTAGTCATATAGTTTATAAATAAACTAAGGGGTGGGATTATTTATATAAAGGAGCTAAACATATACGGGCTAATGGATTTTTCGAGAATTTTATATATATTTAATAAAAAGCTAATATGTAGTGAAATGAGTGGAAGGGGTATTGTACTTAGGTATACAAAACATTATGCACTTTCGATACACTTAGTACTTAGGATAAATGTATTTTGATGAGTTTTTGCATAAAATATGTTTATCATGGGGTTTTCCTAGGCAAAAGGAATTTAACCTTAGGAAAAGGGGTTTTGTGAGGAGGATTGTTGTTGGGAAAAGTATCCAATACGGAATGACCCTATCCCACTCTAAGGGTGATAGTACCTCAGCAACAATCAAAGCAAAGCTATTCGAGATTACTTCTTTATGAGATGTAAGAGAGGGGAGAAAGAGATCCACTAACTGTTGTCTTCCGCTAATGATTGATCCAATCTTCTCTCTTTGCTGCTTGCCCCTAGCTCCTTGCTCTTTCACTGGCCCAGCTACACCAAGATCCTGCAAAATAACAAGAGAGGGAAACTACAAGAAGCATACATTCATAATTGATTCACGGATTAGAATAAATCAAATACACAAGTATAGCAATACACCATTGAGACACATGCATATAGAAGAACCTCAAATGCTTTATTAATGGAATAAGTAAAGTTCAGGAAGAAATACAACCATAAAAGGCCCAATCCAGCATCACCTCCCAGCAGAAAGAAATCTCCTCTTCACCTCCTTCAAAGCAAATCACCCAATATTTCTATACCCAAACCAACAGCACTTCCTTACATTCACAAGATTCCCACCTCCATAGACCTCCTGAGAGAGCTCTATATATAGGAGATTTGGAGAAAGGATGAGTGAGCTTGTAGCTGGCATGAAGCTGACTAGTGTCCTCTCCCACTTCAGTTATTCTTCAGTTCTTGAGTCCACTTGGAGGTTCTTGCTTCCACTTGGAGATCTAGACCCTCTTACTCATCACCAGTCGAATTCCTTGATCCAAGTGTCATTTTGGAAGCTTCCTGGGCATTGACACCTTGAAGAATGACTGTGCCACTTGTCCCAACTCGCCCAGCGCAGGTAGCCTTCCTTGCAGTTGACATTCAGCGCAGGTAGACAGTGGAGCTCTTGACATTCAGCGCAAATGCTCAGTGGAGCAGTTGACATGATCCAAAATTAGCTTGTTTTTGAGTGTTTTCAGGTGGAGAACTGATATTTAGTGCTGTGGTTTGCTGACCTTGTTCCTCTAGGGGTAGGAACAACATGTTTAGGGACTTTGGATCCCTTAGATTATTGACATTTCATGCTTTATGCTGTAAGGCACAAAAATGTCTATAACAAGGATGAATGAATTGCTAGGGAATTTAACACCTTTCCTTCTTAAGTCATCGAGCTGAGGGTCCGGTCACACTAGAAGTCAGAGAAATGCTCTGAGCCTCTTTGACTTAAAGAACTATAGGTATTAATATTTTTATTATGAAAGGGAAATTAGTGAGTGTTATAGGGGTGAAAACGAATGATGGGGAATTAATCATTTTCAATTGGTGAACCATTGCTTTTGCCTCTGTAAAATTATTTTTGTACATAGAAACATATCATTTAAGCATAATGGATGTGCTTTTATCAACTGATATTTGTAATCATGCAACCTTTGCACTACTTACCCATTCACATACTCTACCATTTTTTCTTCCTTTATTTGGGTGCATTTAGGCTAACAAATCCATATCAATCTTTTTCTTTTCTTTACAAAATAAACTATCTAATTCTAACCTTATATCATCCGAGGGCTCATATTAAATTGATGAGCTCCTTTTGTTCACTCTACCTATCTAATGATATGCCAAGATTACACTGTTTGGTCAGATTTTATTCTCTAACTATAAAGATAACTTCAAAACATGAAATAGCCAAGTTTAAGCAATTTTACTATCATGGATTGTGGCATGACTAACAAACTGCACAAAATCGTTATTATGCATAGAATTAAATTGCGATGACATTTTGATTTGCACACTTTCATGGTCTATTTTTGTCTTTTGGGGTTCATATATTTTCATTTTTTGACCTATTTCATTCTTATTGTCCTTTTATTATTCTTTTAGGACATACCCTCTTTACATTTTTTATTTTTTTTAATATGGAAAACATTTGCAGAAAGCAAAGGTATGTATAATATTACAAGGCTTCACCTTAGTCATTCAAAATTATGACTCCTATTGGTATAGGAACCTAACAGTGGCTCCACTTGGGGATGGAATTTTCTAGTGAAATGTCAAGAACTTTTTAGATCAGTGGCATCTGAATGGTTGTTGATGTTACCTTGCAAAAGTTTCATCTATTCCTCTACATTATTAGTACTTATGACAGTGAAGCTTTCAAATCTTAGGGCCTTCTCTTCAGGCTTCAACTTCAATAATCACCATCCAATCCAAGCTAGACTTTTAAAATTGAATATGTACAAATCGGAACTAAGAAATTAGTAATTAGGCTCAAAATAGTGTTTGAGCATTCAACCATTCACTGGTCCACCTTCTGCTTCTATACCATCAAGCTCTCTGGAGAATAAAGCATTATTACCTCTGAAAACTTAAATGGCATATGGGCCTTTCCACAAGAAACCAAATTTCCCATGTTTACCTTTATCTTCCCTCCTGGAATCCCACTTGAGCACCTTGTCACCAAGGTAGAAATCTTTAACCTTGGTTCTCTTATCAAAAACCTTTTTAATCCTTTCCTGCACAACTTTAGACCTGATGTATACTTCTTCCCTGGTTTGTTGAAGATGAATTTTTTGGTTGATTCTGCTTTGGATACTATTTGGTTCAACCTGTATTTCTTGAAGCAACTTCATTACTGGTGTTCCCAAGGAAGATGGAAAATCAACATCCATCCCATAAACTAGTTGATAAGGAGAAGTACCAATTGATTTCTTTGTGGTTAGTCTATCTTCTCATAAGGCATTGACTTGCTTTTTATTCCATGTCTTCTTATTGTCCTCTAACAAATTTTTCATGATGTTTACTAGGATTTTGTTTGAGGACTCTACCAATCCATTTCCTTGAGGATAATAGGCTGTGGAATGGCCCAGGGTTATATGATACTTGTTGCAGAAATCTATCATTCTTTTGGATTTAAAGTCTATTGCATTATCAATAATGAGCTTAGTTGGACATCCAAATCTTGATAAAATGTTGGTTTCAAGGAAGGTTATGATAACATTGTGAGTGGCTTGCCTTGAAGGTACGACCTCTATCCATTTCATGAAGTAATCTATGGCAGTAAGGATCCATTTGTGTTGGGAAGAGGAGGGTGGGTGAATTTCGCCAATGAATTCTAAACCCCATTGTTGAAAAGGTATTTCAGCAGAGATTGGTTTTAGGGGCAAAGGCAAGAGCTTTTTCTTTCCTTCAAAAAATTGAAATTTGGGATAGGAGGTCACATATTTCTTGACATCAGAAAACAAAGTAGGCCAGTAGAAACCAGCTCTAAGAATTTTATCTGCAGTGGTTTTCCAGTAAAGGTATCCTCCACAGTCACCTGCATGAAACTCTTGAAACACTTTGTCAGCTTCATATTTTAATAAGCAATTGAGAAGAATGCCTTCATGATCTATCCAAAACAAAGAATTGACTAATATACAAAATTTTAAGGATTTCATATTTAAAAACCTGCTTTTAGTCCTAGATAATTTAGGAGGAGCTTGTAAATTTAGTAAAACATATATAACATCAGAATACCATGGTGATTCAATGAAGGCCTAGCTAATTAGTGGAGTTGTCATCTCCTCCTCAACATCTATTGCTGCAATGAAGTTTATATCCAAGGCTTGATAGTTTGATTCAGCCATGAGCTTGGCTAAACATTGGCCCTTGATTGACTTAGTTGGTTTAATTTCTATGTCATATTATAAAATAGTAGCAATAAACTTTCTTCTCTTTTCATATGGACCTTCCTGCGTTAGGATGTCTTTGACTACTGAATTGGGAACATAGGCCACTATATGAGAATATAAAATGTATACCCTAAAATCCTTGATGGCTTTGACCAAGGAAAAGGCTTGTTTTTCCATTATGTTATATTTCGAGGGGGCATCTCTCAAGGCTTTGCTAAAGAAAGCAAGAGGTTGTTCATAGCCCTAGTAATTTTTCTGTAGTAGGACTGCAACAATTGTGTGCTCAGAAGCAAAGGAAAATAAAATGAAATCTCTATCAAATTTTGGACTGATTAATGTTGGTGTTTTAGTTAGGGTCAGTTTAATGTCTTTAGAGGATTTCTTAGTCTTAACAGTCCATTTTACGGTCGAATCTTTTTTCAAAATATTATTTAGTGATCCAATTAATTCTACTAAATTAGAAATAAATCTTCTAAGAAAGTTAATTTTTCCTAAGAAATCTTGCAATTCTCTAATGTTCCTCGGATGTTGTATCTGTAAGATGGCTTCTATTCTTGCAGGGTCTATTCAAATACCATCTTTTGAAATTATATGACCTAATAACTTTCCTTCTTCTAACCCAAAAAAAGACTTCTTGGGGTTCAAATAAATTCCATATTTCCTGCATTTAATAAAGACCTACCTTAGATGATCCAAATGATGGTTGTCATATTTTGAAAATAGAGTAATTTCATCTAGATATATCACAAGGAAATCATGAATTTCTTTGGCAAAGGCTATATCCATAGCCCTCTGGAAAGTGGCTCCTGCATTCATTAATCCAAAAGGCATTTTCACATACATGAATGTGCCCCAAGGAGTAGTAAAGGCAGTTTTGGCTTGGTCATCAGGATGAACTAAGATCTGATTGTAACCAGAAAACCCATCCAATAATGAGATTTTGGTTCCTCCAACTACTCTTTATAAAATGTGCTCCATTTTGGGGAGATGGTAATTGTCTTTTAGTGACACTTTGTTGAGATATATGAGATCCACATAGAGTTTGATCTCACCAGTTTTCTTCCTATTTGACACCAAGTTTTAGACCCAATTAGAAAATCTGATTGGTGCAATTATTTTAGCCTCGTACACCCTCTGAATTTCTTTTTCAATTGCAGGTAATAAGATAGGATTAATCCTTCTAAGTTTTTATTTGAAAGGCTTTTGATTTTATTTTATAGGAATGGTGTGTTGTATGATGTTGGTGTCATAGAATTCGAGGTCCTCATAACTCCAAGAGAAGTCATCTTGAAATTATTTTAATAAGTCAGTGTATTTCACTTTTTCAGTTGGAGGTAATCTTTCGAAAGTTTGATCAATTTTGGATTTTCATCAGTGCCTATATTACACTCCTCTATATCAGATTTCAAATGTTCCATTTTGGCTTTCCTAGGAACAACATTTGAATCAAATGAATCTTCCAAAGGGGTTAAACCATTAGGTAAGAAATTATCTTTGAGATTAATTACTTCAATGTCTTCGTTAATTATTTCATCAATCTCAACTTGCTTAGGTTTTCTACATCTCACTTAGTAAATTTAGTAGGATGAAATCTATCTACTTCTTCATCTTTTATGTGAATTAGTTCTATATCTTTTTAATGTTAGGATCTATTGAGGTATCAGTATCTATATTGATATTTACAAACTCTTCTTCCGAGATTAAAAAGTTGTTTATCTGCTTGTCATCAACAAATATTTGCGAGTTCTTCAAATTATCTAGAATTGTAGGTCTATGCCTAACTTCAGTAGTGTATTGATGGTTAGGTTGGAAGGGTAACTTGCAGGTGCTGGAAAACATTGCTAAACTATGAGCCTGCAAATTGTGTTTTCCGGGAATTACTGCAAGCTTGGTTTCTAAGAAAGTGTTCAGTATTTCTACAATGGTTCCTCTATAACAACTTAATATAGGGTCACTTGTCATATATATAACATCAATCTATTTTATAACTAGTTCAAAGTCTCCCATGACAGAGACTCTATTAGGTCCTACATTTCTAATTAATTTAAGACCTAGAATTAGTGCTTCATACTCGGCCATATTGTTAGTACATTTAAAATTTAGTCTGTATGTGTGGCCTTCTGAACGATTATTCTCCAAATTATATATCCACACCCTTGTTCCTGCTCCAAACTTATTGACTGACTCGTCAAACTCAAGATGCCATAATATCTCACGCACATAATTTTCATCATCTGGTGCAACAAACTTTTCCTCATTTAAAGAAATTTGGCTACCTTGTTTATTGGAAAGTTATAAAGTTTGGTTAGTTTCATTTTGAATAGAATCTACAATTTATTTTGGTTCTGTATCAATACTGTCTAAAAAAAATTCTGTGTTTTATCAGCATTATACACAATGAAGGAATCAAAGTCTGAATACACAGAGTAGATAGGAAATTTTTGAGGCTGATCCTGGCTACTTACCATGTACTTCATTAAAGTTTCTCGGTACAGCTTCTTAGGTTGTCCAAAAATAGAGATTGTTGCATATGACATATCAAGTTGTAAGAATCGCTGAAGTTTTTCTCCCCATGATCTGGATAACAACATGCCATACTTTGGTGGGATGTCAAGAACCACAATATCCATAAGGATGATTTTGGCAGGATATTGAACTAAGGTGACATGCAGGTCTTTAATCAATCCTAGACACTTTACTTGACTTGAGTCAAATGAGAATAAGTCCTTGTAAGGCCTTGTAATGTCTAGGTTTAATTTCTCCATTAGTGATTTGGGCATTAAGTTGTCGGGGGCCCCAAAATCCAACATTGCATTGTGTAGAATTATTTCATGGATGCTAAGGCTAATGTATAAAGGTGGCATTCTTCCTTCTAGTGGTTTGTCATTAACATCTTGACCAAATATAATTTCTGTTTGGTCATCAAACAGGTTAACAGAATCCTCATTTTCAGCAATGTTTAAGGTTTGGTTTATCTGCATCTTGTAGGCTTCATTCTTGATTAGTTCTATTAAAGGGATTGAAATATTTAGCTTAGATACCTCTGCTCCCAAAATGAATGGAAAAGGGGCTTTCTTTGTTTGAGGGTTTTGAATTTTCACAACAGGGATTTGAGTGCGATGGTCTTCCTTTCTTTTATTGGGGGCCTCTTTTTCTTGGTTTTCAAGTCTAGTGTTTTGAGGTGTGTCCACAAGTCTTTTAGGGGGAATTGAAATGGATGGATGATCATCAAAAGGTTGATTAGGGGTTATATCTTCAATGGTGGGGCCAGAAGAATTATGATTTTGTCTTGGGAGAATTTGGAGGATTTTAGAAACCAAGGCTTCTTTAATTTTCTTTGGTTGATTTGACACTATTTTTTTAGTTTGGTCAGGGATATTAGAGTTCTTTTTACTCCTTCGGTTATATTTTTTATGCACTTCAAAGATGGCAGAATCATAACCTTGCTTATAATCAAATGACTCTTCGGACTCGATTTGCAATTGCTGCAGCATATGCAACTCCTAATCATCTTGGGTTAGAAAAGCATTATCTTCATCATCAAATCCCATCAGGTTAATCTATGTGTCTTGCTCTAGGTCATCATGATGGAATGTTTCTGCATAATTTTCTTGAAAAGGAGGTGTAACATTCTGATCAGGTCCATTTTTCGCAGTGTTTTGTTTTTGGTTTTTACTAAAGTTCGGGTTTCTAACTGGAGTTGCTTATTGATTATCCCATTGGGGTTTCCTTTCTATGTTATCTATTCTATCCATTAGTCTCTCCATACTCTTGTCTAAACTATCTATTTTGATGTCCGATGGTGAAGCTTCATCTTTAGAAGTTCCTCTCTTCTCATTTGTAACTCTACCTCTTTTAGCTAACAAATTAGCCTCAACACTAACAGCTACACTTTGAATTCTTCTAATGTTGTGGGGTTTCTTTCCCTAAGTTGGAATGCCATATCTATGTCAAAACCATCAGGGAAATTTATTAAAGCTAAGTCAGGTGAGGGCCTAAGGTTAACTAGGATTGCGTTATATACACTATTAAATCTAGTGCAGTAATATTGAACAGTTTCATTAAGTCCCCTTCTAATATTTTCATATTTTGAAGGGATTTGTAGGGGATTTTTCTTCTTTTCCCATCTATTCAAAAATTGCCGATGAAATGATTCTAAACTATCAATATTATTATCAGGAAATGCTCTAAACCATTTCCTAACATCACCAGCTAATGTATGAGCAAACAGTCTCATTTGGACATCCACAATATCAATTCCATGTAGTTCGAAGTAATTTGTTGTCTTATTGACATGGTGTTGTGCAGTATAGTGTCTTGTTCCATCAATTTGAATAATTTTTCTTTGGTAGTCTACTGGCATAGCACCAAGTGGGGCAGGTAAAACAAGAGGAGCATATTTGTTTGCCATGGTTGTAGGCTGGGTGGGGTTAAGATGTGGATGAAGAACCAGGAGTAGTAGGTGGTGTGTTAGGAAAACAGCTTACAAAAAGATAGAAAAGATAGATGAATGCCTTATAAATCATCCTCTTCGAGGGGTCAACATCCTTTACATTACACAAATGAACAATTCTTGGATGATACAAATGACAAGAACTCCTTTCTATATATAGGAGTCTAAGGGGTCATAATATAATCAGAGCCGACATAAAAATAATAATGTAAGGGCACAATAATAACAATATGGGGACTACATGGGTACAACAATATAATAAGGGGGTTGTACTAATAACAGTAAGGGGTTACACTAGTAGTATAGGGGCCTAACATGCCCCTATCCTTCAAAAGGTGTTGTCCTAAACGCTTGAGTAGTTCTTGATGCTTCTGTCTAAAATTCTTCTCCTCCCATGTGGAATATTTAGTGGGTAATTTCTTCCACTTGATGAGATACTCTGAAATTGATCGATTTCATAGCTGTCCGGTTCTTGTTTCTGTGACTTCGCCAGGTTCCAATATGATTTTTCTTTCCTCTTCAAGTTCTGGAAATATCTTTCGAATTGGGATATTCTGCAACTTTTGAATGAGTGGCTACACTTCTTTGTCCTTCCATTCATACCTTGCTTCATTTATCCAATCTAGATAGATAATAGAAATAGCACAAAACAATGCTTCCACATCCCCATCCTTTCTTGAGAGTGCATCTGCAACAAAAATTTTCTTTTATTTTCTGTAGATGATGTCAAAGTCATAACCCAACATATTTGTGACCCATTTTTTATGTTCTTCTAAAGGTAATATTTGTTCTAAAAAGTATTTAAGACTATCATGATCCATTTTTACCTTGATGTGTCTTCCCATTGGGTAAGGTCGCCATTTCTTAAGTGCATGTAGTATTGCCAACATTTCCTTCTCATAAATAGCTTGCTTGAGATGTAGACGTCAAAATACTGAATCACTTACATGAAAACTTTTTTCACTGCGATGTTGATCTACCTGTTGTTTCATTTGATTCTACACCAAAGTGGTGTTATCCTTTAAAAGTTGGAGAACTTGTTGTTGATGCTTGATGTGATCTTTCACTGCTTGAACCTTTTTCTTCTTGATATGTCCTTCTATCTTGAGAGTTTGAGGAGTGGTAATTTCTTCCAATGCTTTATAAGATATGGTCAAACTCATATCTTGATGCTCAATGCGATCTTTCACTTCTTGAACATTTTTCTTCTTGATATGTCCTTCTATCTTGATAGTTTGAGGAGTGGTAATTCCGGCCAATGCATTACAAGATATGGTTGGATTCATTTCTTCTTTCTCGATGTGATCTTTCACTTTTTGAACCTTTTTCTTCTTGATATGTCCTTCTATCTTGAGAGTTTTAGGAGTGGTAATTCTTGCTAATGCTTTACAAGTTATGGTTGGATTCATTTCTTCTTTCTCTGGGGTAGGTTCCTGGTGTATATCCTCTTCTTTTTATGTTTCTTGATCCTTTTCTTCTTCCTCGTCATAATCTATGTAAAATAATTTCTTCTCAGCACACTTATGACCTTTAGTGCATTTGCTATCACAATTGTAACAAAGCCCTTTTTCTCTTTTTTCTTCCAATTGTTGTGTTGTAACCCTTGTTGGTTGTGGAATTCTAGGAGAAACAACACTTCCATGTGAGGGGTAGACTTCCTTGTTGCAATAATTTTTCTTTCCACTTTATAACAAATCTCTTTTTCTCTTTTTTCTTCCAATTGTTGTGATGTTTCTCTAAAGAAGGTGTTGCTCTTTGTATCCTCATAATGTGCTATAATTTCCACCATGAAAATTGACCACGTAAGAAGTGGTTTACAAGAACAAAGCCCTTTATACCATAAAAATTGATCTTGTTATAAATATGAAGATGCAATACATACCTTTTGTAATAGTGGTACACCATGTAGATCAAAATACTTCTCCATATGTAGTATCCAATTTACCGGATCCTTGCCATCAAACTTCCTCATCTTGATTTTTCTTGATTTTAGGAGCTCAATCTTGAAATGACCATAACTTTGTACTTTTGGATCTTTAAGTTCTGAAATTTCATCTTGTATTAGCCCTCCGAGTCCTCTTTCTAACCCCAAAATTCTGATCAAGAATGGATTCTGTAAGGAAGTGTTATGTAAAATCTCCCATGATGACCCAATTATAGACCTTTTTAGAAGAGCGAACTTGTATGAAGTGTCACGTGTCACTGTTGTGACCTTTGGATATGAAAAATATACAAAGAAACTACACTCCATCCTCTTTATGTAAATTCTTACGGAGTTTCAATCAGATGACTATTTTCCCCAGGTCACCTGTTTGGGATGTAATTCGGGAGCTTGTAGAAACCCTAAATGTCTCAGAGTATACCTCCGAAAATATAGCAAGAAAAGATCTAAAATTTGGATCCAAGCTGCAAATGGGGTTTAATGTTAGAGTCTGAACCTTCATAGAACAAATATTATAGGGAAAATTCCACGATGACCTATTTGAGGTGAAATTATAGCGCTTGTAAAAACCCTAACTTCCTCAAATCATATCTCCAAAAATATAGGGAGATGAGATCTGAAATTCAGATGCAAGGTTCAGACTGATTTCTTATCAAATGGGTTTTCTTTAGCTTTTGAAACTTTGTAGCTAAAAAGTTATAGTAAAAATGCCACGATGACTTGTTTGTAGCAGTGAAACCCTAGAATCCACAACTCTGATACCAAATGTTAGGAAACGAGCTCACAAAAAGATAGAAAAGATAGATGAATGCCTTATAAATCAGCCTCTTCGAGGGGTCAACCTCCTTTACATTACACAATTGAACAATTCTTGGATGATAAAAATGACAAGACCTCCTTTCTATATATAAGAGTCTAAGGGGTGATAATATAATCAGAGTCGACATAACAATAATAATGTAAGGGAAAAATGATAACAATATGGGGACTACATGGGTACAACAATATAATAAGGGGTTTGTACTAATAAAAGTAAGGGGTTACACTACTACTATAGGGGCCTAACATGGTGAATGGGATATAATAGGTTGGTGAGGGAGTGAAGGTATAAATGGTGGTGGAGAATGGACTTAAGAAGTTGAAGGGAACAATGGTGAACTGAAGGTGGTGGAAAATTGTTCAGAAAGCTCAGGGATCTTAGTAGTACTCAGGGATGATTGTGGAGAATTCAAAATTTATTCATCAATTGACTGGTTGGATTTTTGGACTTCAAGGTCTGCAATGAAATCAGGGTCTGCAACAGTAACGTATATTTCATTTTTAGACTTTGATTTAAATAATGACAAATCAAAATTCTCATCAAAGGGAATCTCTTCTAAAAACAACCACTTATCAGGACATGAATTTTCTTTAGTCAATGGTGTGTGACTATCTAAACTTTATTCTTTTTTGGATTTTCTTGAAATCAGGTTAGGATTATCAACTACTAGGGAAGGGTTTGGATCTTGGTTAGCCCTAGTATAATGAATTCTCCTTGAAGCCAGAATTTCAAAATTTTTTCTAATTGTTTTATTTTGTGAGACTTTCAAAATAATTTCTGATAAATTACTTTAAGAGGCTCAAAATATAGATTCAAATTTCTTAAAGATTTATTAGGACTGAGGGTTTGAGTCCCCAATATGGTCGCCACTATGTTATCACTCATAATTTTCCCTAGAAGTTATCAGAAGAAGGAAAAGATCGAGGTAACCACAAAACCAATCTTTTAAGTATAGTCTCTAGCCAACCTATGACTCGGAGAGGGCTCTCTCTATATGATTTAGCTTTGCTCGCTAGGATTTTAGGCTAGTTCTTAAAGTTCAAGGGGTTTTGGATTTGTATTGAATGTTGGATGGTGGAATCCTTAAAACTAATGGATAGAATGAAGTCTTTGGACCATTGTTCTATGGAGTCAAAGATGGACAACAGAACTGGGATTAACTCATTAAAGGGAGTGTTCAAAGGGTAAGCGAGTAGAGTGAAGTATAGGTATTTAGGTCGAATGGGTGAAATGATCTTACCCAGGGTGAGAGGGAACTTAAGAATCCTCAAACCAGGATCAAAATGAGGAACAAAGGATAATCATGAACAAAGGGAACTTAAGAATCCTTTATTATAGATCAGAGGGAAACTACCTAAACTAAGGAGCAATGAAGAATTCCTTAACTCAGATAATTAGCAGAAAACATTAAAATGTATAATAGTTAAAACAAAGTGCAATGAAGCAAATTCTAAGACATCATTCCATATTATAGCATTCAGGTTTCAGATAAATTAAAGATTATGGAAAAAAATTTAAAAGGAAGATAACAATTACAAGGGAAAATACTTGTATGTACTTCGCACTACACATGAATCCAGTGAAATGTCTTGGCTTTATTCATTAATCCAACTTGTTGTTCCAAACAGTGATACAATAGCTTACAGTCTTCGATCAAGAAAGTCTATAAAAATGTCTAAGAACCCACCTTACATACTTTGAATTGTGAAGTATTTATACAAAAAAAAAATTACAAAATATCTCAAAAAAAACTTGAGGTTTATTCTACGAAATACAAATAGCTTCTTGCAAGAAGATAGAGACAGCTAATGAACTATTTCATGATGTCCCTTTTTATTTGGTATTGTTGGCTTTTATGGTTGAGTTTGTAGCCCTTTATGCTGGCTTGTAGTTGTGATCTTTCATGCTGGAAACTTCTTCAATTTATCTTTCACGTGATACTCTTTGACCATGTTGCCATGTCTTCATCTGTTTACCTGGATGCTTTTAATTTTACTGTGCAGTAACCTTTTGCTGTAAATTTATCACAGTAAATCAATCATTGTCTCCACCATTCTGCATCAGGTAATTTTACATTCATCATCCTCCTGTAGATCTCATCCGCTTCGGTATACTTGGCAACATTGGGCTTGGTGAGGAATAAATGTTTTATCTCATGCTCAAGGAAAAACAAGTTTTTGAATGTGTTGTACATAAGTTTTCCTGTTCGCAGGGCTTTTATAGATGAAGTGCTTGCTTGTTCCTTTGCCAATTGTCTGAGTTTGTTATCATAGTCCAACTCTATCATGAGTTTGTCATTGATAACCAAAGGACTAGGCAAACCTTTCTCCCTCAAAATTTGGAATTTAGCCATGAACCTATCAATGGCTATCTACATGTTGTGGCACTTTTATTCTAAGTTAAGCATAAGGTTCCTTTTGGAAAGGACCTTCTTTATTTCCAAGATGGTTTCAGTCTTCTCTTCTATGTTGAATTCTTGGATCTCATACCTATTTTTGATGTTGAGGAAGTGGATGAGTCTATTGGCATCCTCAGGCATGTCTCCTAGTTCTTCTTTGACATTTTGGATGGCTTCTATAGCTATCTTTACTAACTCTGTCTGCTAAAAAATAACATCAATTGATGGCCAAATATCCTTGAGGAAGTCAATGATATTGGCCCATAACATCTCCTTAGTTTTCCCAATAGGCTTCTCCAGTGTTAAGCCTTTCTCTAAGATTTCGATCCTTTCACTCATTATTTGGGCCTTTTGGGCTTCTTCCTTTTGTTTAAGTTGGGCAAGTTTGTAGTCAGTTTCCAAACTTGCCAAATTTTCTCTCAATCTATTCATTTCTGTAGCCTGGATAAACATCTCTTCCATGGCTTTAACCAATTCTGCTCCTTTCTCACATGATGCACTTGTTGTTGTATATTCTGCTGTGACTAGCAATGTTGTGGCAGGTGGAGTTGTAGGTGCCAATGAGGTTTCCAGTGTAGAAGGGGATACTGTGGATACTGTAGGGATTACATATTTGGAAGTTGTGACCATGTCACTTTGCTTCAATTGAATTAAAGAATCCAACTCATTTTCTGTCTCCTTTAATTGATCATTCAAATTTAGGACCAAGTCCATCAACTCCTCATTTCTGGTTTGGCCCTCTATGAATTATAGAGTGAGGATGTTCCAGCTCGGGTATTTTTTGTAGGTTTTAACCCTGTACGGAAATTACCTGCATACGAATTCTAAAACACAGAAAATAAACAATGCGAGAGCATAACACATAAAACACATATACATAGAGATTTCCCATGGATCCCAAAACCCAGACTACCAGCTTGATTTTTCATTATATTCCTTTCAACGTTACAATACATATTTATACATGTTGAAGCTTCCAATACCATGGACCGCAAACCATCGCATCCAAAAACATGGAGCGAAAAAAATAGCGTCCAAAAAACATGTGTGAAAATCATGCACAAAACCATAGATGGGTCTACGCAACCTAACATAGGGTCCAAAACCCCTATGTTACGAGTACACCTAAAACCCCCTATGACCCCCCCCCCCACGCCGCTACACAGTCAGTGCAATGAAGTGGGTGCTCTGCCCCCCCTCTACCCCCCCGATTAACTATGTGGGCTAGTCGTGGAAGGAATATAACACAACCCAACATTTTTAATTTCTTCTCAAGTGCAGCAATATCATCATTTTTCTTCATTATAGGCTGCTATGTAGCTTTTATATCCTCGGGATCGTGGCCCAATTCAATCACTAAGTCCTCTAATA
Source organism: Pinus tabuliformis (assembly GCA_031772625.1). Classification (NCBI taxonomy): domain Eukaryota; kingdom Viridiplantae; phylum Streptophyta; class Pinopsida; order Pinales; family Pinaceae; genus Pinus; species Pinus tabuliformis. Next base: position 48,494,681 of record CM062813.1, read on the forward strand.
ATTTGATCCTTGTACCCTTGGCTTGTGACGAGGCCTTCTCTAACTGAAATTGTGCAAAAATATTGTTTAAATATTTCTATAGTTGGTGAGAAGCTATGGCTTTACCTGTTAGGGTGGAGTATATCATCTTTCCATCCTGTTTGTGTAGTTCAATCTGGTCTATGGGATTAATATCCACGGCCAACACTTCAAATTCAACCCTTTTAAAGTTAGATTCTATCCTGGGCTGCTGAGCTGTAGGTTTGATGAAATACATCTGTAACTTTCCATGTTTAATGTCAAAGGCTGACATTAACCTTGTTTGATTGGTGAGAGTTAGCTTCAGGAATTGAGCATATGTTTGGGCCTTAAGCCTCTCATTTCTAGCTTTGATTTCCTTGTATCTTTCCTTTATGTTTCGGTCTCTGTCAGCAGGCCTCCTGAATGACGACACTTCCACACTAAGTTTCCTTTCCAACATCTGAGTCTATGATGTGGAAGGCTCTTGCATGCCGTTAGATGGAGTGGTACGCATGCTTCTGTTTACCTTTGTATTAGTTACTTGTGCTGAATCTTCTATGTATTCCTGTTCAGAGGGCGGATTGAGTCTTTGCCTCTTGGTTGTTTCCTGTTGCAAATTTTAGGTGTCCATCCTTGATGTGGAAGCTCCCTCTCTATATCTTTTCGGAATTTTATCCTCATTTTGAGGATTATGTGTGACTCGAGGGGTACTCATGGTTCTTTCTTGCTGTTCTGGTACCTGCAGAAAGGAGCTGTCATCAAGCTACTTTTCTAAATCAATGAGAGAATTTTCTACATCTACTCTGGTATTGTCTTGGTCTACTAGGGTACCTTCCACCCATTTTATTTGGTTGGCATATGCCTCTATTTCTGGTATGGCGTGGTGGATGAATGGTCCTAGCTTGACCTTTTTCCTTCTCTTGGTAATCAATTCCAAAGGGTCATATCTCCATAAAAAACTCCTTTGGATCTTCATTCTTTGCAAGATTAGGCCTGCCTCTTTCCCTGCCTCTCTGGAATTGGATATGAAGGGACCTAATTGATATTTTATTTTGAAATAGGCCTTTTTCTTGGCATCGATGAAGTTGACTTCATGTGCATTGATGATTTGTCTGTAATACTGTAAGGCAAACAACCTCATGTGGAGGTATATTGGAAATTTATATGGTGCAAGCATGTAACCATATATTCTGATTTCTCTATGGTTTTGATAAAGGTACCAATCACCCACTTTCGTTTGCTTGTAAATCTGGTGGACTCTCTTTATTTATGGGCTTGTCCGAGGTGGAGGATTCCCAGTGAGCATGGTCATGATTGGATGCACAAAATAATCTATAAAGTTTGAGTAGGTATATGGTGATCCGAACTCATGGAAAAGTGGGGTCCAAAAAATAATAGATCTGGGTTGGCCCCCGGTATCAAGCTTTTGAAGGGTGAAAGGAAACTTCTCTCGGTTACAATATGGAAATAGATGGTATAAAATAGAGGAGAATTTAAGCACCCTCTAATTTCCCATTCTTTTGAACTGCTCATGCAGTTTGTCAACTATGAATGTGGCAAAGTCATATATGGTTGTGGGAGGTTCTCCTGGGGTATAGATGGACATGAAAGCAAGAATAATTTCATCGTTGTACTTACTTGTGGTGTAACCTAACACACATGATATCATAGCTACAATGTTTTAGCCCCGTGGAGAGAAAATGGATGATACATATGGAGGGGAGTCCTTGGGGATGTGTTTTTCCTGTTTGATGAAGGTTTGGAATAACTGGGCCAATTTTATAGGGCTTAGCTTAGGATACTGGTCCAACAGGTCTCCAATTGAGAGGAGAGTTAGGTTTGGCCCTGGTTGGAGTTGCGTCATTTAATTAATGGATTCAGTTGTCATAGTAAAAAGGACCTTCTCATCATGAGACATTATGGTTCTATGGCTAGGGATGTAGCATGCATAACACAACAATCTCTGGAAAGATGTGGATTTGGGGGAACTTATATTTCGGAAAATTTGACTCCCAAAGGCAAATATCATCTGCATGGTTAAGGTATTTGTCCCTACTTTGGAAATGTACTTTGAGTAGTTTCTCTAGTGTAGTAGTGTCTTTTATCTGGAAGTCCAGCTCAGCCAGGGGATGGTGGTCCAGGTCTAAATGGGGAGTTGTAATTAGTCTAGTGTCCATAGTAATGGGGGAAACCATAATTCAGTTCTTGTGGATTTGAATTATGCTCAAGGGTTTTAGCAAAGGTTCTATGGGATTTTTATAGTTTTTTAGGTAAATGAAGGTCTAGCAGATGGTTATGGTTCAAAGTGTTGAAATAAAATTAAAATTTGACATTTTTACTTAATTAACAGTGTTATGAGAGTGAATTTACTTGAAATTTGACAATGGATTTGGTATTCCACGGTTAAATACCTGGAATTGGGTGAAATTAACTGTAAATGGTGGTTGATGGCGGTTGAAGAGGTTCATACGATTCTAGTACGGAGTGATGAATGAGCTGGGTTGTATGCAGCGTTTGCAGAGAAATGATGGAGGTCTGTGAGTGAATTCGTTGTTTGCAGGGGTCACAATGGCTTTGTCAGTTATTAAATAACAAATGCGCGAAAAAGTGGAAAGAGGGGTAATTGGGCTTATATAGAAAAAAGGTCAATTTTGGCGGGTTCATGAATTGATGAACAGTGGTTGTTTTTTGGTTAAAATGGGGGAAGTGATTTGGAGGGCCATCACACCGCTTTTGTGGTGTGGCCAGTATTCGGGAGGGGTCGCCTGATTCCATTCATCATTTGGCACATAGCATCGGTGGTCAGGAGGAAAATTGCCTTATCGGTTGGGTAAAGGAAAGACATCAGGCTGGGCAGATATCGACGTGAGCCATTGGATGTGGGGGAGGATGATTAACAGTGGTTGGAAGATGAAGTTGCACGACAATTTACACCAAAATTTTTCAGGGGGCCCATGGGTTTAATTTTCACCTCAAACCCCCTACGACCCCCCCCCCCCCCCCCCCCCCCGCTACACAATCAACACAATGAAGGGGGTGCTCCAACCCCCCTCTAAACCCCCAATTAACTACGTGGGCTAGTCGTGGAAAGAATATAACACAAACCAACATTCTCCCACTTGTTGTTTTTTTTCCATAGGGGGCCATAAGAGAGCTTAGTCATTTTTCCAGCCCTAAAACACTGATTGTTTCTCTACACCAAGAGAGCTTCTCAGAGCTCACATATTTTGTCAATGCATCTGCAGTATTCTTCAAAGTGTCCACCTTTACTAGCAACACCTTTTTGTCTTCTATCATATCCCTCACAAAGTGATACTGAACATAAATGTGCTCTGTCTTTGAATGATATGCAGGGTTCTTTGCCAAGAAAATTGCACTTTCGCTATCACAGTCTATCCTTATAGCTTCCTGTACTAACCCCATACTTGAACACAATCTCTGCAACCAAACTGCCTCCTTGCTTGCATGAGTGGCTGCCATGTATTCTGCCTCTGTAGTTGATAGTGCCACTACAGATTGTTTCTTACTCATCCAACTAACTGCACCTCCAAATAGGTTAAACACATACCCACTTGTAGATCTTCTCTGATCCAGATCTCCACCCCAGGCTGCATCAACAAAGCCATGAATCTCCAATCGTGGTCTTCCTTGGTAGCAGAAACCATAATCACTAGTGCCACACAAATACCTAAAAACCCGCTTCGCTACTGTCCAGTGCTCGCTACTGTCCAGTGCTCCTTCCCTGGTTTTGACATAAACCTACTCAATACTCCCACTGCATGTGCAATGTCTGTTCTAGTACAGACCATTGCATACATTAGGCTACCGACTACACTTGCATATGGAACATGTGACATGTCCTCTTCCTCTTCTTATGTCTTGGGACACTGTTCAGCAAATAACCTCACACCTACAAGAATAGAAACCTTCACCGGTTTACTGTCCTGCATATTAAACCTCTGTAGTATTGTCTCGACATACTTCCTTTGGTTTAACCAGAGCTTCCTTTTTGTATGATCTCTTTTAATTTCCATGCCCAAAATATAGTTTGCAGCACCAAGATCTTTCATGTCGAATTTGGAGGATAATTGGGTCTTCAAATCCTGGATTATTTCTTTGTCATTTCCAACCAGCAATATATCATCCACATACAAGACCAAATAAATAACATGGTCACCAATTAATTTAAAATACACACAGTGATCTTCTTTGATTCTGGTGAAGCCAAGTCCCCGTATAAATGTATCAAATTTCTGATACCACATCCTTGGTGACTGTTTTACCCCATACAAAGACTTCTTTAACTTGCATACCAGTTCTTTCTTACCCTTCACCACAAAGCCTTTAGGTTGCTTCATGTAGATCTCCTCTTCCAGATCCCCATGAAGAAATGATGTCTTCACATCCATCTGTTCTACCTCAAAATCAAAAGCAGCAGCAACAGATAAAAGTAATCTAATAGAAGTTACCTTGGCAATAGGAGAAAAAATATCACCAAAATCAATTCCCGCCACATGGGAATAACCTTTTGCTACCAACCGAGCTTTGTATTTCTCCACCTTTCCTTCTGCATTTGTCTTCTTCTTGAACACCCATTTGCTACCAATGAGTTTCCTTCCAGACGGTAACTCCACCAGATCCCAAGCCTCATTTTTGTGCAAAAATTCCATTTCATCAACCATGGCCTCTTTCCAGAGTTTTCCATCCTCTGAATCTACTGCTTCCTTCACAGTTGTGGGATCATCATCAGTAATAGATAAAGCAAAATTTGAACAAAATGCAGATGGAATATACCTTTCTGGTTGCCTTCTTTCTCGAACTGATATTCTCACACCCAGAGTTTGTGGCTCTTCATCTTTTGATTCCTCTACTGTAGAGTCTGATTATTACTCCTTAAGCTCAAACTATATCTTCTCAGGTTCCTTGGGTTGGACTTCATGTTTAATAACATCTTTTACCTCTCTGAACACCACATATCGGTTGTACACAACCTTCCGTGTGGTTGGGTTGCAAAGCTTATAACCCTTTAAACCATCCTTGTACCCAATAAAGATGCACTTTTCAGATTTACTATCCAACTTGGTTCATTTCTCCTTTGGAACATATACATATGCATCACATCCAAATACCCTTAGATGTGAAAGAGAGGGTTTCTTACCAGTCCATACCTCTTGTGGAGTCTTATCCTCCAACGCTGATGAAGGTGACCTGTTGACTAGGTAACATGTAGTATCCACCGCCTCTGCCCCGAATTCCTGTCCTAACCTGGCACCACTAAGGATGCTTCTTGCCCTTTCCATTAACGTCTTGTTAATTCTTTCTGCAACTCCATTTTGTTGAGGTGTATATGGAGTAGTATTCTGCCATGATATACCACACTTCTTACAAAATTCTTCAAATTCCTTGTTGCAAAACTCTCCACCATTATCTGTCCTCAACATCTTTATCTTCTTCTCTGTGTGATTTTCCACGAGAGCCTTAAATGCTTTAAACTTGTCGAAGGCTTCAGATTTCTTCTTAAGGAAATATATCCATGTATTCCTTGAGAATTCATCTATAAATGATACATAGTACAAAAAATTACCCAATGATGGAGCCTTCACAGGCCCAAACACATCACTGTGCACAAGCTCTAATATTTGTTTCACCCTCTTACTACCAGAGGAGAAACTCACCCGATTCTGCTTCCCATATACACAATTTTCACAGAAATCAAAATCCAGAGAGCTATTACTCATACCTTCTACCATACTTTTACCATGAAGTATTTGAAGGCCCTTCTCTCTAATATGTCCAAGCCTTTGATGCCACAACATGGTCTTCTCTCCAGAGACCACTAGATTTTTTGCTCCACTTTTAGGAACTACATAAATGTTGCAACCATCAAAAACCATGCTACCTTGATGCTTGTACAGATTTCCAATCCGAACTCCCCACATCAATACTAGTGCTCCCTGAACCATCTTGCAGGTATCCTTCTCGAACATTTTTTTTACACCTGCATCATCCAACTTGCTTACAGAAATTAGATTTCTCGCTAATGCAGGAATATGTAGAACACCTGGAAGTGTTCTAACTCTTCCACCTTGTAACTTCAACTTTACCTTTCCGAGACCAATGACTTTAGCCTTCTTATCATCCCTCAAGAAGACATAACCTCCATCATATTTTTCATACTCGCAGAACCACTCTTTATGGGGAGTGAAGTGAAAGGATGCACCTGAGTCAATCAACCATGCCTCATGATCTACATGTGTGCTTGAAGAATCCAAGTACACATCCCCACCTTCATCTGAGGTGGTTTTCGCCTTTGCAAAAGGAGCCTCATTAGATCCCTTTCCTTTGTTAGAAGCTTTAGATTTATAGTCACTTTTGTAGTGCCCTTCCTTTCTGCATTTCCAGTACACCACCTTTACAGGTTTTCCTGGAGATTTAGATCTCCCTCTAGATTTATATCTCCCACTCGATGACTTATTTTTGTTTATGTTCTGGGACCTTCCTCGTACAGACAAGGCATCACCATTCCGGCTCTCCATATTTTTCTGTCTCATCTCCTCCATCAGCAAGGATGAGACTATGTCATCAAACTGCAAGGCAGTTGTATTGCTACCTATTGCAATAACCAGAATATCCCACAAATCTGGTAGAGAACACAAAAAACTGATGCACTTATCTTCATCTGAAATTTTAATATCAATAGATGCTAACTGACTTACCACAATATTAAATGCATTCAGATGATCTGTCACCGAGTCTCCATCTTTCATCCTCAGGTTATATACCTTTTTCCACAGGAGTTGTTTATTCACTAGAGGCTTAGATTGGTAACAAGTCCCTAACTTGTCCCACAAAGCCTTCGTCGTAGCTTCCCCTGATACATTCAACAATACTGAATCTGAGACACACAATCGTATTGTGCTCTTTGCCTTCCGATCCAACTTCTTCCATTCTTCGTCAGACACTCCCGTTGGTTTAGTACCCAGATCTACTGTGATCCACTGATATTTATCCACCAATAGATCCTCCATCTTGAGTTTCCACAACTCAAAACTTTAACCATTAAATTTCTCGATCTCTATCTTTCCACTGCTCGCCATCTTCTTTCACCACTAGAATCGATCTCGCAGATCTCCCACTGAACAGGCTCTACCACAGGCCTGAGCAAAACCCCTCAGCAACAAAGGCATCCCCTTGAAGCCAAATCTGCTCTGATAACAAATGTAGGTTTTAACCCCATACAGAAATTACATGCATACGAATTCTAAAACACAAAAAATAAACAATACGAGAGCATAATGCATAAAACACATATACACAGAGATTTCCCCTAGATCCCAAAACTGGGACTACCAACTTGATTTTTCATTATATTCCTTTCAATGTTACAATACATATTTATACATGCCGAAGCATCCAATACTATGGACCGAAAACCATCGCGTCCAAAACCATGGACCGAAAACCATCACGTCCAAAAAAAATGTACGAAAATCATGCATAAAACCATAGGGGGGTCTGCCCAACCTAACATAGGGTCCAAAACCAAAATTTTCCTGGGCGCTGCCCCGAAACCCATAAAGTGGGGTTACAGGTACACCTCAAACCCCTTATGACCCCCCCCCCCCGCTACACAATCAGCGCAACAAAGGGGGTGCTTCACCCCCCCTCTAAACCCCAGATTAACTACGTGGGCTAGTCGTGGAAAGAATATAACACAACCCAACATTAATTGCCTCCTAAGTGCAACAATATCATCATTTTTTTTATTTATAAGATGCTCTGTAGCTTTTATATCCTTCGGATCGTGTCCCAATTCAATCACTAAGTCCTCTAGGAATTTGATCCTTGTATCCTTGGCTTGCGAGGAGAAATTCTCTAACTGAAATTGTGCGAAAATGTTGTTCAAAGAGTTTTGTAGCTGATGAGAAGCTATGGCTTTACCTGTCAGGGTGGAGTATATCATCTCTCCATCCTGTTTGTGCAGTTCAATCTAGTCTATGGGATGAATATCCCTGGCCAACACTTCAAAGTCAACCCTTTTAAAATCAAATGTTGTCATGGGCTACTGAGCTGTAGGCTTGATGAAAGACATCTGCAACTTTCCTTGTTTAATGTCAAAGGCTAACATTAGCCTTGTTTGATTGGTGAGAGTTAGCTTCAGGTACTGAGCATATGTTTGGGCCTTAAGCCTCTCATTTCTAGCTTTGATTCCCTTGTATCTTTCCTTTATGTCATGGTCTCTGTCAGCAAGCCTCCTAAATGAAGACACTTCCACACTAAGTTGCTTTTCCAACATCTGAGTCTGTGATGTGGAAGGAATTTTCATGCCTTCAGATGGAGTGGTAGGCCTACTTCTGTTTACCTCTTTATTAGTTACTTGTGTCGAATCTTCTGTGTATTCCTGTTTAGAGGGTGGACTAAGTCTTTGCCTCTTGGTTGTTTCCTGTTGCAAATTTGAGGTGTCCATCCCTAATGTGGAAGCCCCCTCTCTGTTTCTTTTTGGAATTTTATCCTCATCTTGAGGAGTCTGTGTGACTAGAGGGGTACTCATGGTTCTTTCTTGCTCTTCTGGTACCTACAGAAAAGAGTTGTCATCAAGCTACTTTTCTAAATCAATCAGAGCATTTTCTACATCTACTCTGGTTTTGTCTTGGTCTACTAGGGTACCTTCCACCCATTTTGTTTGGTTGGCATATGCCTTTATTTCTGGTATGGGGTGGTGGATGAAGGGTCCTAGCTTGACCTTTTTCCTATTCTTGGTAATCAATTCCAAAGGGTCATATCTCCATTCAAAACTCCTTTGGATCTTCATTCTTTGTAGGATTAGGCCTGCCTCTTTCCCCACCTCTCCGGAATTGCATATGAAGGGACCTAATTGATATTTGATTTTGAAATAGGAATTTTTCTTGGCATCGACAAAGTTGAATTCATGTGCATTGATGATTTTCCTATAAAACTCTAAGGCAAACAACCTCATGGGGAGGTATATTGGCAATTTATATGGTGCAAGCATGCAACCATATATTTTGATTTCTGTATGGTTTTGATAAAGGTACCAATCACCCACTATGGTCTGCTTGGAAAGCTGATGGACTCTCTTTACTTATGGGCTTATCCTAGGTGGAGGATTCCCAATGAGCATGGTCATGATCGAATGCACAAAAGAATCTATAAACTCAAAGTAGGTATATGGTGATCCAAACTCATGGAAAATTGTGGTCCAAAAAATAACAGATCTGGGTTGGCCCTTGGTGTCAAGCTTTTGAAGGGTAAAAGGAAACTTCTCTCGGTGATAATACAGAAATAGATGGTATAAATAGAGGAGTATTTGAACACCCTCTCATTTCCCTTTCTTGTGAACTGCTCATGCATTCTGTCAGCTATGAATGTGGCAAAGTCATATATGGTTGTAGGAGGTTGTCCTCGGGTATAGATGGACATGAAAGCAAGAATAATTTCATCAATGTACTCACTTGTGGTGTAACCTAACACACATGATATCATAGCTACAATGTTCTAGCCCCATGGAGAGAAAATGGATGATACATATGGAGGGGAGTCCTTCGGGATGTGTTTTTCCTCTTTGATGAAGGTTTGGAATAGCTGGGCCAATATTGGAGGGCTTAGCTTAGGATATTGGTCCAACAAATCTCCAATTGAGAGGGGAGTTAGGTTTCGCCCTGGTTGGAGTTTCATCATTTAATTAATGGATTCAGCTGTGATAGTAAAAAGGACCTTCTCGTCATGAGACATTATGGTTCTATGGTTGGGGACACAGGATGCATAGCACATATGAACAATCTCTAGAAAGATGTGGACTTGGGGGAACTTGTATTTGGAAAAATTTGACTCCCAAAGGCAAATCTCATCTGCATGGTTAACGTATATATCCCTACTTTGGAAATGTACTTTGAGCAGGGGCTCTAGGGTAGTAGTGTCTTTTAACTGGAAGTCCAGGTCAGCCAGGGGAAGGTGATCGAGGTCTAAATGGGGAGTTGTAATTAGTCTAGTGTCCATAGAAATGGGGGAAACCATAATTCTGTGGGATTTTTACAGGTTTTTAGGTAAATGAAGGTCTTGCAGATGGTTGTGGTTCAAAGTGTTGAAATTAAAGTAAAATTTCATATTTTTACTTAATTAACAGTGTTATGTTGGTGAATTTACTTGGAATTTGACAATGGAGTTGGTATTCCATGGTTAAATACGTGGAATTGGGCAAAATTGATTGTAAATGGTGGTTGATGGCGGCTGCAAAGGTTTGTACGATTCTGGTAGAGAATGATGAATGAGATAGGCTGTATGCAACGTTTGCGGAGAAATGACGAAGGTCTATGAGCGAATTCATTGTTTGCAGGGGTCGCAACAGCTTTGTGAGCTATTAAATAGCAAATGTGCAAAAAAGTGGAAAGAGGGGTAATTGGGCTTATATAGAAAAAGGTCAATTTCGGCAGGTTCATGAATTGATTAACAGTGGTGGTTTTTCGCTTAAAAGGGGGGAAGTGATTTGGAGGTCCATCGCACCGCTTTTGTGGTGTGGGTGGTATTCGGGAGGGGTCGCTCTATTCCATTCATCATTTGACACATAGCATCGGGGGTCAGGAGAAAAACCGCCTTATTTAGCTGGTAAAGGATAGACATCGAGCTGGGCTGATATGGATGTGAGCCGTTGGATGTGGGGGAGGACGATCAACGGTGGCTGGGAGATGAAGTTGCACGACAATTTACACCAAATGTTTTGAGGGGGTCCATGGGTCTAATCACCGACAGTATAATATTAAACTAAAACTTATTCTCATTGAGGGTGCCTTAATATACGATTAAGGAGTAAGGGTGGGGTTTTAATATATTTTGTGGGATATGGGGTAGTCATATAGTTTATAAATAAACTATGGGATGGGATTATTTATATAAAGGAGTTAAACATAAACAGGCTAATGGCTTTTTTGGGAATTTTATATATATATATTTGATAAAACGTTAATATGAGGTGAAATGAGTGGAAGTGGTATTGTACTTAGGCATACAAAACATTATGCGCTTTCCATACACTTAGTACATAGGATAAATGTATTGTGATGCATTTTTGCATAAAATATGTTTATCATGGGGTTTTCATAGGCAAAAGGAATTTAACCTTAGGAAAAGGGGCTTTTTTAGGGGGATGAAAGAATTGTTAGGGAATTTAACACCTTTCCTTCTTAAGTCATCGAGCTGAGGGTCTCATCCCACCAAAAGTGAGAGAAATGATTTGAGCCTCTTTGACTTAAAGAACTATAGGTATTAATATTTTTATTATGAAAGGGAAATTAGTGAGTGTTATAGGGGTGAAAACGAATGATGGGGAATTAATCATTTTGATCTCGTGAACCATTGCTTTTGCCTTTGTAAAATGCTTTGTGTACATAGAAACATATCATTTAAGCATAATGGATGTGCTTTTATCAAGTGATCTTTGTAATCATGCAACCTTTGCAATACTTACCCATTCACCTACTCTACCATTTTTTCTTCCTCTATTTGGGTGCATTTAGGTTAGCAAAACCTTATCAGTATTTTTCTTTTCTTTACAAAATAAATTATTTAATTCTAACCTTATATCATCCAAGGGTTGAGATAAAACTAATGAGCTCCTTTTATTCACTCTACTTATCTACTAATCTACCAAGATTACAATGTTTGGTCAGATTTTATTCTCTAATTATAAACATAAAATTCAAAACATGAAATAGCCAAATTTAAGCAATTTGACTATCGTGGATTGTGGCATGAGTAACAAGCTCCACATAATCATTATTATGCATAGAAGCAAATAGCAGTGGCATTTTGACTTGCACACTTTCATGGTCTCTTTTTGTCTTTTGGGGTTCATATATTTTCATTTTTTGACCTTTTTTCATTCTTATTGTCCTCTTATTATTCTTTTAGCACATACCCTCTTTACATTTTTTATTTTTTTTAATATGGAAAAAATTTGCATAAAGCAAAAGTATGTAGAATATTATAAGGCTTCACCTTAGTCATTCAAAATTATGACTCATATTGGTATATGAACCTAGCAGGAAGATCAAGGGATTTTCCAATCATTGTTTTAGGGAGGATCTAAGTTGCATATCTGAATGAGTACACTGCATGATGGACATGTTCTGGGCACTTCGGGGTATGTCACGGGGAATTGCGGGAGGTGTGACAAACTACTCTAACACCATTGACACCTAGTCGAGATCTTCCTCCTAGAATGAACTATCCTATGGGCCCCACTGGACGCTATTTCGACTGGTTATCGATCTATTCACTTCCATTGTGTCTTGATTCCCTGCACTTGACACATTTTGTTTTTTCTTGTTTATCAACCATAGGGGTCATAGCTCCGGGTAATTACATCACTACTCCCATGTTTCGACCTACTAACGTAATTCTCTAATGTCATTCGAGCCAATCAATTTATGCCACCTATCCTATTAGAAGAGAGAGAGAGTCCCCTAAGGCCTTGTCGTGCAATCAAGCTCTACTATAAACATAACCATTTGGTTCCAAACTCTAGTTATGGTACCACTCTTAAGCAGATTGTGGTTTTGGAAGAGGTTCCCCTAGAGTAGCTCTTCGATGTTGGTCTGCACAATCAATTGGCTGGAAAGCCAATTCTAGAACCTCAAGGCACATATATCTCACAACCTATAGTACCACAAGAATGGCGCCACATGTCCTCACACTTTCTATTACTCCTTCTTCTAAACCCTTTAGGCTATGTGTCGAGGCTAATGTGGGTTGTGGGCCCATCCAACCACCAATAGCAAAATCGTTTGGCACATGTCATTTTTCGCGTCATCCCTACACTTCAATCCTGGTAATCTATCACTAGAACCTTTGGGATGGTTATAGGGTTAACGCTCTTGGCCACCTCAATACTCTTATGACCAATCACGTTAGTGGGAAATATAGCGTGCTAATGAGAAGCCTCCACAAGTAGGGTTCTTCCTCGGCAAGGGATAAAGTCACCCAACCTTTTCTATAAGGTTAAGGCTTCTCTCCTTTGTGCCACAATGACTCCATTTTCCATAGCATTCTTCTATGGCTTGATCAAGGAACTTCGACTCTACCTCAAGAAATGTCTTGGACAAAGATCTCTATTATCTCCTCGAAGACAAACTCTACCACCATGTAGGATTCCTTAAGTTGGTCATCTCGACTACGACTCTCAATGACAAGTCTCACAGACCTCCAAATCTACATGAATGGTTCGTCACCCTACCAATGTGAGACTAAAGCCTTTTATGGCATTACCCCTGCTCAGCTTTAGTGGAATTCACTCCAACGAGTTCTGAACTTCAGGTATTCTCTGTTTGAGGACACAGAATCCCACACATGCCAATGTTGGAAACCTTTCAGCCTCCCTTATCTAAGGACTTGCAGTGGACTCCTAAAGGGACTTCACCTCTCTAGCCACACACTAAGGGTTCCACGCTCCAAATAAAGCATGTAAGGGGCTCCATAACACCACTATGGTGCTTGTCGAATGCCTCCAATGTATTTGGCCCCAAGGCATGGCACAGTAAATGGTATCCATCATGAGGTGGTTCACGAACAACCCCAAGTAAATAGTGGTACCTGCCATTCAAAATGCAAGGATGAGGAAGCTCTTGCTGCAACGTCACGGGTCTTTATATTTAAAGAGGAATGATTCCTCCACATTAGCACAAAACCTTAGAGTTTGAAGCACATGCTTACAGTGAATATGTGTATATGTACATTTATATATCTAAATGTGTATTCATAGACCCTGTTGACATAGGCATCTCCAATGTATCCATTATGTAGTAATAAAATATGATTTCTATACCAATCTTATCATGTTTTTAGGTAAGATCTTTGTAGATCTTGGTAAATTCCTTCAAGGCATCACTGTATGTGTTATTTAATAATGTGTTTCTCTCAACAATGTTAAGTATTTCATTCAGATTAAGGTTCAACTAAATGTCATAGCATAGTCCTTATTATCATGTAGTTTGCTACAAATTTTGTGCATCAAGTATTCTATTATCAACGTCACCAAAATATTCACACAACACTTTTATTTCGAGTTCAGAAGCACACACTTAGTTTACTTAACAATATTATTCATTTTAGAGCAACACATACATTCAGAGATATTTAACATACCAATCATTACCATCTCTACATAAAGGTGCATCAACATGTTCATACGTTAACATCACAACATGGAACTAAGTTATTCAAACCTTTGAAATGACCCCATTGGCTTCACGGAGCAATCATTTCACTAGTGCAATCATCGCATTAGTGTCGTTGAACCCAACCTATAGTAGAAGGTTAGCATAAATCCATCGATCCTATGAAACATTCATGCTTATCAATACATCCACATATGCGCCATAACGTGTGAGTTAGAATATTTACACAATGACTCAATACTTATCATGCAAACCACCAACCTAGGAGTCATTCACATTTTACTTTAGAAGCTATACAAGTGTTACACATGAGAAATAATTATCTTCAATTTATAATGGAGATGAGCAACTCACTTCGTGACTTCAACTCTCCACCCAACCATAGACAATTTGTTGCCAAGCTACTTACAGTTGTGAGCCCTAAGCTAGATTCCATCCGTCTGAGGTGGTATTTCTCAAGGGAATACAGACCAATACGCCAGTTGAAAATAGGGACTCTAGAGTCGCCTCTTCCTCCACCCACCAAATTCTCAACCGTTCAATAATACATAGGGATTTCTAGGACGAGCTACCTCACCCTATGGATATCCAATGAATGAAAACAACACTTTAGTGAGAACAAGAGGCTTTCTTATCTCCTACAATTCGACTCTCCTTCTAGAGAGTTTCGAGCCCCCTGTCTTTGCGCACTGAATTTTGAGTTGTATCTCTGCCTTTTTCTTTTCTACCCCTAAGTCTCATCTCTTTCTCTCCTATTTTTGATGGCACCCCTATTTCTCATTAAATTTTCCTTCCCTTTTACTATTTGTTTTTCCTTTTTGTGGTTTCCAAGCCAATATGGGGTTGTCCATGGTATTGCAGCCTAATTAATTTCCCACACTAGTCCCATCATGTGCATTTAAATCTCAACAACTAGCCTTAAATGGTTATCATATAGTTCAAAATTTCCTTCCTTCACCAAGCAAGATGAGTTTCCTAGCAATTTGGCCTCGTGAGACCTCTTGGAATCTTTGTGCCTTACTGAGCCCATTTAATCTTTGATAATTCAATCACATTATGAGATGACATACCCAAATCAAGTCATTCATGGTTGGATGTTACATGGCATAGTTACATTCCTTTCAACACTATCAACCAAATTAGTAGATGATACCATTATATAAACCATTAAAACTTTTCATGAAGTAAATTTTGATTTTTACAATATATTACTTTTATTGATTTCCCTCACTAATTATAATAGTATCCCACCATGCATTGGGTGTGTTATGCCTCATTCTAACTATCTTCGGTACTATTGAATTTAATTTCTATTAGTAGATTCATTTATCTTGACATTTACACTAACCAACTCTTTTAATGCATTACTACATATTTTCAAACTAGCAACACTTACTATTTCCATGAAACCACTTAGAACAACTTGCTTAAGACTAGTGGTAGTAACACTTTACTTCTATAGAGTTCTAAATCAAACATGAGGGACAATCCACCATTCAAACTTGAGGATGTTTCATGAGATATGGCATTTTATCCAAATCCTTGAAAAGACATTATTATCCTACAAGTTATCAATAAATCTTAAAGTTTGAGGCGGTGGTATCTTTGTCAAGATCAATGTCAATGTGTATAATAGATTTTATAGGTGTTGGCCAAGATTTGGCTCAAACTCCATATTATCCATTTTAGAGTTACTTTCCCTCATATTTAATTCTAATATGGCATGTATTTTTCATAATCATATAATGTTGCCTAAAAGAACAACTTTAAACCATATTTATATCCATGTCCTCATTGTGGAACCCAAATTACATAGGCACCTTCATGACATTCCATTTCATAACTTAAATCCTTTCCATAACCAAATCACTCACACCCTCCCTGAAGCATATATTCATGCCCCTTAGATACCCCATTAGCATGGCCTTCTAATCTTGATATTGGGAATTGTACCTCCTCTCATAATCCACAATGGCGTTTCTATCATAAAACTAGAAACCTTGATGTTGTAGAGAGTAGATTTTTAAAACATCGAGACCTAACTATAGCCACCTAGGCTAATGAGATATCCCTTGAATCTTTTGAGGCACCACGAGTCATGGATCCTTCTCCCCAAAATGACATCATCTCCAATGCAAGAACATTGATAACATGGTTATAGGTAAGCCAAAGGAATGGATCCTTATCCTCAACATGAGATCATCCCCAACTAAAGAGTATGGATAGCATGGTTATTGTAAGCCACATAAAAGTGTTAGATAATGAATGATAACAATCCAAGGGGAATAAAAGTTACATGTAGTTAATGACTCATGATGGAAGAATAGTTGATGAATCTTGTATGAGAAAAGGTTTAGTACATAACCAATGGATATTGTCACTTGCCACCCATGTATTAGGGGGATGCTAATTATTTTAGATGAATTTAAACAACTTTTATGTTCATAGGTAGGTACAAGACAAATAAGATCAAGGATGAAAAGGCATGAAGACCAAAAATTTCAAAAGAGAATAGATTGAGAAGAGATGAAGACTAAGCAACTAGTTTCAAGGACAATGGAAAAGGGAAGAAATACATCCTACTTGTGATGATTAATGAATCATGATACTTTTAATGTTTAATGAATGAATATATGGGATATACTTACTATAGAAGTCTACCTATGAATGGAGATAAAGAAAATATAGAGGAATTAGGGAAGAAGATATGGTTGAAAGTTTCATGGAAAATTTAAGGA
Source organism: Pinus tabuliformis (assembly GCA_031772625.1). Lineage (NCBI taxonomy): Eukaryota > Viridiplantae > Streptophyta > Pinopsida > Pinales > Pinaceae > Pinus > Pinus tabuliformis. The sequence continues at coordinate 48,511,608 of CM062813.1, forward strand.
GATATTATTAGATTGAGTGTAAGACATGGTTAAATTAAATGTCTAACTTTGACATAAATGTGATAAGCATCTATTATTATAAAAAAGACCACATGCTAATAGTCTACTAGATGTGATGTGTCCCTTGCTTTGCATAATGTAATGTTTATGTGTGAGCTTTGATGTTATCAACCCCTCTTCCTACCTTTACTCTAATAAATGCATCCTTATTGTTAATAGCCAAAGGACATGATGCAGCATCTTCAGATCTCCCTTTAGTCACAATTTTCCCATAAATCAACGCACCACCATAATTCTCCACCATGGAAACCAAAAAACTCATTTCCCATTATTGGGCCAAGTATCTTCAACTTCCTACTACTCAACACCCTTCTTCCTTTTTGGCAAGGCTGAAGTATAATAAGATGAGTTTCCTCATCTATGTTTTAATCAATGCAGTGTAGTCACCTTTTCGATAGAACTGTTTCAAGACATGGTTGAATGTGATTTCTCTCCTCTTTGACATTCTTGTTTGCTTCTCCTTTTTAGTCACAATTTTAGGATAAAAGATCAATACACCACCATAATTCTCCACCATGGAAACCAAAAAAGTCATTTCCCATTATTGGGCCAAGTATCTTCAACTTCCGACTACTCAACATCCTTCTCCCTTTTTGGCAAGGCTGAAGTATAATAAGATGAGTTTCCTCATCTATGTTTTAATCAATGCAATGTAGTCGCCTTTTCCATAGAACTGTTTCAAGACAGGGTTGAAAGTGATTTCTCTCCTCTTTGACATTCTTCTTTACTCTTGGCTTCCCAATATCAGTAGCACTGAAATCTCTGACAGAATGTTTGTTGTAACACCTATCACATTTTTAAGGATGGAAATATGATCCATAAAGGGTTTTGTCACCATTTTAAGGATGGAAATATGATCCATAAGAAGTTGCCCACTAACCTGTGTGCTTCATCAACACCGACTTTTTTGGAATTAAAGTTGTTCCCTCCTCTTGGTGTGATTCTGAGCGCAAATCTTCTCAACAGCTAATCATCGACATGTAGAGTAGATGGCTCTGCTGGTTGCAGGCCTGGCTTGTTTTCTTGTGGCCCGATGATCAGGATTCAATCAAAGGATGCAGAGAATTGTCCTTTAATTGCCAGCAATATAACAACAAATGGTTAATCTTCGCAGTGGACGAACTAAGAACCAAATCTAATTCTGTGAGTTGAAGTTGAATACACATCGTGATCACCATCAAGCGCACAAAGAGAGAGCGTGAGGCAAGGAGAGCGTTAACCGCTGTGTGTATAACTAAACTAGTCTGCTGTGTATATGGATCTGCCAATTAACGCTACATGCAACAATACCACAATCACATTGCTGTAGGTAGCCTCCGACAGGTAATGAAGCATCAAACAAGGTGCTCCAAACGCTTAGCAATGTCCTACAACACAATTTTCTCAACAGCGAAGTACTTAAAATTATACATCCTTCAATTACTTTATCTCAAATGCCGTTAGCCATGAGGCTCTCCAACAAAATTAATATAACGGTGGACGTTTATGCAATCGATTGTCCCACAGAAAACAATCGATCCCAACACAAGTCATACCTTTCTAAGAGTAAGGACCATGCGGATCAATGGAATTCCAGTTTTGTTGATGCGTCAGGCATTTGGGGTTGCGAGAATTCCAGTTTCTCTTTCGAATAATATCAAAAATTAAATTAAATAAAAACAATTTTCTTAGAAAGTTTATAAGAATATTTGCAAGATCCAATTCAAATAATAAAACCTATAAAATCACTTTTATTACAACATTTCTACATTACCCTTACAACACATCACATTATCTTAACAGATGGTTCTCTCTAACTTATTACCTTGCATATATCTGCCATATTCAATCACACTATCCTCTTCCACACCTTTAGGTTGGTACATTATCCTTCTCATCCTTCCATCTCAACACTTTTTCATAACTCTCATATTATGGCAACACCTAAGGGATCATCTTCTTCTCTATCCATGTGTGTACATGACAAAGAGCTTTTCTTCCTGCTCTTATTGACTACAAAAACTAGATGGAAAACATTCATTGTGGATTAGCCCTTCCACAATTCTCTTATATCACATAGTGAGAGTCACCAACATCAATACCCTACCACTACACTATTACAAAAATAATTGCTCCAACCATGGCCTTTCATCATCTTTAGGTTTTATCTCATTACCAACTACTTATTTTTGGCCTTTAGAATTCAAGGAATATTAATAGTAGCAAGTCTTCTATCTACATCAACAACCATGCTTCAACCTCAACATTTTATCGTTGATTTCCTTTCAATCAAATCTTTCCTACATCCACATTAGTCCAATTGTACCTAGAATTATTCCTGGCTTCATTTTACACTTTCAACATAGCATAGTTCTAAATATCTATTTTTTATTCATTTTTATATTTCACAAATATTAATTGACATCACCATTAATCCTACACTAACATCCAGGACACATCTAATATCTATTGTATTTATTTTTATTTTTTAATTTGCTTATTTTTTTAAACAAAAAGAAACAACTTATGAAACTTCCCTAGCACATCATATTGTGCAATAATGCATGAATACCTAACTACAATAGAATAATGCATCCACATTAAATTTCACCCACATTTTTAAACTCTCGCATGTAGAACATATTCTTTTCACACTGAATCTACATATTACCCATATGCTTTCTAGTTAAGGAATCCATGAACCTAATTCCATGAATCTCCGTCTTTCTGAATCTCCATATTTCGTTGTGGGAGACATGACACAATATTTTTTATCAGTCTCGTGTAGTTCTTTGCACTCATAATTGTCACAAGTGGAGAAGTATTTGCTAAATTCACTTCATGGTAACATTATTTTCTATGTTGTTTTTCATAATACTTTCCCTTCTATGCTATACGAAACATGTACGGGTTCCTTTGTAGTTCTTCATCAATTCCATTAAAATGTAAGTGAATTCAAACACTAACATTTTCCATACCGTGGACGGAAATGTAGATTGTCTAGAACAATCCACCAGGCTCAAATCATTAGTTTCTCTAAAATTCAATAACATGGACTTTTTTTTAATATACCATACAACTTAGTTGGGTTATCTCATCTTCCGACATCATTATCTCATTAGGTGAAATTTCCTTTTACTAACTAAAATATTTTTATTGAATAAAAATATTTTAGGAAGAAATCATATTAGAAGAATTAGCACCAGAATTAGGTAGATCCTTTTAGAACCAAGCTCTCGTTCTATGTGGTTCATGATCATGGCAAGATAAAGAATCAGATCATAACAACTAAAAGGAAAAGGCTATGTTTGAATGGGCTAGGAAAACCTCCAAAATCACAAGCCATTTTTAGTTAGTTATATTGTAAATTTTTTTATTACTATTATTATTATTATTATTATTTTGTGTCAAATAATAGATATTATTTTAATGGAATTTAAACTAATAGTCAAAAGGTAGAATAATAATTGCTAATAGGTATATTATCAATTAGATAGATTTTAACTAATCTAAAAACTAACATAGTGGTAAAATAAACATTTTATTTATTTATTTATTATTATTATTTATTTATTTAATAAATAAAGAGTCTTTAATATTTTATTATTATTAATTTATTTAATTTATAAACATTCTTTAATAAATAAATATATGTATTAAAACCATAAAAATGATAAATTTAAATATATATATATATATATATATATATATATATATATATATATATATATATATATATATATATATATATACATGGAATACTAGAGAAATGCTTTAACGTAAGGAGAAGGAGACCCAAAGAAGCAGAAATGGGAACAAGAAGAGTGAAATAGAAAAAGAATCACACAAAATAGGCAAAGAATCTAGGAGGAAATGACAAGAATCCAACAAATGCTAATCTTCCAACCGTCATCCCTATTAAGATTACTAGGCCTCTTCTCAATTTCTATGGCTTCTCTAAATTTACTGTGATGGAAATGAGAAACCTTAGCAATGACCTTAGCCTCCTCAATGCAAATATGATGTTTAGTCTTCTCTCGGTGCTCTCCTAAGGCTCAAGAGTGAGTTCTATTGTGCTTAATAGGGTGCTCCTTAATGTTTTGATTAATAGACCTCCCCATTTCACCAATGTAAGATGTTCCAAAGGAATACAAGATGATATAAACACCTTTCATATTTTTAGGGTCCAACGGGTCCTTTACCAACTTTAATGAACTCCTAATGGTGTTAAGGCGTCTAAAGGTTGAGGAATATTATGCTTCTTAAGAATTCTCGCAATCCTCTCCGTGGTCCCTTGGATGAAGGGGAGGTGAACTCTAGAGATATGATCGCGAGGGTCTTTTTTAACTTTGGGACTCTTGTGAGCTTTGAGAAAATCTTTAAGACCCTCTAGCCTACTATAACTATTATTGGCAAAAACCTTCACGAGATGGGATTTCTCCTTGGGAAAATGGTCCCCATCAGAAACCCTCTAGCATGAGTAGCTAAAGCGCAGAGAACGCCTAACTTCTGAGCACGAAAATGATGGGAACTCGCATGAAGATAATGCTTAGTATGAGTCTTTTTCTGAAAACTTGATGGGAGAACGAGCCATGATCTTTCTTAGAAATGAGGACATCAAAGAAAGGTACACATCCATAAACTTCCTTCTCCATGTTGAACTTTACAAAGTTAGATTGATTATTAAGATGCTTGAAGAAGAGATCTAGCTTATCCTCACCATGCTACCAAATGGTGCAAGTGTCGTCTACAAATCTTTTCCTCCCTTTCCTTCACGTCCTCATTTCTAAGAAAGATGATGGCTCGTTCTCCCATCAGTCTTTTCAGAAGAAGACTCATAGGGAGCAGTATAGTCATGCCACTTCCCATCATTTCCATGCTCAAAAGTTAGGAGTTCTCATTAGGCGTTCTCTACCGTTTAGCTACTCGTGCTAAGAGGGTTTCTGATGGGGACCATTTTCCCAAGGAGAAATCTCATCTCGTGAAGGTTTTCACTAATAATGGTTATAGTAGGCAACACCATCTTAAGGCTTTTCTCAAAGCTCACAAGATTCCCAAAGTTAAAAAAGACCCTCGAGATCGTATCTCTGGATTTCACCCCCCCTTCATGGAAGCGACGACCAAGAGGATTGCAAGAATCCTTAAGAAGCATAATATTCCCTCAACCTTTAGACCCCTTAACACCATTAGGAGTTCCTTAAAGTCGGTAAAGGATCCGGTGGACCCGAAAGATATGAAAGGTGTTTATATCATCTCGTGTTCCTTTGGAACATCTTACATTGGTGAAACAGGGAGCTTTATTAATCAAAGGATTAAGGAGCATGCTGGTGATATTAAGCACAATAGAACTCGCTCCTTAGCCTTAGCAGAGCACACATAGAAGACTAAACATCATATTTTCATCGAGGAGGCTAAGGTCATTAAGAAGGTTTCTCATTTCCATCAGTGTAAATTTAGTGAAGCCATAGAAATTGAGAAGAGGCCTAGTAATCTTAATAAGGATGATGGTTGGAAGATTAGTAGTTGTTGGGTTCCTCCCCAATTCCTCCTAGATTATTTCCCCATTTTGTCCCTATTTTGTCTCATTCCTTTTCTATTTCACTCTTCTAGTTCCCATTTCTGCTTTTTTGTGTCTCCTTTTCCTTAGGTTAAGATATTTCTCTCATATTTTGTGTGTGTGTGTGTGTGTGTGTGTGTGTATATATATATATATATATATATATATATATATATATATATATATATATATATGATTTATTTAAATATATTTAAATTCATCATTTTTATGGTTTTAATACCTATATTTATTTATTAAAAAATGTTTATTTATTAAATAAATAAATAATAATAAAATATAAATATTAAAGAAAGCTTATTTATGAAATAAATAAATAATAATAAAATATAAATAATAATAATAGTAATAAATATGTTTATTTGATCACTATGTTAGTTTTTAGATTAGTTAAAATCTATCTAATTGATAATATACCTATTAGAAATTATTATTCTACCATTTGAATATTAGTTTAAGTTCCATTAAAATAATATCTATTATTTGCCTCTTAGTTTACTTATATTAAAATAAAAAAAAATAAAAAAAATTATAATAACAATAATAATAATAAAAAAAATGGTAATAAAAAAATTTCCAATATAACTAACTAAATATGGCTTCTCATTTTCTAGGTTTTCCTCGACTAGTCAAACATAGCCGTCTTTACAGCCGTTTCCTTTTAGGTGTTAGAAGGCCTATTTCCCTGTATAACCTACAACTATGATCTCATTCTTCATCTTGTCTTGATGATGAACCACATAGGTTGGTTCAAAACGCGTCGACCTAATTCCTATGATGTGATTTCTTCTGAAAATGTTTTTATTCAATATATGGATCAAAAAAGCTTAAATTCGAATATTTGTATTGTCATACATAATTTGCACATGGGGATAGCACCATTTGAAAATGGGAAAATCTTCATCATAGTCATTTAACATTTGGAGATAAAACCACTCCCCATATAACACCTCTTCTTGTAGTACACTACTCAACATACATAAAAATTCTATTTTGTACTTTTCCTCTCTCTTTATAGCCATTCCTAAACCAAAAAGGAATGCAAGTGACAAGCCTCTAAAATAGGTAAAACATACCACCCATCTAACCAAGCCTAGTCACATAATGGCTACATTAAACCTTCCTTTCTAGACTTGATAACACTTTCCTAGCTTAATGACTTATTATGGGAGTCAAAAGAGATTTTTCATATTTTATGCACCTAACATGGCTATTGTGTAGGATATTAAAGGGATTTTGCACATATTTTGAGGAGATCCAACCATAGATATTCGTGGGGCTTCTCTCTACTATAGGGGATTCCAACTTAGCTAGATGAGGACAATAAATACTCCTTGTTGCTATGTGGTCACCTAGGAAACATGATCCAACTTTTTAGGGATTTTGGAGGGAAAGTAGACCTCCCCTCATGGAAGTTATCACCTATCCATCTTGTATAAATAGAAGGCTGAATTAACCGAATAGAACAAGTAGGAGTAATAGAATATCCGAGTAGAGTATTAGGAGAAGTTTAGAGTCAAGTTTTTTAACTTTTTCCATGCAAAAGCAACTTTTTAGTTAATGGAAGTGATCCTTGATTTCATCTCTTAATCTAACTTTTTTTTTCACAGCTATGATATTTCTTGGGTTAGGGCCCATCCCATGTGCTCAAGTTCCCTTTTGCCCCTTTTTTTTCATGCATTTTTTAACACTACAAATTATTTAATAATATTACTTTTATGCATGGTTATCTAGATAGTTTATGAGAAACCTTTTTTTGCACATTATATTAACATTAGGTGATGATATTTGTAGTTGCTCCATTATTAAAATATATTTTTGAGAAACCTTTTTTTGCACATTATATTAACATTAGGTGATGATATTTGTAGTTGCTCCATTATTAAAATATATTTTTCATTGATGCATATGTTTCACCTTTTTCAATGTTGTTTATTTGTTGTTCATGATTCATTGTTTGTTGTTTCTGCATGGTCTCCCTCCTTTGCAATTTGATCAAAACCCTACAACCTTTCACCATGCTATATTAACCTTGCCATAAGTTGATGTCATGCTTTGGACATGTGGACTTTATCATTTTACAACTTTTTATTAGCTTCTTTGATTTGCATCCTTGCATTTGGTATATTATCCTAATCGTTGGACTATCTCCTATAGCAAAACAAGGACTCTTACAGAAATTTCCAACTCCCCTTAGAAACTCACTCATATTTGCTCCCAACTCATGATATTAATTATTTGATGTATTATAACACCCTTGGAACCTTGACAATGCAATTTGGAGGTAAAGAGATTGTGTATCTATTTTTATTTGAATTGTTGTAGAAATTACTTCTTAATTACAAAATTAGGGTTTACTATTTGCAAGATTTTATTTCCATAGTGTCTTTTCTTTCCTTGTAGGATATATTAGGTGCTCTTTCACTTCATTATAGATACAATAATTTTCCTTCCTTTCTTTCTGCTAGTCACTTCTTACAATTTCAATTTTCGTGTAGCATATAATAGTTAGATTGGTTTCTCTACAACTAGATCTCATGTTAGTATTCTACTCACATAAAAGTTATCAAAGAAAAAATATGCTTCCTCCTACACATATAACAGTGGCCCCTATTAATTTTTTATGAACCTGAGGTTGACAATTAATGCTTAGACTTTTGGAAGTTGCAACACTGTTGTTTCAATACTAAGGGTTATAACTTATTGGTGCCTTTGCCAAGAGTCAAAGTACGTGTTGTTTTTTCTTAGTTGATTGTTTCCTTCTTTCATCTCATCTCTTGCAAAAAAAAATAAACATTAACATATTATTTTCGTAAAAATATAGAGGAAGAAAATTTACATTCCTTTCTTTTATTCCTCGAAGAATTAGGGATACAAGAGGAAAATATTTATCAAAATGCACACTTTCATTAATAGTCATACTCTCTTGGTTGAGTGTAAACGTCGTTCCCTATCCATTGGAACCATTGAGCCCATTTTTGGTGAGCAAGTTAGGATACTTTAGGAGCTTACAGAAGGAGAAAGACCCTCACACCCCACCAACACTATGGCGGAAAATAGAAAACCATAAGTACCCAAATTTCACATTAGACAGACAAATGGGGAAGATAAAAAGAAAATTTTTAATCTATATTTCCTTACACACTTCAATGGTTTGAATACAAAAAGCCCTCACACATTCGTGTTTCAATTTATTGTAGTATTCAACACATTATGACCTTACAACTCATGAGTAAAAGCTCAAATTGTTCCCATCCACTATGAAGGATGCATCCGTTTGCTAGTTCATGAGCTGAGAAGGAGACAAGATCAATTCATGGGTGAAATGAAACAAGACTTAAACAACATGTACTAGGATTATTGAAGAAAAAGGGATACTAGAGATGAGATATTCATAATCATCTAAGCAAATAATGAGTCTCTAGAAGATTTTGAGAAAAGATTTCAATTGGGTTACAAAAGGTGACATAATTTCACCTTGGAACTAGATTCCTTGAAGCTAGTCCTACTATGAGGAGTCAGGGAAGAAATGATGTAAACAATCAACTTAATAGTCAATGGGGACATATATCAAATTTGTTATGATGATATGAAAATAGTATTTAGAAATCATTTAAGGGCTAGTAGATAAATAGGTAGAGAAAACATAAGCTCGGTAAGTTCCTCTTTGTCGACATTGATTACTAAAAATGAAACAAAAATTATGATAGAGAATAGCAAGACCAAAATCTAATATAATTTTTCCATGTAAATTGACACCTTATATATCAAGAGAAAACATGAGGAAGAAAAAAAAGGCATTAGACATATTGTGCCCTCAATGCACTAAAATACATATTAGGAATGAGTGCTCCTTACATGTCATACAGATATGTTCTATGTGTGAGGAGAATCATTCCAATAATAGGTTTCTGTCTTTTCTAGGTCTAAAATTTGTATACCGGGGAGAAGAAGGGAGCATGGAGCAACTATGCTTTGTTAACCATAAGAGGCCACAAGCCCCTCGACAGTTTCAATAAGGTATGAACTCCCCTTCTCTTTCAAACGCTAACTATAATGCTAATTATCAACCTTGGTATCCTTCTAACCCTTCACAGTCGGCTATGCCCACTCCTTGGTGTCACACGGAATCTGTCAAGGGTGCGGACACGACTGACCTTCCTAGAAGTCTAAGACATTCTAATGACAAACAAGACAAAATGGAGTGATCTTTCTCTAAATACACCTTTTACAACATGAAAACTACAAGTGTTTAGGCTTACCTTATTCCAAAACGCTGTTGTTGAAGTCCGTTCTTGACGATCCGGATGAGCTCCTCCTTCAAGTCAATTCCTGCAACCACAAACAATCAAACAATTACCAAGCACTTGCATTTCATATAATAAAACATATATTCAACATGCAGACCAAGGAACACATGAAATAACTCATTAACACAAGCTATTGAGAAAAATAAACCAGTTTGTATTAATAACGAAACAAAGAAACTCTTACAACCTGGCCTTGGTGTTGTGCAAGTTCCTCCCAGGGTCCATCAAGGGTTTTCCTCTACTTTGACAAAGCTCACCCTCTCCCAAGTAGAATCAAGTGAAGACAATCTCTCCTCACAAAGGCTCTAATGGAAGACCTAAATCCTGCAGCATTTACCCAAAGAAAATGTATAGCTCCAACCTCCTCTCCTTCTGGCTCAATGCCTTTATTTATAGTGCTGTAAAGAGGTTATTCAGGTCCACTATCAATGGGATCATCCCCCTCTATGGGTGGGATAGCTCCCTTATTGATGGGATAAGTTCCCCCTTAATAGAGATACATGAACCAACTGGAGGCGCATCCATTTCATCAAACCGACCTCTAGAATGTTCTAGAAGTAACCACAAGTAACTTTTTCAAGATAAAACTCGCGCATTTTGCCTTTTACAGAGGGACGCACCTGTCCCTTAACATACAGAGCGTCCATGGACGCAGATTTTGTGAACATGGTCAGCGTCCCCGCAGGTAAGGCTAGAGAGAACCTGCGACCCCAGAGATAAACATAGTTTTTACAAGACTTTCTCTCTTCTTTGAGTTTGAGATGGATAACAGAGGCATGAGACTTGCCTAAGAGGGTAGCATGACTGTTGATTTGAGCCATACTAACTGTAAGTAGTCAAGGTGACATTTTTTAGTGTAACAGATTGCCCCCTAAAGTGCGAAGCCTGGAATAGAATAGGGTTTTGTAATTCTAGGAAGGGTGAAGCGCTTTATCATTTCAAGGATTGCCTTGTGGATGGCCTGGTTGGAACCTGCAATTTTCAACACAAAATACATGGATAAGATTATATCATTACTGAGGTAGGCATTCCCATACTCAGATTCAAAACTTTAACTAATGGACTAACTATTCTGATACAGGAATGATCTTGCAGTACATCATTTTTATAGACTTTTGTAGACACAGTATGGACGCAGCCATCTGTTTATGATTAGTCTACATAGATAATGAATACAAAACTCCTCGCAGCCTGGATGGTAGAAACTAGATCCAGGGTCTTCACTTCTACTTCCCGAATTGGTACGATTCTAGCCATGTGATTAAATGATTCGATGTCGAACATGGTAGAAACCACTTGATTACCAGTCAATGATGTAAACTGTTAACAAGCGTGAGAGAAACCACCAGTAATGTCAATGGTTCTCAAAGTACCAAGCACAACCCGTGAAATGTGAATAGATGTTTTGATGTCGAACACTTCACGGAATCCTCTGATCGAAAGTCAATGATGTAAACTGACGTCAAAGGCGAGAAACCTGCCATTGATGCATGCAGACTTCAAGGTACTGTCGATTCCTAAGTCATCTTTCTAGATAATGTGTCGATGTCGATAGAAAGCGACCCGTTGCAGGCAAGCCCGCAACACGAAATCATTGTTCAAGTTGAAGAAATGTTGCTGTAAGGACTGACTCAGGGATGGTCAAATGGATGACAAGTATTTTGCAGATGAAAGTTTTTGCTTGCAGACCTCTTGAACACATAACGACACAACAGATGGCTTGGTGACGTATAACTCAAAGTTAACCCCTGGAACCCGGTTAAAGACTTTCAAAGTGATTTGGTCAACTGTGAGGTAAAAGATTTCCCAACCCAGGTGAATGAAAAGTGTCGTGTTCAAGAGCGGTAATAAAGTTTCTTTTGAGACAAAAGGTGACAAATAGGTTCATTCTTCTCTTTTTTCCCCCACCATTTCTGGCAAGTACCTCTTTATTTTTAACAAGCTTGAGGAGGATAACATATGCTTGATTATAAGCTCATCCTTCGGACGAGTCCAACCTAGTTTAAATTCGAACCCTAGGAAGGAGTGGTTCGTTCCTGTTTGTAATTGAACAGGTCCTCTACTGTAAAAGTTTAACGAGCCCAGTATAGGAGAAACTCGGCGTTTTTCAATTTTAAAGAGTCTGGAAAAACTAAAGGAGACTCCACGTTGAACTTTTTCGTATATTTGTGTCCCTCAAGCCCGAAAAAGTATAAAATAATACCTGGGGGAACCGCTTGATCTTGCGACCAAGGAGTACTTTCATAATAGTGTCGTTAACCTGAAAAGTAAAAAGCGATCAAGGACACGTCGTTTTATTTCCTTATCGAGTTTGAAACGACAAAAACCCGGCAATCTTTTCCTGATTTTGCGGTCAGAAAAGAGCTAAAAGGGGACCGTCTTTTAATTTGTTTTAACGAGTGAAAAAGAAACACTCGGCGATCTTTTCATGTTTTAGGAGTCAGAAAAGGGCTTAAAAGATGACTCTGATATTTTTGTTTGTGAAAAATTACAATTTCCCTCGAAATCCCTTTGTCCTGCACAAAAGTAACACATTACTCATACCTGTTTAAAATAGGCAAAAATACATTCAAAAACATCTTTTCATGGTAAAAAATGAACTAATTCATCCAAAAAACCTATAAAAAGACCTTTTACCATGTCATTTTTACCGTTTCACTGTTGAGGTTGAAAAAGGAGCTTTTGACAAGAAACTTCCCGTGGTTGCTGCGGAAAATCTGACCGTCGGAATCGAACGCCGTCTCATCCAGGTATTTTACACATCCTACTCTGCATTTCTATCCGTTTAGAATCAATTTTTAGGTTTTAGTTTCATTTTTTGGGGGGGTTTTGGTTTTGGAATGCGCCTCTCGGCGGACGCAGGTGCCCTTCGGGTGACCTGCGTCCCCCGACTTTTTCTCATACGGGAAAACGGTCGGAAGACGCAGCCCGCCTTCAGGCCAGCTGCGTCCGGGCGCCCTGTGCTACAAAGCCGGGGTGCGTCCTCCGAGAAACGCGCATTTCAAAACCCCAACTCTCTCAAAAAACCACCAAAAATTCCCAAATCAATTTCTAATTGCTATTTTTGATATGCAGGGCATTAATCATGTTAGACTGGAGAGAAAGAGAGCATGTAGAGGAAGATGAAGCTGCAATAAATCATCAACCTTCCCTGGATGCCCTAAGAGCATGCGGATTATACAAATATTGGACCATACCGGGCATGAGGGGCCAGGTAAGATTCTTGGAATGGCTGGTTGAGCGATGGAACGTACAAGAACAATGCTTTTACATAGGAGGGCACCAGCTCGAGATAGAGCCCTCGGATGTATACTTTCTCACTGGCTTGCCAAACAGAGGTGAGCAACTCAGTCTTGCGGGGACTAGGCCGGGTGGCCAATCCCTTGATAGTCTCCGCGAGAATTGGTGCACACCTGGGGCTCACCATTCAAAAGGCATAGAGATAAAACACATCACTCTGCCGGAACTCAAAGTCATAGCGTTCACGGTTACCAGAATTTGCGGCGCGGCCGCTTTACACATTGCTTCCGGATCCCAAATGCGGATGGCAATTGACTGTTACCAAGGCACCATTTTCAACTGGTGTGAAGCTGTGTCGGCTCATATGAAGAGCCAACTGACCAAGGCAAAGAACGGACGACTAAAGACTTTTGGATATGGGCCTATAGTCGTGAGCTTTGCCTTGGAGAGAATTCCAATGCTGATCCCTCAGCAACTCACTGTTGATATCTTGGGTCCCCAGCAGCCAAAGCTGATACGATGGGTTGCGGTGATGGCCCGGCATCCTGACGAGGGCGCGACAGTAGTTCGATTCTCAGATAGTTATTTTGACTGGTTAGAGGGCCAGCTTTTTGTGATACAGGACTTTCCGTATGCCGGAATGGATTTCAGAGGTGATCCGGACATGGTTCTTCCACAGGGAGAACAATGGGACGACAGAGGTACTTTTTATTTTCACAAGTTTTCTAGTTATGTATTTTTTGTATTTTTTATATATATCGTCTCAAAACTAATAGTAAACTTTTTCAAAATGCAGATGTTGGTCCACAGCGTCCAGCCAACCTCCGGCCTTATGATAGACTACATCCAGCTGCACCGGTACCGGCCCCACAGGATGCGACAGCAGAAGTACTAGCTGAGTTGGAGCATGATCTAGAGCGTCTCACGGCAGATATACCTGAGACTACTATGGACGACATTCCTATCAGGCTTCAGCGCTTCGTAGTCGCGGTCCCTGGACCGTTTAGGAGATTTTTGCGTAAGGTAGCCCGCGCAGTGGTGTCGTACAGAGAGCACCACCAGTGATTGACTAGTCACTTTTGTAGTCACATGTGACATTTTTGACTTTTGTACTATCATTTTGCCGATCATAAGGTGTTTTAAACCTATGATCGAAGACGATGTATATATTTTTTGACACACTTCTATCTATATATATCACTATTACCGGCTTATCTTGTTTAACATATGTGATGAAATGTTTTTAAATTTACTTGCATGATTATCGTAAATGTCTGTCCAACATTCGAGAAGCAATTGCATCTGCTAATGTATTCAAAGACCTTGGAATATGTTGATATTCAATGTAATCAAATTCACGTTCCAAGAGACGCACTCTCAAAAACAACCTTAATAACACAGGATTTCTAATGGCATAAACTCTATTAAGCTGTAATACAACAAGTTCAGAATCTAACCTCACTATCAAACGTCGAATTCCAAATGAAATAGATTCGGATAATAATTCAACCACTGCGCTGTATTCTGCAATGTTATTCGTTGTTTGACCGAGGCTTACCCCATGCATAGAAACTAACTCGTCAGAGGGCGAATAGATAACCCAAGCTGCGGAAGAGATATTCCGTGTACTACGACAAGCACCATCAGCAAATCCAATGTATGTTTGGAGAGGCGTCGACATCTACAATATCAAGAGTAAAACCAAGATAAGCCAGAATAATGACGAAAAACCACACTTGCTAAGCTAAGCACACTGACTAAACTAACACACTTGCTAGCTAGAAAGAAAATCTAACCTATCTAAAAATTTCTCCATACCCATCATTTTAAGCATAATACCTCTTTAGGTAAAGTCCATTTCTGGGTTTACCCAAAGAGTCCCCATCAAAATCAACTAACTCATAAGCCCCTTTTGCTAGCTTTCGCTTTACAATGTAGGGCCCATGCCACATGGGAACGAATTTTCCGGCACCTAGCTTATCGTTAGCTTGATCATATAATAGTACTAGGTCTCCTTCCGAAAAACTTCGAGGGGTTACATTTTTATCGTACTGAGCTTTCATTCGTTTCGCGTGAGTCTCGATAGCTAAAGTAGCGTCACGTCGAGTCTCATCTAATTTAGCCAAGTATAATAACCGTTTCTCCTCTTCGGAAGTAGCTGGAAGTAATTCGACAGCCATTTGAAGTGATGGGATTTCGCATTCAATAGGTAACACAGCTTCTAAGCCATAAACTAGCTGGAAAGGGGTGAAACCTGTTGAATTTTTCACTGAAGTTCGATATGCCCATAGCGCCGAAAATAACATGTTATGCCAATTCGTTCGATGGATACCAATGATCCGTCGAATCATGATGACTAGAACTTTGTTGATTGACTCAACCAAACCGTTGGCTTGCGGATAATAAGGAGTAGAGCTATCGTGGCGCAAACCAAGCTGGCTTGTAAGCTCAGTCATCATGACGTTTCGAAAATGGCTCCCATGGTCAGTAATGATTGCTTGTGGGACACCAAACCTAGTTATGATATGATTGAATACGAAAACTGCAGCTGTCTTGCCGCTTGCGTCGAATGTAGGCATCGCCTCGGCCCATTTTGTAAAATAATCAACCGCGAGGATGATATACGCATGCCCCCCGGCCGAGTGAGGGTTACAAGTAATAAAGTCAATGCCCCATTTGGCGAATGGACCAGCGGCAATTATAGGGTGGAGAGGAGCAGGTGGAGCGCGCATCTTTCGATCAAACACTTGACAGTTGTGGCATGTTCTGACAGCAAGGATACAATCTTTAAACATAGACGGCCAGAAATAGCCAGCGCGCAACACCTTCTGAGCTGTGGCATACCCAGACATATGACCGCCACATGCTCCAGAGTGACAATCATTCAAAACTCTCTCAGCCTCTTCGTGAGTTAAACAACGTCGAAAAACTAAGTCTGCCCCCCGGCGATAAAGTGTATCTCCAATAATTCTGTATTGCTGGGATCGAAACCGAATTTTTCGACGGTCTTCCTTGGAAGCTTCAGGCCGAAAGGTTTGGGTTTGGAGATAGATGATTATATCCCCATACCACGGATCTAAAGTGCTAATAAGAAACAAAGATTCGTCCGCAATGGACTCCTCTGCCACAGTCTCTGTGTCAGCACTCGGGAAATCACACATCAATTCCGCAAAAACTAAAGATTTCTTAGACTTGGACTTCTCGAACTCCAAGTCGAACTCTTGCAGGATAACAATCCATTTAGAGTACTTGCCCCCTAGCAGTTGTTTTGTCAAAATATAAATCATAGGGTTGCAATCCGAAATAACTGTAGTCTTGCGGAGAAGAATGTAGTGACGAAAACGCTGGACAGCTTGAACGGCTGCCAGGGCCAATTTCTCCACATGCGAATATTTTAACTCAGTGGGATTTAAGGTTCTACTAAGATAATATATCACATGCTCTGCTTTGAATTCATCTTCTTGAACTAACACCATTCCAATGGTGGAATGCGAAGCTGCGAGGTATAAGAAGTAGTCCTGGTTGTAGTTGGGAGGATGCAATAACGGTGCATGGGTCAACGCGTGTTTCAGTGCATCAAAAGATTGTTGGGCAATCTCGTCCCAAAAGAATTGTGCGTTCTGTTTCAACAACCGTGTAAAACCTTTAGTGACCTCGGCGTAGTTTGGGATGAATCGGCGTAAAAAGTTCGCTTTCCCTTGCAAACTTTGGAGTTGGCGCAAACTCGAAGGAGGAGGCAATTTGATGATAGCCTCGACTTTCGAGGGATCGACGCGAATGCCGGCTTTTGAAACAACAAATCCCAGCAATCGACCTGTTTCTATACAGAAAACACACTTGTGGGGATTCAACCGAATTCGATAATGCCTACACCTCATAAAGATTGCTCGTAGGTGGACAAGGTGATCAGCTCGTTGTAAAGAATGAGCAGGCAAATCATCGAGATAGGGTTGCACAATGTGCTTGATGTCATGAAATGCATAAGACATCGCCCGTTGAAAAGTAGCGCCGGCGTTCTTAAGCCCAAAAGGTAATTTGCAATAAGCAAATGTCCCCCATGGACAAATGAATGCCGTTTTTGGTTGATCGGCAGGTAGAATATTGATTTGATTATAGCCTGAGAAACCATCCATGAAGGAAAACATCTCACTTCCGGCACAATCATCAATAATTTGATCGATATAAGGCGTAGGATAGTTGTCTTTTGGACAAGCTCGATTGATATCCCTATAGTCGATACAGATTCTTATTGTTCCTTGTTTTTTATTGACGGGAACAATATTCGATACCCAATCCGTTAACGGGATCGGATAAATGAAACCTGCTTTCAACAGCTTTTCGACTTCTGCTTTAATCGCAGCCGCTTTTCGAGGGTGAATCTGACGCAACCGTTGCCGAATGGGTTTAGCATCCGGGTAGGTTTTGATTTCATGAACAACAATGGCAGGATCAATTCCCGGCATTTCCTCGTAAGACCAGGCAAACACGTCGCGGAATTCTTGGAATAGGGCCTTGTAAGTTTGGATTTCTTCTTCAGTACATGCGGCACCTATATGAATGTTCTCCTCGATTCCGGGCTTCACTGAAATATCAATGGGAATAGTACGAGAAATATTCCCTAAATTCAGCTCTGAATCAGAATGTTTCGTTGGATCCTGAGCGTCTTTGACATATTCAGCGGTAAAGATAGATGAAAAATCATTTTCAAATGCATCATCCTTAGGTAAAAACGAAGATCTGTGATGGAGATCTTCCCATGGTAGATCATCTACACTTAGGATTTCGCGAAGTTGTTCGTCAGATGACACTTCTTCGGGAAACGTTATCCGTTCTAAGGGTGAGGTGAAAAGTGACTCTTCACTGACCACATTCATTTGGTCGATTTCGGTTGAATGAAAGTCGGTAAAAGACATAAGAGCTTCATAAGCAATCTCATACGGACTCAACGGCATAACATCACCGAGTGAGTCTAGCTCAGAGTCAGATGGAACATACCAAGGATCATCATAAATAATGTTTTCTGACGTGATCATATGAATTGTTGCAAACGAAGGGTCTGCATTGAGTGGAGGGAGAGGAAAAGTTCCCAGTAAACCGGAATCCTTAACTAAACCTACACCAATGTCCCTATAAGGGATTGTCGTTTTACCAACATGCTGGATAGTTTCTAAAGAGGTTGGGTCGGATGAAAAGTATGTCAGCTGATCAATAGTCACGATCTTACCGTTATGTGGAAACTTAATGACTCTGAAGACCGATGAAACGACCGCTGTCATAGCATATGACCAACTTCGACCCAAAAGAAGGTTGTAGTCTAGAGGGGCATCAACCACTTCCACATCCAGACTAACGGTTTTACCTTCGACCCCTATAGGCAATTCTTGTAGAATACCAAACGGACGGAACCCACGGCCATCAAAGGCCTTAAGGATGGTGGGGGATTGGTTCAACGAAGGAGAACCAAGCGATCTCCAACATTGAATCGACATAATACACGTAGAAGCTCCCTCATCAATCACAGTCCGATGAATAGGCCTGTTTTTGACTATCACTGGAATTTGGAAAGCCATTTGATGGGGGAGACGCGGTGTACTACTTTCTAGATCAAAGATCATTAGGTTCGGGTCCTGAACATCGACAGCTCCAATAGCCGACAAAAGCAATTTTCGTTGCGCTGGACATGATTGCAGCACTTCGAGTGCCGACATTGCTGAAGGTGAAACAGCTAAGTCTTCAACAATGTTGTAATTCTGGGCTGCTCTCGCATGTGGATTGAAAGCAGACCTTCGAAGTACACCCTTGGCGGGCGGCTTAATCACTAAGTCTGGGTTAGGTTTTTCGATCTGTAGTGGATCGGAACCAGGAGCTGAGGTTGATGGGTTAGAGTGAGAAGATTCTGCTTCCTTACCATCAACAGGAGCCTTACTACCATAATCTTGCGATCGAGTCGCAATCCTGACATGAGACATCATCAAAATGGGTTCTTCACTGGCATTCGAAGAAGAACCTATCATCTTATTCTCCTGCTCTGGAAATGGATTTTTTAACACAGCAGGAGTGGGAGAACCTTTGACTATTTTCACTACCTCGGCCCGATGAGGGCAGTCTCTCGTAAAATGATCTTCTTCACAAATAAGACAAGGATATCGAGGTTTGCGCTTTTCGTCATTGGTTTCCGACTTTTCCGTTTTCTCCTTTGGAGCCTTGTCTGCTTTAGCCTTCTTCTTTCCTTTCTTCTTTCCACCGTTTTTGGATTTGGCCGTAGATGACTCTACAGCGTGAATGTCGGCGGTAAGTTCAGGAGGAGAAGACTCTCCTGTCGGAGAATCAGGCAAAGTGATAATTGGAGTATTGGAGGTCTTGGAAGACTTCTTCTTACTCTTCGTAGTCACGATACCGATCATACCATCAGCGGCATGAGATCCCGAAGGAGCAGCAGCGATTTGGTTTGACTTTGGAAGATCCGGAATTTTCTCGTGTAACGTACCCGACTGAGTGTAAACTAAGTCAAGGTATTGTGCCTGAGCAATGACTTGCTCCTCAGTAACTACTCCGGCCTTAGCTACATCTTCAGTAATTCTTGGTAATAATGATTTGACAAACCATTCAGCTAAGATTTGGTCCGGGATAAAAACTTTCACTAATCTCCTTCGACGTCTCCACTCATGAATGTGATCAGAAATGTACGTGGATGTCGATTGTTTTAGCGAAGTTAATAATTCTGTACCATTATCGTATCTGACTGGTAACTGAAAATGAGTTAAGAACGAGGTAGCTAACTGGCTAAAGTTGTAAAAAGAGGCCCGTGGTAACTCAATGTACCACTTGGCTGCGAGACCAATGAGTGTACGCTGGAAAAGACGTAAGCGGATGGAATCATCTGAGATGGAATTTGATGCACACCAGAGGTGGTAAGTCATCACGTGATTAGACGGATCCTCTCCAGACTTACCTTCGAACTTGGGTATATCGCTGGGCAACTTATTTGGCATTGGCGGCCAGAACTGAAGATATTGAATTGGATCGTTCGTTAGGCGCGTCAAGTCGGGTAAATCTAAAGTCGCAATAAACGGTAACTGCCGGTTAGGATCTCTAAAACTCTGAGTCACAATACCAGCCCCAGGAGGAGGATATCCAGGATAACTAGGAACAGGAGTCGCATTTGGGATATTATATCCTCCTGGAAAACCAGGATTAACCGGACCGTACTGGGGTTGTTGAGGTGGTTGATAAGTGTACCCAGGATACGGTTGATACTGGTAAACCGGTTGTTGGGCAGCTTGCCCAGGTTGATACTGTCCCTGGTACGGAGGTTGAACAAATTGAGGTTGAGTAGTAACAACCGTACTTGTACCAGGTTGGCCTACAGGCATCTGGACTGTGGTTTGAACCGTGGGTCCAGACAACGGTACAGATGTCTGAGGAGTGGTTACAGGGACAGTAGAAACCGGAGCTGCCGATACTCCAGAAGTAAGCATGGTAGATGAAGCGGTAGTTGCTGCAGCCGTGTGAGGTGGAGTACCAGGTGCAATTGGCGGCTGAGTAACTACAGAAGTTACAGGGGTCTGAACACTTGACTGGACAGGTTGCGGTTGCTGGGGTGGACCAGGAACTGCAGGTTGTCCTGCTTGAGGTACCGACTGTATACTTGGTTGCGACATCTGTTGACCCTGTGACGGATCCCATGTTAACATTCCAGGGTATTGACTCGTAACAGGTTGAGGATACTGAGATCCATAGCCGTATTGAGGATAGGGTTGATAACTGTAAGGTGCAGTCCCATATGATTGCCCTTGAGGTGGTTGATAACCTTGACCAGGGTATTGACCCGTAGGTTGATAACCTTGAGGTAAATACGAATACTGGGGTTGACCTTGACCTTGAGGTTGGTATCCTTGAGGTTGATACCCTTGGGGTTGATACCCTTGGGGTTGCCATCCTTGAGGTTGCCATCCTTGAGGTTGATATTGATACTGAGGTTGACTTTGGGGTACATATTGAGGCTGGGGTTGATACCCTTGGGGTTGATACCCTTGAGGTTGCCCCCCAGTCACGAATGAAGTACCTTGAGGTTGCCCCCCAGGCATTAACGAAGGTTGCCCCCCAGGCGGTAATTGGCCACCTTGAGGTTGGTTAATGGGAGTTGAACCTGACATCATATAAACTTCACCTATACTCAATGGTACATTACCACTGTTTCCAACTAATAACCCATGATCAACAGGTTGAGGAGATGCTCCCGCAAAGGTACCAGAAAGTGATTGATACCCAGTAGGAACAGAAGGACCGCCATGTAAAAATGATTCAGGACTTTGTGAAAACACAGATGACTGACCAGACATATTTACAGGAGAATGAATTCCTCTAGGTGGAACCGGAGTACGAGGTGTAGAAAAACCTACTGAGTTGTCTAAAAAATTGGTTAATGCAAGGTACCAAGATTCACTTCTAGGAGGACTGTAAAAGATGGATTCACGCTCCCTTAGATCAAGGGTAATTAGATCTTCAGAATCAGAAACGCCTATTTCTTCCTCTGGAACAAGTTCTTCTATAGCAATTAATCCAACAGGAAGATTTTCGGTGATAATTCTTTCTATTCTTGGTGAATCAGGAACACTAGGAGTTGGAGTAACAGGTTCTGAAATTTCAGGTTCTTCGCCTGTTTCACTGGCAGATGAAAAACTACCAGCAAGCTCGGAAACTGTAACAGCTTCGGGATTGTAACCTGTTTCTAAACTTTGGTAATCTGGATGGACTACCAAGGAAGATTCTCCTTCTTCAGGTGATCCTACTCTACTGCCACTAGGAGGAGTTACAAGGACCTTTAACCCTTCTAAATGACCTGGAATGTCTTCAGGAGATTCACCCCGCGATTTACGGAGTTTTCTTAACAAATCTATTCCAGTAACAATCTCAGGAGACTTGCCCCGAAGTCTACGGGACTGTCTCGGTAATTCCGCCACAATTAAAGATTTTAACTACAACACACGAAAACAAAGTAAAAAATTTCAAATCAAACCACCTAAAGTCTTCTAAAGAAGCAAACAAATTTGAAGCACACGCCTAAATAATCTAGAGCGTCAAACCACACACAAACAGTAGTCTTCCGGACCAAAAGCGCTAGTTGGTGATTAGGCCCAACCTCGCAGGATTCAGTACAGAAATGGTGGGTGGAACAGTTACCCCGGCAACCTGCTTAATGAATAGACTGGACCAAGTTCCTCCACTTTAACCGTCTCGAAGTGAAGCGAACCCCCCAGAAAATCCAAGTGAGTATAACCGACGTCTGCTCCAGGTACAGTGGGACCTTCCCTCCACCGTCACCTTGGGTAGAATCCTAGATATTATGGCCACTAAGGTTACCAATCACAACAATTACACCTGGGGGAACAGTCTAAACTCCGACAGCACGCAAGGGCAGAGTAGCAAGCTCCAATCCCCTTACCGGCTCCTTGACAACAATCCAAGGTTTACCGATAAGTGACCCCTGGCTCCTCGACAATGGTTAATCCGAGGTTTACCGTTTGTAATACGTACTGCCTGGCGTCGTTCCCAACGAGGGAGGAATGATCCCCTCACTGGTTCGGACACGAGCTCGTGCTTCTCCTTTAAGAGGAGCTTTCCCAGAATGTAACTGAAACAATTGGATTTGTTCTACTCAAGATAGACTATCTGTTTGGTTTTGTAGTCTTGGAGAGTTAAGTACTCACCTACTCCAAGACCCTAGCCTAAGCTATGTTGGTGCTTCAGAGCCCTAGAAAAATAAAGATTACTAGATTGATTTTAATTTAAGCGTTACTTTTAAGGTTGTTTCTTAAGTCAAAAGGTGATGGAAGTGAAACTAGTGGTGTGTTGACTCGACTCGAAACCACTACAAAATGCACCTAGAATGATTTATCCACTACTTTACTTTTTCGATGAATTGCTTAACTAAAAAGTTGAGAGAATGCAATCTTTATAAAAGCAACTTCTTAATTGAAGACAATCAAAGAAACAATTCGTTTGTCTTTTCCAAGCATAAAAACATAACCTCTCTTTACATGCACGAAAAAACTCTTTTCTTCTTTCGAAAACAAAAAGCTACTTGAAACAAGACTTTTTAAGAAGATGTTTTTGTATTTTTCTTTTAATAAAGCAAGTAAATCTAATGTAACCAAAAATCAATCTTAACAACTCTTAAAATCTATGAAAATGCACTCATAAGCAAACTAAAGGCAAATTTACTCTAAGCAATCTTAACGAGGCCAAAACTAACAATGATTATTTCTAAGGTGTTTTACTTGATCACAATCAAATCAAGGACTAGCTTATTGCAGAATCAAAAACTAGCCAAAACAAAACTCTAATCTTTTTGTTCTTTTTGTAAAATGGAAATCAATACTTTATAAACAAGTAATTCGAAATTTGACCCAAAACAACTCAAATGGCAAGTTGCTCACAAAAGGAGACTTTACGACAGGCCCGACTTCTAAGAAGGTTGACTAACCAGAGAGATCTAAGGCTGGACAACTTTCTACTATCAAAGTCACTACAAAGCCTTTCCAAAAATCAAACCCTAGGTCTAAACTTCGTTGAAAACCACTAAAACACTCAAAGCTCACAAAACCAGTTCAGGTGAAAATTCTTGACAGGGTACTAAAGGATCTGGGCAGAAAACACTAAGGAAAAACAAAATCTAAAAGCAATTTAAAGCAAAAATGGAATTTTCTTAAGTTTTACAGGAAGACGCAGGCAACCCGTTGTCACAGGTGCGGCCCCGCTCTGTGCAGACGGCAACAGCGCGTCCAAAGACGCACTGTGCAGTACCAAGAGGGTGCGTCCTTCTGGAAAAATGAAGAAAAACCAAATCTAACTAAATCTAAAGCTAAGCCACCCAAATACTAATTCTCACAGTCAAAAACCAGAAAATAAAAATGATTTTCTCAAAGCAAAGTTCATATAAAGGAAAAGACTCTCTCATTAATGGATTCCCCAGTGGAGTCGCCAATTTGTCACACGGAATCTGTCAAGGGTGCGGACACGACTGACCTTCCTAGAAGTCTAAGACATTCTAATGACAAACAAGACAAAATGGAGTGATCTTTCTCTAAATACACCTTTTACAACATGAAAACTACAAGTGTTTAGGCTTACCTTATTCCAAAACGCTGTTGTTGAAGTCCGTTCTTGACGATCCGGATGAGCTCCTCCTTCAAGTCAATTCCTGCAACCACAAACAATCAAACAATTACCAAGCACTTGCATTTCATATAATAAAACATATATTCAACATGCAGACCAAGGAACACATGAAATAACTCATTAACACAAGCTATTGAGAAAAATAAACCAGTTTGTATTAATAACGAAACAAAGAAACTCTTACAACCTGGCCTTGGTGTTGTGCAAGTTCCTCCCAGGGTCCATCAAGGGTTTTCCTCTACTTTGACAAAGCTCACCCTCTCCCAAGTAGAATCAAGTGAAGACAATCTCTCCTCACAAAGGCTCTAATGGAAGACCTAAATCCTGCAGCATTTACCCAAAGAAAATGTATAGCTCCAACCTCCTCTCCTTCTGGCTCAATGCCTTTATTTATAGTGCTGTAAAGAGGTTATTCAGGTCCACTATCAATGGGATCATCCCCCTCTATGGGTGGGATAGCTCCCTTATTGATGGGATAAGTTCCCCCTTAATAGAGATACATGAACCAACTGGAGGCGCATCCATTTCATCAAACCGACCTCTAGAATGTTCTAGAAGTAACCACAAGTAACTTTTTCAAGATAAAACTCGCGCATTTTGCCTTTTACAGAGGGACGCACCTGTCCCTTAACATACAGAGCGTCCATGGACGCAGATTTTGTGAACATGGTCAGCGTCCCCGCAGGTAAGGCTAGAGAGAACCTGCGACCCCAGAGATAAACATAGTTTTTACAAGACTTTCTCTCTTCTTTGAGTTTGAGATGGATAACAGAGGCATGAGACTTGCCTAAGAGGGTAGCATGACTGTTGATTTGAGCCATACTAACTGTAAGTAGTCAAGGTGACATTTTTTAGTGTAACACTTGGCCATATCCTACTCAAAATTTTACTCCTCCCTTTCAGCCCTACCCTACTCAACCTGCTTAATGGGGTAAGCCAGCAACAATATGGAGGAATCAGTTGGTCCAACCACCACTCCTAATTCCTCCTCCTCATCAATCTAAAGCACCCAAAAACATTCCTATAAAGCAACCACAAATTCATATGCATCCAAATCCGAATGCCAATAATAAGCAAGACCAACTAGTCTATAATTGAGAAACTAATTAACAAACTTTTTCTATAGAAATATAGAAAATCAACCATTAGAGGAAATTTCAACCTAAAAGTGCATATAAAATTTTCATGTAATTTCCATGTCATAATATGTAAACCAATCAAAATCTTTTAAATTAAAAAAGATACATGTGTAAATATTTTGGAGGGAAAAGAAGAAAACAACTTTTTAAATTGTATTTTTGGCTTATCTCTTTATACGTTTGCTCAAATTTCAAGTGAAAACACTCATTCCATGTGGAATTTTGTTCTACATCCAACAAGTGTCTACACTTGAAATTTGAGTAAACCTATAAGGAGACAAGACAAGAATACGATTAAAAAATAAGTTTCCATCTTTTCCCTCCAAAATTAAATACTTTCGTTTTGTTATATTAACTATTATTTTATTATTCTTCCTTAGGAGGCCACTTTTAGGCTAGAATTTCCTTTAATGCTTATGACCGAGAAGGTACTTTGAGATGTTCATCCACATCCTCAAATAGAGAATCTTGAGGAAGATAAGGAAGGATCTATAACTCGTGACACCCAACCAAAAATTCCCTATCCTAAAAGGGTGACAACCCACATAGCACATACCCTAGAAGAAGATGAACTTATGAGATAAATTAAAAATATGTTTTAAGATCCCTCTCCTTCAAGCCATCAAAGATGTTCCTATCAACAACATTTTCATTAAGGATGATTATCTTAGAATAAATGAGATAAATAATAAGGATCTCCATACTATCAATTTAATAGGGTGACTAGTTAATCTTATGCTTGGGAGATAAATCATCCTCGAGTACTCGGATCCTAGCAACTGAGTTTTAGATGTGTACATCATTGACATTACAGTACTAGACACTCTCATTAATCTAGGAGCTACAATCATTGTCATGACCAAGGAAGCCATGTTCAAGCTTCATCTCCAAGGATCCTTAAGAAAGACCTCTATGATGCCACAACTTGTTGATAGATCTAGAGTAGCACCTAAAGGTATTATAGAAGATGTAATGATCTCTATCAGTTCTTGGAAGTATACCACTAATTTATTGTTGCTTCATCCTATGACCAATTTTAATGGCTATCTTCTCATCATAGTAACACCTTGGTTATCCATTTCTAATGCATACATTAATTGTATGGATAGGAACATGACCATCACCATTGGGAAATCAAGGAAACAACTTGTATTATATCGACTAGCTCAACCTATTCTTCAAAACAAATTTCCTTCTTTGGTAAAGGAAGAAAAGGAAGAAGAGGACTCTCACCTCTCATAATCCTACCCAATCTATAAATTTTAAACCACCATTACTAGTAGGAAAATCGGTGAAGATAATATGATTGATAAATTTATGCAAAACCAATATTTTTTGCCATTAATATTGATTTCTTAAAACGCGAATCATCTGTAGGAAAACATAGTTGTTCTTAAGATAGTTGTAGGGAAGATTTTGTAATGGCTAGTTATGAGAAAAATGATGTAAAAACAACAAAAATTAACCCCTCCAAGAACTTGAAAATAAGCCCCTTTCTCTTAGTTAATCAAGAAAACCAATTTCTCATTATCTTAAAACAGAAAATTGATGCATTTGCATGGGACTATAAGGGATGAAAGGAGTACATTATTATGTGTGCGCTGAACACACACACACACAAATATCTCTCTCTCTCTCTCTCTCTCTCTATATATATCTATATATATATATATATATATATATATATATATATATATATATATATATATATATATATATATATATATATATATATAGAGAGAGAGAGAGAGAGAGAGAGAGAGAGAGAGAGAGAGAGGATCATAAACTTGTCTGCTAACCACAAAGGTGAATAAACCCCATATTAAAAGATATTATGAAAGATGAATTCCCTAAATTGTAGGATGTAGGATTCATCTACCTAATCTAATATAGTGAATGGGTGTCTCCCTTATTTTTCAACCCTAAGAAAAATGTCAAATTGATAATTTGGGTTGGATATATAGAACTCAGCAAAGATACTAGGTAGGATCATTTTCCCTTGCATTTCATTGACCAAGTCCTCGATGTACTTGCGAGGAAAAAAGGTTGTCCTTTTTAGATCGATTCATGAGGTATAACAAAATCTAGATCAGTGCATAAGATCAAGATAAGACTACCTTCACATACCCATGGGGATCTTTTTCCTACAAATTTATTCCATTTAGCCTGCATAATACCCCTTCCATCTTCCAAAGGATTGTGTTTAGTATATTCTTCAACCTTGTGTGTGATTTAGTGTTGATATAAATATAATATTTTACACCCTATTGGGATGATTTCCTAGAGGCTCTAACAAACCTAAGAAAAGTATTGCAAAGGTGTAAACAGATGAACCTCTTTGAGAGCCATGAGAAATGCCTATTTCTGATGAATGAGGAAATTGTCTTAGGGTGTTCCCTCTATTCAAAATGAATCCAATTGGCCCCTAAAAAAATATCCATCATACAAAAATGTTAAATTCCTAAAAAAAAAAGATGTTAGAAGTTTTGTAGGACTTGATTAATATTATTGAATATTCATCTAGCAGTTTAGTAAAAAAAAATTCCTCTACTTCAATTACTCGTAAAAGATGTCAAGTTTTATTAGACAAATTCAAGTCAAGAAGCATTTGCAGGAATTAAAGAAAACTAATGACAAATCCTACCCTTAGAGGCATTAATTGGAGCCTTACCTTCCACATCCATACATATGCATCTCACAAGGTGATTTGGGAAACTATTGGACAATTCAAAGTTAAACTCTCGTATGCAATTTATTTCATTAGTAAAATATGTCCACGACTGAGCTAAACTATATAGTAACTAAAAAGGAATTTATTTTTGTTGTACATTCTTTAAAAAAATTCATACATTTCATCATATGTTATCAAGTCTTCATGCAAACTAACCATCTAACAGTCAAATACTAAATGAATAAACGAGATGTGAATAATTGCATAATTATATGGTTAGTATTCTTGCAGTAATTTGACTTGACTATTATTGACAAACCTAGAAAGGACAATTTTGTTACATATTTTCTAGCATGACTAACCATGTCTGCACATGAAGAATTCATAGAATACCAAATCCTTTATGAACATCTCGTTTCCATGTCACCATTGTCACCATGGTTCACCAAAACTTCCATCTTTTTAGCTATTGGCCGATTTTATCCTCACCTATCTTCGAAGGAGAAAATAAAGTTTGTAAGAAAGAGTGCATCTTACACTTTGATTAGGGGAATCCTCTTCATGTTGTTTCCTTATGATGCTTCGAGAAGATGGGTGAGGGAGGATGAATTTTATGACATTCTATGAACTTGTCGCGATGGATGCTCTGCGGGCCATTTCGCTGCAAGGAGGAAAACCTACAAAATCACGGAAGCAAGATACATTTCGCTAACCCTTCACCAGGATTTCTAGAGATATACTTCATAGTGTGATGAATGCAAAAGGATTGGGAAACCTACTTCAAAGGATGAAATTCCCTATAACATCAAGCAATTTTTGAGTTGTTTGAGAAGTGGAGCTTGGAATTAATTGGTCCCATTCACCCCTGATATAAGAAAATAAGTACATCATTGCATGTACTGATTACATGAAAATGTGGGATTAAGTGAAGGTAGTGGAACAAACAATCTAATTTAAAGTTTCCAAGTTTATAAGGGAAAATATCTTTTATATGTTCAATTTTACAAGAGAAATAGTGATAGACCAAGGCTCCCAATTCACCTCTAATTTTATCAAGGGGATAATGAAGCAACACCACATTCAACTTTAGAAGATTACTACATATTGCGCCCATGAAAAGGGGAAAGTGGAGCTTACGAATAGAGTATTGGAGAGTACCTTGACCAAAGTGATCAATAATATCAAAAAGGACTTGACTAAAAGACTTGTTGAGGCCACATGAGCCTACAAAACCAATTGGAAGACCACCATTGGATTTATCCCATATGATTTAGTCTATAGTAATAAGGCCTTGCTATAAATTGAATTTGAATACAATAACTTGTGGATGCCAACCCAACTTAATATTGATGTAACTAAAGAATATGTTGATAGGTTACAGAAATTGAATGGACTAGATGAATATAGACTGCATGACTTGTTGCACACATAAGTAGTAAAACTACAATTTAATGTTTGGCGTGACAGTAATGCCAAGAATAGAGCCCTCCAATAGTGTGATTGGAACCTCTTATATCACTCCAAGATTAAGGGTAATCTCATGACTAGATGACTTGGGAATTATCTAGTTGAGAAGTGCTAAGATAATGGATGAATCAAAATCAAGACTATTCATTAGGAACAAGTTCCATTCTTGGTAAATCTATATTACTTGAAAGTCTATAAGAGTCCCCTCTCTAGGGATTATTTTACCTATTCAATAAGAAAGTAATTAAGTTTGATTGCAGGCATCAAGGCGGCCAATCCATTTAGTCATTGACTGTTACAGAAAAAGAGAGAGAGAAAAAAATTTAACCTCAAGTGAAAACCTACTTTCAAGAAGTTGAGGCAAACTCAAAGGCTGAAATACTCTATGAGGGAACTTGTAAGTTTGCAAATAAAGAAAGGAAAAAAATAAGAATTGTAGGTGAAAACGTCCTCCATGTAACCTAGGGTAGCTCCACTAGTTGAAAATTTCTATGAGGTAGCGAGTAGGCCTCAGTAAAGAAAGATAAAAAAGAGAAAATGGAAAAAAACAGGAAAAAATAGTATTATCTCATCTTAACTTATTTCTAGGCAGCATAGGAAAAAACAACAACACAAGGAAAATAGTTCAACCTACACATTGGGTTAAAGAGATCTAATTCAACACTCTAAGTAGGCCAAACTAATTCCACTTAACTATTCTTCACCTACATTCATCATCCCTCATAGAAAACATCCATCACCACCTATTTACCATACATATTTATAACTTACTTAAACTACTACAAGAATGTCATGAAATGCTACATGATGAACCAATTTTGACAAAAATCTATAGGTCAAGTGATTATTAAATACCTAAGCTAGAGAAAAGTACCATATGCGTCATAAAATCTAGCCATTCCATCACCATGCAACATATCCTAGATTCTCCTTCATTTTTTTTCCATATCTTGTGGTGTTGTAGCTCAATTTCTTGTTTTTTTGCACCACAACCACAACCAATGTGCCCTATATCAACATCATTTGTTCCTCCATGAATTATTAAGTCTCCTCACTACTTCATAAGGGCGTATTAGTTATCATAAGGGACCATTGTGACTACTATAGGAGAAAACACAGTCATTTAATGACTTATGGAAATCCTAAAGGCTCAAAGTTACGTAATAGAAAAAACATTCCTAATGAAAACAACAACCTCTAGAAAAGGTCAGTAGATCTAGATCAACAACGTCAACAACACAGACATTCCATCTTTACAAAAATGGCCCGAGTAGCTATAGGATTTCTTGTAAGTTCCGACAGGTTTATGTGTTCTCCAACAACACCTTGAGAACACCTACAACTACAAAAGAGGTAACCTCCAACACCATTAAATCGTAAGAATTAAGATAAAACTATCTAACACTCAGCCTATGAATTTGTTTTAAACATGAGGGAAACATTGTTTGTGAAAAAATGAAATGGTTTCATAGCTAGCTAAACTAGCATAAGTCTAGGGATGTTTGGAAAACAACTCCACTTTGTTTAAAGTTTATTCCGAGTTGTGGGAGAATTAATAAGAAAATGTTAGTTATCTTTTGAGAAGGTACCAATTTACGAGGTAATGTGCGAGTATGAGTTATATGAAGGTCGATAGGTGTAGATGGGGACAAATCAAATGTTGTGCATTGAGATTTCCTCATCCACCACCCAAAATAATCTCCACTTAAGCAAGGAATAAACTCAAGTTCACCACCTATTCATGTTTAATTTTTTTCATCCAAAAAAGTGTTAAAAATCCAATGAAAAATTTTCCATCGCTAGATGAGGGATCTACAAGGTATCAAGTCTAGAATTTTAGATCTATATGAACATACCACAAGAAGCCATAGGAGATACAGGGTTTTGCTATAGGAGTATCGACCACTATTGGAAAACCTCACATAGACCCGTGAATAAGTTGAAAGAGGTTGGTTTTCTTAAGAAATCATAAGGCTAAATTCTTGGGATCATCTTACTCATGTTTGGCACCATGTTTGTTGCTTAGTTATTGGCATTTCTTAGTCCTCAAATGTATTTTATCAAGGCTGTCAATTAATAGAGGAATAGTCAATCAATTTTTTCCCTATATACCTGTTGAATGGTTTCATTATGGAGAGATAATTTGTTTTTCCCATTTAAGTTGAAGACTACACTTGTTTTTACAAATTGTAGAAGACAAAATTCTCTATTGCCACAGAAAACCTTGATTCCTATAGCAACACAAGAACAATATTTTTCCTACCTAAAACCCTATCCAAAATTTTGCAAACATATACGATACCTCTAAATATCTTTTGATAAACCATGGGGGCAAGATTCAAAAGAAGAGAACTAAATGATACCACTAGTATTTATAAGAATCATAAAGTAGTGCCCACTTATAAATCTATGTTTGGTTGGGCTTCTTTGAAAAGCTTGCTAGATTTGATGATGAAGTTTCTTTAGAATTTTCCATGAACTTCCCACACGCTGAAGGCCAAGAAATAATAATTTCCGTTAAAGGACTAGTTATATATGTTGATGAAAACTCCATAATTAGAGTCACCACAATTATAAAATGGGTACAATGGAGTAAAGAAGAGATATATGATGTTATTAATGCTAAGAGAGGATTCTTCATCCCTAAAGAATAAATAGATGAGGATAACCATGGGATGAGAAGGGAAATGATGCCTTGTAGTTGGGATGAAATATCCTACCATATTCTCAAACACATTTCTTGTGAGAGTAGGCTAATTATAATGTATACTTACAAATTTAGACTCCTCTACCAGCTGATATTTAAATTTGACCATTGAACTCAAGAGTTTGTTGGAAATACTGAGAGTGGGGGTGAATCAATATTCCTTAGCAATTAACACTTTTAAATCTTTTTAGGGTGTTAGTTAATCTTCAATTATTATTAATGTTTATGCAGTAATAACAGCAAATAAAAACACAAAGTAGGCACAAGAATTTTAGGTGGAAAACCCCCTCCAGGTCAAAAACCACTGAATTCTATTCTAATAAATTATTTAATCTTCAACCCCAACTGAAATGAAAGCAATAACTTCCTAGAATTCTAGAAAATAATTCCTCTCCAACTCCAACAAGAAGGATGCCCCAACACCCTGGTTTCTTCAGTAATCAACTGAATGGATGCCCCAACACCCCAGCAGCCGACAAATCACCGTATCACCACCCTACCACCCTGAAGTGTTCACAAGCACCAACTTTTAGGTGACTTCATAACTGCCACATTGTTTCTTTCTTCTTGAGAAGTGCCCATCCACCAATCCCAAACAATTCCGGCCATTCGTTTCTCCGCCAGCAAGAAAATGGAAAAATTATCCAATTTTGACACAACTTGCATTTGATATAGTGCACCTATCCAAATCCGGATAGATTCTGCTGGATTAGATGACTTATCTAAATCTAAAACATATCCAGAGGAATTAGTATGAAAGAGATCTTCTTCAACTCTAGGATATTTAGGGTCTTTATGCAGATTTGCTTTCTGCAGGGATGGCATAATAAACGATGGAAATAGAGTTGCAGCATTTTCTATTGTAGCCAATTCACCTTTGTTTTTATACAAACTGGAAAATTTTGGAATTGCAGTTTTAGTACTTAATTGGCTATTACTAGATTCAGCAAAATCTGCTGCTTCTTCATGGGAATCACTGGTTTCCCATTTAGGTGGAATTTCCATTGTTTTTACAAACTTTGGAGGCTGTTCTTCTCTTTTCTTCTTCTGTCTTCTTCTTTTCTCTTTCTCTTCTCTACGCTGCTGTTCAGCGGACTGTTCATCATGAAGAAGTTTAAGATTGGCTAAAATCAAATCACTTTGAGAACCCAAATCATCTAAGACTTCTTCAGCATGTGCGCACCAAGTAGTTAGATAATTCCCAATCTGATAAGTTTGATCTAGATCATTTGTATTCTGAGAATTGTGTTCTATCAAAGGAGCACAATCTGCTCGGGTTGGTGGCTGTCTAGAAGAGAAGGAAGTAGTACAGAACTTTGTTCGAGGAGGCCATTTGCCACCTTTAACAAATCTATGATTGGCATATTGCCATTCTTCAACAGGAGCAAAAGAAGTACGCATACGATGCATTTTATTTACAGTGGGTAGAAATGGTTTATACTCAGGTATATACAACTCATTAGGTGACAGAGAAGGTTCACCTAAACTTTCTTCTTCGGGAATAGTAGCAGGAACTTGACTACTTGAAGGAACTTCATTTGGAATCATAGGAAACACATATCTCTTTGGCTTAGAGACAGGTCGAGGAATTACTGGTCTTGGAGGAATCAACTTGACTTGTCCATTATCAATAGTTACTCTTTTCAATTTGGATTGAGGTTGTTTAGTATCAACTATTGACTTGTATTGGAAATACCAGTTTCCAGGTAACTCAGTAGGATCATATAGAACACCTTCAACTTGAGCATTAGACAAACCAACTGTAACACAATCCTTTAAGACAGGCTGTTTAAGTTTAGGATGTGCTGTATTAGTCAATTGAAAAGAAGCTTGTCCAATTATAGATAGGTATTCACTTTCTTCAGCCATGGTTAACCCTTGGACACCAGACAATAATTTCCAACAGTCTTTCAGATGGACATCATTCAGACTAATAGCATAGTCAGGATAAATGGTTCCATATTGACAACCAGTAGCAAGGTTTCCTTGAAAAGTACCAATCCTAGCATGTTCATAATTTTGATGACGGGTATCAAACAGTTCAGCAATACAGGGAGTATTAATTCCATGACGAAACAGTGGAGCTAATCCAATCCTTATCCCCCCAAAATGAAGATAGAAATACTTTCCATCTTTTACATACTGCCGAAATTTCTTAATTTCATCATCAGAGAATAAATTCAAAGCAAGGATTTGCACAGAAGGTCCAGATATCTTAATAGTGATTTCTACCTCTTTCAGAAAGTTTTTCTTCTTGAACAGGAAAGTCATAGGTAGCTTATAGATATCAGTAGAATTTAGAGCAGGAGGAGTCCAATGTTCAGGGTCTTCAACTAATTCATGATTTTCGTTTTCAACAGACTCGGACTCAGTCGACCGTGACGAGACTTCAGTAATGACTTTTCTGTCTATGGATGAGAATGATCGCAACAGATTGGCCATATTTAATCTATAACAGAAATAGACTAATGAAAGCTTTTATCTACTCGGTCCAATGATCAACAGAGTGACCTTTCAAAGGCTAGCTAGCTTTCAATAGAATTCTGTCTACAGATTAGTGAGTTAGGCTCCGATACCATAAACAAGATGGTCTAGGAACTTACTTGGAACAACTGAAGCGAACGCCTTCTGCAAATTTCTTCAACACATCAACCAGAGATTTGCACGGACTTTTGCGAACTCCTGTCGCTTCTCAAACGCGCCTTACTATCTCTCACACAATGCTCTTAAAAGAAACAGTCCTCAGACTGGCGGCCCAGCAGGCTTCAGTATTAATTCAAAGTAAAATTACACACCATAGAAACTCAAAGATATGAGCTCTGATTACACACACACACTCACAAACTCACTAAGCACTCACAACTCACGATGCCTAAACTATGAGAGAGTTCTCTCTTAAATAACCTAACAAACGAATCTAGCTGACCTAATGCATGACATAAAAGTAGAAATAATTGAGGGTCCTGTCAGTATCTTATTCCACTGACGGTGTCTACTCAACTTTTTCTTTTGTACAAAGATTCGTCACAACATGTGACCAACAGTGTCACATTGCTGACAAAGAGATTCGTTACCAAGAACCTTTCGGGCTTCTATCGCTATCATATCCCATCTCGGAATCTGACGAAGTCTTGACTCTATCCCAATGGTACGATAAATGAGATAAAGTATCTTGAGGATCTTTCCAGGAAGATGTAAGCCATGATAGATATTCTTTTTCCCAGGTAGGGTCATTTTGTTCTTGAGCATCTTGATAAATATCCACATATACGGTTTCTTTTTCGCTATTCACTTTAGCTTTTCCTTTTGGATCGTGGATTGTAATGGAGGAATCTTCTTTTTGTGGAGCATGTGAACTCTGACCTGTGTCATAAGTAAATCTGATCGAATCTGCAGACTTCTTTAAACTTTTAGATGGAAAGAGATAATCATCTTTATTCCATTGGTTCACATATGCAAAGGGATCGATTTCAATTCCAAGGAAATTATCTTTCTTGCTATTTCTGAAATCTGGCAAAGACTGTACAGCCAGTTCAACCCCATCTAATAACTCCCATTTAAAAATCTGAAACATACTTACAGATTGTTCAATACTCGATTGAACCCATAATTTACATTGATGACTAAGATTTCCTTGTTCTTGCCATCCTATTTCAAACACCATTGAAGAACAGACACGATTAGAGAGAAGTAGATTGATCAAGCAAACCGCATCTTCGGACCATGAACAAGAATATACATTAATAGTAATAACAACCTTCTGATTAACTATTAATTGAAATACTCGTTGTTTTCCTTGCAGAAGTTCGAGGGTTTTTATCAGTGATAGTTTCTCCGGTAGTTTTAACGAATGAAAATCTTGAAGCCATAATGAAATCTTTTTAATCTGATCTGGATCTTCAGCTAATGTAGATTTCATAATACTATCCTTTCTGTAAAGCTGTGAAAAAGGATTTGGTTCAATAGCATTACGGAATTCCATATTCTGATAATCCCAAGGTTCTGTAACTGTTCTTAAATACTGCAAGGTCCTTAATACACATTGAGAAGCTCTGACTTGGAGTTTCTTCTGACACTTACCATCTCTTATCTCCCAATCAGCAAAAGACTGAAACATCTCAAATTGAGGGAAAGAATCAGTATTAACAAAAGCTTCAGTATTTTGTTGGAGATATGCTGCTTCAATCTCTTCAAATAAATCTGGAATTTTGAGAGATTTCAAAAAGCGTTCAACAAGACCATTCATATTTACCTCCTCCAGTTCTAACATTTTAGAAGAAATATACATAGAAATAGAAAACTCAATTGCACCAATAATCTGATAATAATTCAGAGTTTTCAGAGTTTGAATCATATCTGGAGTATAATGACTGAGCCAAGTGTCATCGAGCTGTTGAAAATAGAGCTTAACCTGTAAATTTGGTAGAGGATAAACCTTTACCAATTCTTCATTGAGATTTAGAAAGACGCCAACATTTTTATGTTGCCAAGCTTGACATCTTTGTATCCACTAATTTCTTCTTAGTCGGAGACCAATTATCTTCTTGATTTGATCAGTGACATCGGATAACAAATATTCTAAAATCTTAAAACGCTGTACAAAAGTTTCAAAAGAATCATCAGCAGGACTGGTTCCTGCAATGGTGAAAAGACTTTCACTATGTACATGTACCTTGTTCATTTCTCTGGTTAAGGCATCAGGTAAATAATTAGAATTTCCAGGAATCCATTCAACATCAAATTCATACATCTGAAACCACATTTGCCATGCTAATAATCGCCCACGAGCTAATTGCTGAGATATCTTGGCATTCAAGAAATACTTGAAATTCATTGAGTCAGTTCGAATCAAGAATTTTGAAGGTGCCAAATAAATTTCGAACTTTTGAATTCCATTGAATATTGCAAGGGTTTCTTTTTCAGCAGGAAAATAACCTTTCTGATGTTTAGAGAATTCACCTGAAGCATAGGCACATAGAACTTCTTCAACATTTTCTCCTTCTTGCCTTCTCTCAAAAAGAGTAGCCGCCCAAAAATTGTCGGAAGCATCAGTCTGTAAGATGAGAAAACCAGTACCAGGCGGTTTTAAAGTAGGTAATGTTTGGTATTCTTGTTTCAATAATTGAACCGCTTGAGTAGCTTCATCAGACCAACCACCATTAATAAATTCTCGAACAGGAGAAGTCTTTTCAGAAAGATTGGGAATATATTTATGAACATAATTGAGAATTCCCAAAAATCGCTGAATCATTGGCTTATCTTGTAATTGATCAGGAAATTCAGATAATTTCTGTAAAACATGAGGCTGCATCTGAATTTTACCTTGGCGAACGGTGATGCCAAGAAAATCAATACTGTCTTGAAATAAAACCATTTTCTTCTCAGATAAGACTAAACCATGATTACGGGCTTCGTCAAGAAATATTTGGAGATGCTTCAAATGAGAGGCGAGATCTGGACTAAATACAAGGATATCATCAATATATACAACAATAAAATCGTATGAACCAAAAATATGATCCATTCGACGCTGAAAGAATGCAGGAGCATTTTTGAGACCAAATGGCACAACTCGCCATTGAAAGAACCCGGCAGGACATGTAAATGCAGTTTTTGGACGATCTTCTTCTGCAATTTGAATCTGATAATATCCTGATTTCATATCAAATTTGCTGAATATCTTACTGCCATGAATTTTCTGCATGATTGTTTCTTGTCGAGGCATGGGATAATTAAAGCTCTTAGTTATAGCATTTAAAGGCTTATAATTAATCACCATCCTATCTTTACCACGAACAATCTCAGAATGATTGCGAACTAGAAATGCAGAACAGGAATAATGAGATTCACTTACTTCAATCAAATTAAGATCTAGCAATTCTTGAATCTGTTTGCGCATTTCTTTTTTCCTTGGACTTCAATATCTTTCATTATCATATCCCCTATATTTCCCGGTAATTTAGAAAGAAAAGAAATCTTCTGAGTATGATCATTAACAAGATTTGCTTTATAGATTTTACCCATAAATTCAGATCCAAACTGATCTAAATCTTTTAAATCTGTTAATTGCATGCGGGTTAAATCTGTAATGATTGTTTTCTTTTCATCTTGAGGCTCGGGAACAAATTGAGTTAACAAGAGAACTTCTAAAGTGGCTAAGCCTAAAGCTGCCACATTGTTTCTTTCTTCTTGAGAAGCGCCCATCCACCAATCCCAAACAATTCCGGCCACCTAACTAGCACCTCTTTCCCAACCTATAATGACTGAAATAAGACAAGGCTATGGACTCCCAAACCAGGGACAACAATCCATGATACAATAAGATGTATAATGATTTTTGTGTACTTGACCAAATACCCAATCACTGTATGACCTACAACCCAACCATGACATCATCCCAACATTGACTCCTATACCTCCCAACACTGTCGCTTCAACTCTAGGCAGTATGCATATTTCACAAACTCCTATTTTAAAATCTTTACAATGATGACTCTTTTACAATGATAACTCTTTTACAAATGACTCTTTTACAACTTTACAATAATGAATCTTGAACTTAACAATACTTTATGATATCTGAATGGTTGTCATGTCTGCAAGGATGTCCCGCTATAATGCTTCCTTTGATTTGATACTTCTTCTCTTGAATTCTTGCTCGATGTTGTACTTGAATCTTCTTCTACCTGCATGTGAAATTTTCCTGATGAAACCAATCCCAAAACAAAAAAAAATACCCTTCAACTCACCTCTACCTGCAAAACACATGTAAGTGCATAATAATGAATAAAGACAAATTAAAAATTACAATGCATTCCAGAAGTGTGCTTGTCACTTTTGTTTTTGACTTGCTGCAGTAGTAGACAAAGACTCCCACTCTTGATATAGGATTGGACTCTATGCAAGTCTATATACAAAATTGACCTATAGATATATACAATAAAAACTGATGACATACCCTAGACTTGTGATGGGTCAAGTTCTAAGTACAACAACAAAGATCATTCTATCAATTACGACAAGACACGTAACATGAACTTACAACATCATGTAGATTTAGAAAACTTGGTGTAGCAGCAAGAACATGTAGCATAAAATGTGTAGTATCAAAAATAGGACATCTGAAAAACTAATTGTGACATATAGAGACATAGAGATATAACTGAGACACTATATATACATATATTTTCCTTCAAAAATGTATGTCAGAGATGATAGTCAAATTAATATGTAATCATTAACAATACATACCTTGTTGTAGGAGAATTACACTTGAATGATGATGTATGGTCCTTATTGTAGTGATCTTTGAATGCATGGTTTTTATTTCCTTATAGGAGGTTGATATTGAATCTAATGCATCTATGTAATTTCAAATCTCTAGCATCTAAATTTTTGTCCTATAATATCCCTCTGAGTCCTCTTTCAAATTCCATAGGTGTGATCAATATTGAGTTCTTCAAGAAAGACTTACGCCCAATCTCCCATGAAGACCGGATTATAGCCTCGTTCAATAGATCGAACTTGTATGAAGTGCCACGTGTCACTTTTGTGAGATTCGACATTAAAAACAATACCCAATAAACTAAATTCCGTCCTCTTTCTTCCACTATTTATGAAATTGGAATCCAATGCTCAGATAGAAAGTTATGATGATCTTCTCAACGTCACCTGTTTGACATGGAATTCGGGAGCCTGCAAAAACCCTAATTTCCTCAGATCATATATCCGAAAATATAGCGAACCAAGATCGTAAACTTTGTCATGAGGTTCATCAAGATTTTGGATCGAATGTTTTTTAATTTCATATTCTGGAGCATTATAGAAAATAAGTTATAGCGAAAATTCCACAATAACTTGTTTGAAGCCACAAAATCCCTACTAGAGGAGGATATGAGGGTCACTATTTATATTAATGTCTTGAGTTGAGAGGGTCCTCAACAAGAGAATTTTGGAGGGATTTTAGGAAAAAAACATTATTAATTATTTAATATTTGATGACCACAACCAATTATGAGTTCCATTACACAACCCCATAGTGTTTTATCCCACTAACTGGGGTTACTAACTTCAAACATGAATATCTCTTAGACCATGAAGAATTATGTGCTCTTCTATATATCAGTGGCAACATATCGACAAGTAGAATCCATCTAGGAGATCCTTGATTTAGAATAGAGTAAGGTGTCATGTCAAAATGCACATGCAATATCTAGGTAGCCCCTGGTGCTGCTTGGGTTGACATTAATGACAACCACTAATAAACAATCTCTCCCTTTGGAATTGATGGAAACATAAGTACTCCCCCTGTGATCATGGCACCTCTTCCTACTACCTTCTCTCCCCCTTTGTCATAAATGGCAAAGGTAAGTACTCCCCCTATGATCATGGCACCTCTTCCTACTACCTTCTCTCTCCCTTTGTCATAAATGGCAAAGGGAAACTCTCCCTGGCAAACAACAATCCTTAGGATCAGTATACACCTCCACTCCCCCTTTCTACTCGAGTAGATAACAGAAAGAGTCTAATGAAAACTTGGGAGAATCCCAAGATTTTCATGAATATACTCAAATGCTTCACGAGGTAATGGTTTGGTAAAGATGTTAGCAATTTGTTCCTTTCTGCCAACATATTCAACATTGATATTCTTTTTGGCAACCTTCTCTCTAACGAAATGATACTTAATCAGAATGTGCTTCGTTTTGGAATGCATAACAAGATTCTTGGGGATACTGATGGCGTTGGTGTTATCACTAAATATGGGAATAGGCTCAGCAAACTTGACTTGAAGATCTTGCAAAGTTGGCTTCATCCAGAGAACTTGTGTACAACGAGCTACTGTCATGATATATTCTACTTCTATTGCGAATAACGAGATTGAAGATTGCTTTTTACTTAACCATGAAATAAGGCAACCACCTAGATAGAATGTTGCTCCACTGGAATTCTTACGATAATCAACACTTCCTGCCTAATATGCATCTATATAAGCTTGGACAACAAGATCATTTCCTTTGGGATAACATAGACCATATTCTGTTGTTCCCTTAAGATATTGAAGGATTCTCTTGACGACAATAATATGAGATTATTTTGGTGTTTCTTGGAATCTTGCTACTTATCCAACTACCTCCATCACATCAGGCCATAAGGCTGTCACATATAGGAGACTACCAATCATGGATCTATACAACCTTTTGTGCACATCCTTTGGCGAATCTTCTAAGCCTAACTTGCAACCTATTATCATGGGGGTAAGGACTCGCTTGCAATCTTACATCTGGAATTTTTTAAGCATTTCCTTGATGTAATTGGTTTGATATATGAATATTCCTTTGTCCTACTGAGAAATATGAAGCCCCAAAAAGTATGTTAGCTCACCAAGCATAGACATTTCAAAATCACTTTGAATTTTTGTGGAAAATTCTTTAATTAATCTGTCATCATTGCTTCGAAAGATTATATCATCCACATATACCTCAATAATCATTAGGTTATCTTTATCCACTTTCACATAGATATTTTTGTCAGCGCTTTGTTTCTTGAATCCTTGTTGATGTAGATACCTATGAAGACAAGCATACTGAGCCCTGGGAGCTTGCTTGAGACCATATAGTGCCTTATTTAATCTACAAACATAGTTTTCTTTGTCAGTGAGCAGAAAACCTTCGAGTTGTTCGATGTAATGTTCTTCTTCCAATTCACCATTTAGAAAGGCTCACTTAAAATCCATTTGGTAGACCTTGATTTTTCTCGAGCATGCATATGTGAGAAACATCCTGATAGCTTCCATTCTGGCAATGGGCAGAAATGTTTCTTCAAAAGTGATTCATTCAACTTGTACATATCCTTTTCAGACTAATCTTGCTTTATTCCTAGTAACATGTCTGTCCTCATTCAATTTGTTTTAAAAGACCCATTTAGTTAAAATAACATTTTTATCCTTTGTTCGTGGAACCAATTCCCAAGTGTTTTTATTCTCAATTTGATCCAGTTCTTCATTCATAGCTGCTACCCAATGTTCATTTTGACTAGCTTCCTCAAAATTGCTAGGCTCAAAAGTCACTAAAAGGGAAAGATGGGCTTGCTGCGATGAAGGAAGTTGTCGACTTCTTCTAGTTCCAATTCCTTCATTTATGTTGCCGATGGTTTGATTTGATGGATGATTCTTTTGATACCATTCTTTTGAAACTTTTGAAGAAACTTCTTGTACATCCTACTAATCATTTCTTATTTCTTCTTGGTTGACTAGTGTTTCTTTATTTGATTGGTCTTGTTCAGGAGCTTCTTCTTCATCCTTCACATATTCTACCTCAAGCCCTTAGATTTGGTTGAAGAGATGATCTCATAGTCTTCATCAAACGTAACATTTATACTTTCAACTATTTGTTTTTGCCTCGGATTGTAGCATCTATATGCCTTTATTTTGCATGAATAACCAACGAAAATATCTTCATCAACACGGGAATTGAACTTGCCCAATTTTTGGTGTTCTCTTTTGATGTAGAATTTACTTCCAAATATTTTGAAGTATTTGACCTTAGCTGGTCTTCCTTTCCATAGGTCATACAAATTAATGTTACAATTGTTCCTGAGAAGGCATCTCTTTATAATGAATACGATAGTATCAATTGCTTGAACCCAAAATTTATCGTCTAAGTTTAAGTCTTTTAGGATGTTTCTAGCCATTTCCTATATGGTTCTATTTTTTCTTTCAGCTACTCCATTCTGTTGTGGTTCAATTATTCCATGTTCATCATAGTATTGCTGAAATGATTTGGACGTGAATTCTCCACCATTATGTGATCTTAGACATTTGATCTTCAAATCGGTTTCATTTTCAACCAATTCCTTGTAGATTTTGTAACATTTGAATGCCTCAGACTCTTTCTTCAATAAAATGACAATTGTCATTTTGGTGTAATCATATATCATTAACATAAATTATAATTCATCGTCTAAACCTTTTGTTCTCATAGGACCACATAGATCAATATGTATTAATTCCACATAGATCTCCTGGAATTATATTCATTCAAAACTTACATTCAACATTCAACAGCTCTATGTCCAAAATTTCCACATGAATAACAATGGCTATAAAATATAGGTTGATACCTGGGAGGAAATATTCTTCGAGGAATTGTCTTCCAAGTTTCTTCCTACAATGATCTAGCTAGGAGATCTACCTGCTTGGTAGATTTTGCATATCCATCTTCTTTTGTTTTCATAGAAGGACTTGAATCCTTTTCGAATTTTTCTTTGTAACCGGACGAGTCTTGTCGTTGCATGATCACTGGTTGCTGATGATTTCATCCAAAGTCTTCTAGCTGTTGGCATAGTTTTGAAGAGTTTTTCCATTTATTACTTCCTTTTGTAAAGAAATTATTTTAACTTCCAATGTTTCTCTTTCCTTGTTGGTTTCCTTTAATTCTTTCCTGAGTGATTATTCAATTAGTTTGTATTATTCAACCTTGATTTTAAGATTTAGGACCTATTCCCTTTATATGTTTAATTCATCTTCAAGAGTGTTGATGTGCTTCTTCTCGGCCTTGAGCTCTTTGGTAACCTTGATTACTTTGTTTTGAAATTCAACCTCATTC
Organism: Pinus tabuliformis; assembly: GCA_031772625.1. Classification (NCBI taxonomy): domain Eukaryota; kingdom Viridiplantae; phylum Streptophyta; class Pinopsida; order Pinales; family Pinaceae; genus Pinus; species Pinus tabuliformis. Next base: position 48,555,540 of record CM062813.1, read on the forward strand.
ATTTATTCCTCTTCGTCTCCTTATTCATTAGGTGCCTCTTGCTTATTGCGCTTGGCCATAAACAATACTCTTCCGTTGAATTATTATTCATTATCACTGTCTTCTTCGAATGATGAGATATCTTCTTTGGAGAAGAAACTTTTATTAAACCATTTCCTATTACCTTGCTTGTTGAACTTCCTAGGACTTTTCTTTCTTTTCGTAACAACCTCATTTTTGTGAGGACATTTGGCTGCAAAATGCCCAACCCCACCATAATCAAAACACATTAATGGAAGTTTACCTTTGAATTTTCTCATAACTATTCTCATTTTCCATGTGAGGTAGGAAAACTCTTTATCTAAGTATTCTTCTTCATATTCTTCATTTTCCTCATCCTTACATTTGCAATTTTTTGCTTTTAGAGTTTGCTTGTCCTTACTATTTTCTTGGATGCGGTAAATGTTGTTTCTAAGTGGGATGTGCCATCCTCTTTCTCAGTCCTCATTTCATATGCCATAAGAATTGCATGCAATTAATCTATGCTAAGATTGGTCAGATTCCATCTATCTTCCACGATAGATACCTTAGGGTTAAATCTTGTTGGCAAGCTTCTAAGGATATTTCAGACAACAATTTTCATTTCAATAGGTTCTCCCAAACCTTCCAATGTATTTGTTGTTTCATCAACAAACTGAAAGTATACAACAATATCTTCATCTTCCCTCATTTTGAGTTCCTCAAAATTTTCCCTGAAACTTTAAAGCTTTGCTTCTTTCACCATTGAGTCACCTAAATATATATTTCCAAGCTTGTCGCATACCTCTTTAGCAGTTTTTCAACTCAATTCCTTAATATAAATAGATTCAATAATCCCACTGATAATAAGATCTTTAGCCTTTGCATCATATACCATATTTTACTTACCTTCTTCATGCTGGGTCAATGTGAAGCCTTTGTCAATGATTTCCCATACTTCATATCCTTGCACCAGCAAATGAACCTGCATTCTTCCACTCCAAAGTGTATATTTATTTTCGTTGAATAAAGGAAATCTATTCTTAGTATACTCCATGATCTCCTTCTAGTTTTTAGACTTCTATTAAAGGAACCAGGCTCTGATACCAATTATTGCAAATAATGGGGATGTGAATCAATATTCCTTAGCAATTATCACTTCTAAATCTTTTTAGAGCATTAGTTAATCTTCAATTATTATTAATTTTTATGTACTAATAACAGTAAATAAAATAACATAGTAGGCACAAGAATTTTAGGTGGAAAACCCCCTCTGGGTCAAAAAACAGTGAACGCTTTTCTAATAAATTCTTTAATCTTCAGCCCCAACTGGAATAAAAGCAACGACTTACTAGAATTCTAGAAATAATTCTTCTCTAATGCCCACTAGAAGGTTGACCCAATGCCCTTGTTTCTTCAATAATTAACTAAATGGATGCCTCAACACCCTAGCAAACCACAACTCGCCCTAGCACCACCCTACCACCTTAAGTACTCACAGGACCCAACCTGTAGGCAACTTCATACACCTACCTAGAACCTTCCTGCCACACTATAATGACTGAAATAAGACAAGACTGTGGATTCCCAAACCAGGGACAACAATCCATGATACAATAAGATGTAGAATTATTTTCATGTACTTGACCAAATACCCAGTCACTCTATGACCTGCAACCTAACCATGACATCATCCCAACAGTGACTCCTATACTTCCCAACACTGCCACTTCTTCTCTAGGTAGAATGACTCTTTCACAAATGACTATTTTACAATCTTTACAATGATGACTCTTTTACAATTTTACAATGATGACTCTTTTACAATTTTACAATGATGACTCTTTTACAATGATTACTCATTTATAACTTTACAATAATGACTCTTGGCCATAATAATACTTCACAATATCAAAATGGTTGTCATGTCTTCAATGGTGTCTTGCTACAATGCTTCCTTTGATTTGATACTTATGCTCTTGAATTCTTTCTTGATGTTGTACTTGAATCTTCTTCTACATACATGTGAAATTTTCCCTATGAAACAAATCCCTGTAGTTTTTAACCCCGTACAGAAATTACTTGCATACGAATTCTAAAACACATAAAATAAACAATGCAAGAGCATAACACATAAAACACATATACACAAAGATTTTCCCCTCGATCCCAAAACTGAGAATAATAGCTTGATTTTTCATTATGTTCTTTTTAATGTTACAATACATATAGATACATGCCAAAGCATCCAATACCATGGACCGAAAACCATCGTGCCCAAAACCATGTACGACAACCATGCACAAAACCATAGGTAGGTCCACCCACCTAATATAGGGTTCAAAAATAATTTCCCTGGGGCGCTGTGCCGAACCCCGTAGAGGGGGGCTAACCAACCCCCTCTAACCCCCCATTAACTAGGGGAGCTAGTCGTGGAAAGAATATAACACATCCCAACATTCTCCCACTTGTTGTTTTATTTCCACAAGGGGCCACAGGAGAGCTTAGTCATTTACCCAGCCGATGAATGACCATTCTTTCCCTAAACCAACAGAACTTCTCAAAGCTCACAGATTTTGTCAATGCATCTACAGTACTCTTCAAAGTGTCCACCTTTACCAGCAACAACTTTTTTCCTTCTATCATATCCCTCACAAAGTGATACTGAACATCAATGTGCTTTGTCTTTGAATAGTAAGCAAGGTTCTTTGCCAAGAAAATTGCACTTAGGCTGTCACAGTCTATCCTTATAGCTCCCTGTACTAACCCCATACTTGAACAAAATATTTGCAACCAAACTGCTTCCTTTCTTGCATGAGTGGTTGCCATGTATTATGCCTTTGTAGTTGATAGTGCCACTACAGATTGTTTCTTACTCATCCAATGGACTGCACCTCCAAATAGGTGAAACACATACCCACTTGTAAATCTTCTTAGATTGAGATCTCCATCCAAGTTTAAATCAGCAAAGCCACGAATATCCAACACTCAGTCCAATCCTAATATTCCTTGGTAGCACAAACCATAATCAGTAGTGCCACGCAAAAACCTGAAAACCTGCTTCACTATTGTTCAAGCTCCTTCCTTGGTTTTGACATAAACCTGCTCAATACTCCCACTACATGTGCAATATCTAGTCTAGTACATACCATCACATACATCAGGCTACTGACTAGCATATGGAACATGGGACATGTCCTCGTCCTCTTCTTGTGTCTTGAGACACCGTTCAGTAGATAACTTTACACCTACGTGAATAGGAACCTTCACTGGTTTACTATCATCCATATTAAACATATGTAGTATTGTCTTGACATATTTCCTCTCATTTAACCATAGCTTCCTTTTTGCCCGATCTCTTTTAATTTCCATGCCCAAAATATAGTTTGCAGCACGAAGATATTTCATGTCGAATTTGGAAGCCAATTGGGTCTTCAAATCCTAGATAATTTCTTTTTCATTTCCAACCAGCAACATATCATCCACATAGAAGACCAGATAAATAACGCAATCACCAATTAGTTTAAAATACACAAAGTGATCTGCTTTATTTCTGGAGAAGCCAAGTCCCCATATAAATGTATCAAATTTATGATACCACATCCTTGGTGACTGTTTTAACCCATACAGAGAAGTTTTTAACTTGCATACCACTTACTTCTTACCCTTCACCACAAAGCCTTCAGGTTGCTTCATGTAGATCTTCTCTTCCAAATCCCTAAGAATAAACGTTGTCTTCACATCCATATGTTCTAACTCAAATCAAAAGCAACAACAATAGTTAAAAGTAATCTAATAGAAGCTACCTTGGCAACATGAGAAAATATATCACCAAAATCAATTCTCGGCACCTGGGAATAAGCTTTTACTACCAACCTAGGTTTGAATTTCTCCACCTTTCCTCTTGCATTTGTCTTCTTCCTGAACACCCATTTTCTACCAATGGGTTTCCTTCCAGCCAAAAACTCCACTAGATCCCAAGCTTCATTTTTGTGCAAAGATGCCATTTCGTCAATCATGGCTTCTTTTCAGAGTTTTCGATCCTCTGAATCTACTGCTTCCTTCACAGTTCTCGAATCATCACCAGTAATAGATAAAACAAAATTTGAACAGAAAGCAGATGGGCTACACCTTTCTGGTTGCCTTCTTTCTCGAACTGATCTTCTCACTATGTGAGTTTGTGGCTCTTCATCTTCTGATTCCTCTTCTACTTTAGAATCTGATTATTCATCCTTTAGCTCAAATTTTATCTTCTTAGGTTCCTTTGGTTGGACTTCATGTTTAATAACATCTTTCACCTCTCTAAACATCACATCTCGGTTGTACACAACCTTTCTTGTTACTAGGTTCCAAAGTTTATAACTCTTTAAACCATCCTTATATCCAATAAAGATGCACTTTTTAGATTTACTATCTAACTTTGTTCTTTTCTCCTTTCGAACATGTACATATGCATCGCATCCAAATACCCTCATACATGAAAGAGACAGTTTCTTCCCAATCCATACCTCTTGTGGAGTCTTATCCTCAAATGCTAATGAAGGTGATCTGTTGACCAGGTGACATGCAGTCTCCACCGCCTCTGCCCAGAATTCATGTCCTAACCCGGCACCATTGGGCATGCTTCTTTCCATTTCCATAAATGTCTTGTTCATTCTTTCTGCAACTCCATTTTTCTTAGGTGTGTATGGAGTAGTCTTCTATCATGCTATACCAAAATTCTTACAGATTTCTTCAAATTCCTTCTTGCAAAACTATCCACCGTTATCTATCCTTGGCACCTTTATCTTCTTCTCTGTCTAGTTTTCCACTGGAGTCTTAAATTCTTTAAACTTGTCAAAGACTTCAAATTTCTTCTTAAGGAAATATATCCATGTATTCCTTGAGAAGTCATCAGTACACAGACTTACCTAGTGTTGGAACCTTCACAGGACCAAACACATCATTGTTCACAAGTTCTAATATCTATTTCACCCTCTTACCACCATATGGGAAACTCACCGATTCTACTTCCTATATACACAATTTTAACAAAAATCAAAATCCAGAGAGCTATTAGTGATACCTTCTACTAGACCTTTACCATGAAGTATTCAAAGGCCCTTCTCTCCAATATGTCCAAGCCTTTGATGCCATAGCATGGTCTTTTCTCTAGAGACCACTATATTTTCTGCTCCACTTTCAGGAACCACAAAAGTGTTGCACCCATTAATAACAGTGCTACCTTGCAGCTTGTATAGAGTTCCAATCTAAACTCCCCGCATCAATACAGGTGCTCCCTGAACCATCTTGCAAGTATCTTTCTTGAACATTGTTTTTACACCTGCATCATCTAGCTTCCTTACAAAAATCAAATTTGTGGCTAATGCAGGAATATGTAGAACACGTGGAAGTGTTCTAATCCTTCTACCTTGCAACTTTGACTTGAATTTTTAGTGACCAACGATTCTACCCTTCTTGTCATCCCCCAAGAAGACATCACCATCATCCTATTTCTCATACTCACAGAACCACTCTCTATGAGCAGTGAAGTGAAAGGGTGCACCTAAGTCAATCAACCATACCTCATGATCTACATGTGTACTTGAAGAAGCCAAGTACACATCCCCACCTTCATCTGAGGTGGTTTTCACCTCTACAAAAGGAGCATCATCAGATCCCTTTCCTTTGTCAGGAGCTTTAGATTTACAATCCCTTTTGTAGGTCCTTCCTTTCTACATTTCCGGCACAACTTTACAGGTTTTCTTGGAGATTTAGATCTCTCTCTAGATTTACATCTCCCACTCGATGACTTATTTTTGTTTCTGTTCTAGGACTATCCTCGTATAGACAAGGAATAACCATTCTAGCTCTCCATATTTTTCCTTCCCAACAAGGATGAGATTATTTCATCAAACTACATGGTAGTTGCATTGCTACCTATTGCAATAACCAAACTATCCCACGAATCTGGTAGAGAACACAACAATCTGATGCACTTATCTTGATCTAAAATTTCAATATCAACAGATAATAACTGGCTTACCATAGTATTAAATGGGCTTAGATGCTCTGTCACCCAGTCTCCATCTTTCATCCTCAAGTTATATAGTTTTTTCCATAGGAACAATTTATTCACCAAAGACTTGGATTTGTACAAAGTCCCTAACTTGTCTCACAAAGCCTTCATCGTAGCTTCCCCCGATACATTCAACAATACTGAATCTAAGACACACAATCTTATTGTAATATTTTCCTTCTGATCCAAATTCTTCCATTCTTCATCGAACACTCCCGTTGGTTTAGTACCCGGATCTACAATGATCCACTTATCATTATCCACCAACAAATCCTCCATCTTGAGTTTCCACAACACAAAATTCTTACCATTAAATTTCTCGATCTCTATCTTTCCACTACTCGCCATCTTCTTACACCACTAGAATCGATCCTGCATATCTCCCATTGAATAGGGTCTACCACAGGCCCAAGTGAAACCCCTCAACAACAAAGGCGTCCCCTTTAAGCCAAAACAACTTTGATAACAAATGTAGGTTTTAACCCCGTACATAAATTACCTGCATAAGAATTCTAAAACACAGAAAATAAATAATGTGAGAGAATAACACAGAAAACACATATACACAGATATTTTCCCCTGGATCCCAAAAGCGGGACTACCAGCTTAATTTTTCATTATGTTCCTTTCAATGTTACAATACATATATATACATGCCGAAGCATCCAATACCATGGACCGAAAACCATCTCACCTAAAACCATGTGTGAAAACCATGCGCAAGACCATAGGTAGGTATGCCCACCTAATATAGGGTCTAAAAAAAATTTCCTCGGGATGCTCCCTTGGACCTTGTAGAGGGGGGCTAACTGCCCCGCTTAAACCCCCTGTGACCCCCCTACTGCACAATTGACACAACGAAGGGGGGGCTCTGCCCCCCCTCAAACCCCCCGGTTAACTAGGGGAGCTAGTTGTGGAAAGAATATAACACAACCCAACAATCCCAAAACAAAACAAAATACCCTTCAACTTACGTTTACGTGCAAAACACATGTAAGTGCATGATAGTGAATAAATACAAATTAAAAATTACAATGTGTACTTGAAGTGTGGTTGTCACTTTTGTTTTTGATTTGCTGCAGGAGTAGACAGATACTCCCACTGTTGATGTATGCCTGGACTCTATACAAGCTTATATCGAAAACTGACCTAAAGATATATACAATAAAAAATTATGACGTACCCTAGACTTGTGATGGACCAATTTCTAAGTACAACAACAAAGACCATTCTATCGAATATGACAAGACAAGTAATATGAAAATACAACATCATATAGATTTAGCAAAATTGGTGTAGCATAAATAATATGTAGCATCAAGAATATGTATCATAAGATGTGTAGTATCAAGAATAGGACATCAAAAAACTAATTTTGACATATAGAGACATAGGGATATAACTGAGACACTATATATAGTTACATTGTCCTGCAAAAACATATCTCAGAGATGATAATAAAAATTTAGATGTAAATACTAATCATACATACCTCGTTGTAGGACACTTACCCTTGATTGTTGATGTTTATTCTTGTTGTAGTGATCCTTGAGTGCATGTTGTTTCATGGCTTCTAGGAGCTCGATATTGAATCCGTTGTATCTATGTAATTTCGGATCCCTAGGGTCTAACATTTTTTCCTATGATAACCCTTTGAGTCCTCTTTCCAATGCCACAGGTTTGAGCAATATTGGATTCTTCAAGAAAGCATTATGTCCAATGTCCTATGATGACTTGATTATAACCTCGTTTAGTAGAGCGAACTTGTACGAAGTGCCATGTGTCATTGTTGTGACCTTCATCCCTGAAAATGATGCCCAACAAACTAAAGTTCATCCTATTTCTATAAGTATTTAAGAATTTAGAATACAATTCTCATAGAGAAAGTTATGATGATTTTCCCAACATCACCTATTTGACATGGAATTCGGGAGCTTACAAAAACCCTAACTTCCTAAAATCATATCTCCGAACATATATCGAAACAAGATGGGAAATTTGGTCATGAGGTTCATCCAGAATTAGGTTCAAATGGGTTTTAATTTCAGCTTCTGAAGCTTCACATAACAAAATTTATAGCTAAAATTCCATGATGACCTAATTGAAGCCACAAAATCCCTACTAGAGGAGGATATGAGGGTCAATATTTATATGAGTGTCTTGAGTTGAGAGGGTCCTCAACAAGTGAATGTTGGAGGGATTTTAGGAAAAATTAAACATTAAACATTATTTACTATTCAATTACCACAACCAATTATGAGTTCCATGCCACAACCCCATAGGGTTTTAGCTACTAGCTAGGGTTACTAACGTCTGTTATACTCCTATACCAATAGGTGTCATATTTCATGATTGACTTGAAGAGATCTGTAATATGTTCATTTCTTTCCTTGTTGCAAAGGTTTCCATATTATCAAAAAATAAAAAAATTTAAAAAATGTAAAGAGTGTATGCCCTAAAAGAAAAATCAAAGGGTAAAAAGAATGAAATGGTCAAAAAAGTGAAGGAAGTGAACCCCAAACAAGGAAAGACCAAGAAAGTGTGCAAGTCCAAAATGCCACTACCTTTTCATTTTCTGTAATAAGAATTGTGTGCAACTTGTTAATTTATGCCACAATTGTTGAATGGCAAGACAATTTAAACTTGGCTCATTCATATTTTGAATTTCATGTTTTAGATATAGAGAATAAAATCTGACCAAACTGTTTAATCTTGGCAGATAAGTAGATAAGTAGAGAAGCAAAGGAGCTCAACAGTTAAATCTGAGCCCTTGGATGTAGTAAGTGCAGACTTAGGTAGACTTACCATGAAAAGAAAAGAAGATTGATGAGGATTTGCCAGTCTAAGTGCATCCAAGAAGGAAGGAAAAAATTCTAGGCAAAGTAGACAGGGTAGGTAGATTTGTGTTGTGGAATTGATACCTGTGATGGATTATGTTTCTAAAAATGTGTTAAGTTTCACTTCTATCACAAGTGCAATGGCAGACATTATACTTGGAGCAGCTCAAGCGAGACAAGGTTTCATAACTAACTCCCCTTCATATTTTTCCCTAATCATTTACTAATTTCCTCCCTAAAATATTAAGAATATGTTCTTAATAACATTCATAAATCAATCATATCATTTCATAAACATTGCCTAAGTAAAACCCCATTTTACTTAGGAAAATGGCCACCTATTTTCATACAAAACCCTTGTTCATCCTGAGCCTAAGTTTAACTACAAAAGTGAACTGTTTTTTTTACTTAGCGCGCATTCATTCTATTTTCATATTAACTCTAACTTTATTATATAATTCCCATACACTTATTCCCATCCCATATTATGTAAATATAATAAAAAAACCCCAAATACTATGTATTCCCACCCCGATGGTATATAACCATTATATAGTTAAATAGGGATTAATAGATTTATTTGAAATTTATTAATAACCTAAACCCCGCGCACCATGTGGGATTAATTAACCTCCGGTTAATTAATAACCACTACCCCCGACCCTATCAAAACTAGCCCCGATACATTAAAACATTATTTTATTATGATCGGCCCCGTTGCTTAACTCTCCACCATGTTCCAAAGCTGTCAACCGTCCGATCAGCACCCTCACATCCAACGGCCTACATTCAATATCGCGACCCCCTAACCGCCGAGCGTTAACGCGTGATCGACCAGTGGTTTTGCCACCATACCTCTGCCATGCGTCACGCTGCCAGTGTGATCGCTCGCCCCTGGCTCGAAACCGCCCAGCCCCAAAAGTGGTGCAGGAAAAACCACTTACCACCCCCGCTGACGTCACCCACCACGTCACCGTTTGCTGATGTCATCCACCCATCAAATCAAAAAATCCCGCCAAGACTGTATTTTGTCAAAAAAGGGTAAAAAAGCCATCTTTTGCTACAGTTTGCTGCATACCGCGCTCTCATGCAAAAAACGACCTGCTCTAGTTTCTCGACCACCTCTGACCAGAAAAGACTCTAGCAACGAGCTTGCTGCCTCAACCAACCTGCCATTTTACAGTTTCTTCCTCTTTTATACAGTTTGAACCAACACCGAGGGACTTCCAAGCTTGCAGAAGAAAGAAATAAAGATATACAGGGATATTTGCTACCCTAACAAGTGGACCTTCAGAGACACAAATTGCCAGAGGAAATATGATCAGAAGACATGTTCGCGGTTTTGTTTTACCAGAGCAGGCTGAACATGGATCAAATTAGCGTTAAAGTGTATCAGCTCATGCATTAAAGAATATAAGATCAGCATTGAAGAGTATCAGATCAAAGTCAAAGAATATCAGCTCATGCATTAAAGAATATCAGATCAACATTGAAGAGTATTAGATCAAAGTCAAAGAATATCAGATCGGCATTAAAGAGTAGCAGTTAAGACAGGAAGCTAGCGCAGAGTTACTGAAGAAGGCTAGTTTTTTCTATTTTACTTGTAAACTATTTCTAGTTACCCTAGATATTATCTCACTGCTATTATAAGATATTTGTTGTACAAATTTGTAGCATAAATACCCCCTCCATTGGAGTAGTGGTGTGTGGATTTCCTAGACTCCGCTGTAATATTGAAATTTTGGAATAAAGAGCTGTTGGAATCAACTTTTGTATGTCTTACTGGATGAAGAATCGAAGTAGAGGACTTGTCACAGATTTCTTGAATCAACCACTGGATCAATAAGTCCTCTATATCTTGTGTTTTAAAGTTTTCTGGTTTATTATATCATCTGTGTTTCATAATCTGAATGATAAAGAAAAGGTTAACTTCAGAATTTGTTTGATTGCACTCTATTTCCAGTCTTTATTATTTTCTGTGTTTTCTTCAGAATTAGGATAAGCAGTGAAATCTTAATTGCTCCTGTTTACTAATTCTTTCATGTTGATTATTTGGTAAAGAATACTTAACTGCTCCTTACCAGTAATCATCCAATTTCCCTCTTTAAATAGGTTGAAGGATTCTTAACTTCCCTTCACCCCATTTGATCCCATTCCATCTGTTTCAAGTATTTTATTTGTTCCCTGTTTGACCACCTTGCTCTGTGAAACCATCCTCTGCTAAGAAACCAAATCCAGAAAGCCATCTTCTTTGACTCCATTAGCCCAATGGGCTGAACCACTCTGTTTTACCTCTCTATTCTATGGAATTTCACCACCCGAACTCAAAACAAAACCCTTAAACTTCATAACTAGCCTAATACCTTTCAAAACAAAGCTAAATCATAAAGAGAGAGCCCTCTCTGGATACAGATTGGCTAGATTTTGTATCTAAAAGATTGTTCTGTGGTTACCTTGGCATCCTCCCTTTCATACAACTTTGGGGAAAACCTGAGTGATAAAATCATTGGTGACTCCACTGGAGACCTGAATAATTGCCTTTTACTACTCTTTTTTGTATAAGCTACTGACAAAGCCTAAAGTTAGCCAGGTAGCCTTTGAACTGCAATTGCAGAAGTAAATGAATTATGCTTCAGTCTATCTCCGGTCTAGCTTATGGACTGAACAGTTGGTTTCAGATACTTGATCAGTCCCTCTTTTCAAATAAATCTTTAGGAAATTTCAAAACTCCCACATCTAAAACGTCCTAGAAGAGACCGTTAAACTTGTATTGTCAAATCTATTTCAAGAAAAAACCAAAAACACACCTAGAAACTGGCTTCAAAAAGGATTCATTACACCAGATCAAATCCTGATCCTAATCCCCCATCTGTGTTTGAAAAGCATAATCTGATTCCTAGGATTCTTAGAAGACAAGGGAGCCAAGAAAATTCTGCTAGTTCTCGGCCCCTATACAGATCAAGATCATGTCCTATGAAGTGGACCAACCCTGAGGATGAACCTTTTGATAAATGTTTTGAAAACCATTTATTTAAGACCTTTTCAGAATCTAGGTTAACCCACGCAGTTCAAAATATAATATTCATTGCAAATTTACAGATTGGGTTAACCCACACAGTTCAAAATATAATATTCATTGCAAATTTACAGATTGAAATTTTGAATCCGACCTTTCCTCTGAAAGAACACCAAACCTTTATGTGATTGCTACAGCTTCTCCAAGTTCACCATCAGACCCTCAAACTACCCTTTCCACTCCTCCATCTACAACACGCATTCCCATCGTTGTCCATACTCTTCCAGCTATCACGTCTATTTTTGCAACCATGGCAAACCGATATACTCCCCAAAACTTACCTGCCAATCTAGGGGCTTTGCCCCAAGACTATGAAAGTAAAATCCCTTCTTTTGAAGGTACTAGCACTTACACAGCTCAGTAGCATACCAATAAAATGACCGACTATTT